>QGSO01000312.1:487434-740391 GCA_011037825.1 Carya cathayensis | reverse complement strand
GACCCAAAGAAGAATTGGAATCTGACCATCTGGATACGGTCATCTAGGCTACGGTGCGATGTTGATGATGGTATAGTATTTAACTTAGGTTAATGCTTGTACTTTTGGAGTTGTATCTCAAGTATTCTTTTGATCACAACCATTTTGGACTAGTGTAGTGATCACGGCTTTTTAGTATGTTTTTATGTATGAAATATGTTTCAAGTATTTGGGATATTTTTAGTTTGGTGCATAGTATTGCTAAAGAAAAAATAAAATAAAATTATCCGTTGCGAATATTGCATAATGCTAGATGCATGTTAGGAACATTGCATCTTATATGTCATGAACGGGGGCAGGTAACCTTGTGTTGCATGTCTCGACGCTTCAAATGTCCGTTCAATCCCAAGCGGAATTTGGGGGCGTCACAATGACAACACGGGTCACACATCCCATTGCCAAGTACCAAAAGTGTGTGCACATGCAATATGTGTACAATAAAAAACACGCAGCGGATGATAAAGTCATATAACTAAGTACCAGAATTTTTTGTTTAATTACAAATCAGTTTAAAACAAGCGTAAATAAAATATTACAAGCTCAACAACATCTCAAATCTAAATACATACCCATTAAAACCACTACAAATATAATACATAAAAAAAGCATTCCAAATCAATCATCTGGCGGAACCGTCTCCTCGGGCTCAACCTCCACCTCCTCTACCTCTGCATCAAAAACTACGGTACCAGAAATGGTGCCGCAGGTAAGTAATCTTCCAAACGCCACAAGATAATTAAACTCTACAATATGCATGAAAGAATGCCCAATGCACATGTCCCATAAAACATATTTTTCCACACACGCCAAAGGTCTCATTTGGCCAAAAATCTTTCCTTTAAATTTTTCATCGCCATTATCTCCAAAATCCAGGTCTTAAAACCTTTTCTACTTTTCCTTAACCGAATGCACCATGACCTCCCCTAGGGGTCATCCGCAAGCCCTGGCTCCCTTCGTCATACCATGGGTAACGACCATGCATGTGACTTCGTAACGAGCAATGCCCAGTTTCGCACCCTGCGCGTTCGTAGCCAAGCATCCTCTAGCCCCCGCCAGCAGAGGGGCCACGGAGTCGGTACGAGAGCGTTACCATCTCGCCCGCTCCCGTTGTCGCCCAGCGACAACTCAGGGGACGTCAATCAGTATATTGCGCTCCTGAATGACCAAAGGAGCTCCACCGAGATAATACCCCATCTCGGCTTGGGGTCGTGATACACACGCACCCAAAAATCCATTTTACTCATGAAAACCCAGTTTTCAACAATTACCACATGCATATGCGTGCACAATGCAATGCAAATAAAATTACACAAATTCACCAATATTTTCCAAACATCCAAAACAACTAAACAAACAACTCCATCCTCAAATCCAATCGACCCCCGACTCCTCAGACTCGGACCAGAATAACCAACCAGATCACGAATAATTATTGTAAGAGCAAAAATATATTTAAATCTAAAATGAAGTTTGGAAAATACTTACAGCGCTATATGATAATTTTTGAATGATCGGTGAGCAGCAAACGATGAAGAGAAAGCAACATAACAGTGTAAATACACTGTGGCTGTTGGTTGTAAAATACCCACTTTCGAACGGGGACAAACCAAGACTCGGGATTGATAGGGAATGACTTAGAAGTGTTTATGAAGCTAGTGGAAGTGGAGTTTGGCATTGGATGGCTGCGAAAATGGTGGTTGAAGGGCTGAAATACCCAAATCGGAAACTAGCTCGTGGGAGCTGCTCCGGCGACGAATCGAGGCCGAAAATGGGTGGGTTAGGACAGCAAGGAGTCGGTGATAAAGTGGTAAAGAGGTGGTGGCCGGAGGTGGAGCGACGGCGGAAAATCGGAACAAAAGCCGTTCGGCTTGGATGAGGTATTCCGGCTAAACGGTGGCTCCGTTGGCGGTGGAAATTTGTGGGGTGGTTCACCGAAGGGAGGGGAAGAGATTGGTGGTGGTGGTATGCTGCACGGTGGCCGGCGGCGGCAGGTCTGGGCGGTTGGCTGAAACAGCGTGAGGGAGAGGAGAGAGAGAGAGGTTCAAAAGGGGGAAGGGGAAAGCACGGGGAAGAAAGGGAAAAAAGAAAGAAAAGAAGAAGAAAAAAGAGAAAGAAGAAAAGAAAAAGAGAAAAGAAAAGATAGAGGAAAATAAATGAGGTCCAATCCTCACCTCTGAAGTCCAACAACTGATCCAACGAAAATAAGTTCAAAAGCAATAAAATCAAGAAAATATTTTAAACACAACGTAAAGCTAAAATATAATAAATAACTAATAAAAACTAACAACTTAATTTTAAATCAAAATACAAGCTAAAATAAATTAAACAGTAATTTAAACTCAAAACAATTAAAATCCAATTAAAATCTGATAATTAAATTAAAATATTCTTTCAGTGAAAATACATGTAAAAACGGGGTATCACAGTACGTTTCATGAGCTGCCAGTATAAAGAACATCAAGAATGAATATAAAGGACAAAAAAAACACAAGAGAATCATCACCATAAAGATTAAAAACATAAATTACTTATTTAAAAAACCATTCTTGCATTTCCAACAAGGGTTATTAAAACTATTTCATGAAATAAGAAATAAACGTAAAGTCTGTAGTTATATTCATTCATTGTAAGATCACAAATTGCAAATGTACTAGAGCAGTCTTCTCTAGAGAATAATTAACAAGCCAGGAGGAAACAAATTGCCAAAAAGCCCTATCTATCAAATGCATAATTATAAGAGCACAAATTCTACAAAATATCTATTCACATCTAACATGAGGTCAACCCAAATAGAAATGCCATTTCAGCTTATACAAAATAGCGTGGAAACAAAACAGATCCAATATATTCAGATCGGATACAATGGAAATCAAATTAAAATTAGATGAGATATAACTAATAATATGAAAGCAGAAAAATGAAACTAACTGAGTCAAACACAAAGCATGAATTTATACATGATGCACCGATGAACATATTAATAATCCACAACCCAGGTCGCAGAATCATGTGTACTTGTAATAACGTAATTTATACAAAAACTGAAATTTCCATACCTTTATCGAGCAGCATCCAAGTGGCTTTCCAAGATACATTGAGTCGAGACACCATACATTGACCAGCACCCAAATGTCCATAAAGTGTTTGTTAAGGCCTTCCAGATCAAAATTCTTGACACCATATATAACAATCTGTGGCAAAAGTGAAAGCAATTAGTGAAGGTCGTCTTGTGAGCAGCTCCAAATAAATGGAAACCCTTCAAAAGATATGTACTACCCCATAAAAAAAAAACCTCCAAAAAATGTGTTTTCCAAATCCTATGTAGGAGGGACTGCCTTTGTGATTCCATGTATTGACTCATAAACTTGTCGTACTCGGCTTGCTTCTCCAACAACAGCGTTACATTCTGTTCCATGGCTTCAAATTGATTATTGTAATACTCAGCATCTTTCTCACATTTTTTTGCACATTGAGTTAATGTTGTAAATCTTTCATCAGTGTTTTAACGAGATGACTCGGGTATGACCATTTCCCCGAACCCCCTTGCATACCCTAGCCTGTGGCCCAATACCTCCCTAAAGATTGATGCAGCAACATCCTTAGTGCGCTTTTCAAGCTCCAACTCAGACAACTTGGCAACCATCTCATTCTATTCAAGTTAGCAAAATCAAAGAATGTTACTGCTCTTAACATGGAATGAAAGGGATACATTTGAGAACTTAAAACAGAATATGTTAGGCTTATTCAATCAAACTCACTCACATGTTGATCTTCTGTTGTTGGAGTCACAAATTTTGGCTTCTTCTTACTCCACCTTACATCTTTGAAGAAATCAACCAAATGCCCATCACTCTCCCTCTTTGACTACAAATACAAGCACATATTGCATTAACATCTATTCAAAGATTGGAATGTGTTAATGCCTACATTTGCACCTACGAACCAACATAAAATTCTAACCCTCATTTGCATAAGCCTGACAAAGGAGATTCGTCCAGCCGTATGGTTAGTTTGTTGCTTCTCCCTATTACTTTTATTTTTCTCAAATATCATCTACAACTCACAAACCAATATGAACATCAGCCAAAATTAATAAAGTATGCTATAGTAAAATTAAATTTGTACCACATACACATGAAAATACTATGTTGTTAAATATCAAAGTTCTAAAATGTGGGGGGTCATTTGATCTCAAGCAATGGAAGTTACCTTAAATTCTGAGCTTGACCATCGTGCGCATAACTTCACCCAAGTGGAGGGTGAAACCAACACTGGCACATTGGCAAGAGCTTCTTCATGAGTCTCGTAACGCTTGGTACATTTTATGAAGATCAAAGCGAATATGATTGAATCTCTTCCTGAGTGTCTTTGTTACCGTATTACGATGATTCTTCTTAGTCCAGTCAAGGATGAAGTCAGCCTAGGTAAAAACACCATGTCCATTAATTATAATTAGACACTACTGTTAATAATTAACGTAAATGACCCATCTTAGGTTTTGAAGTTGTATTACCCAAACACGAGCACTCAATTCATCCTTCTCATTATCTGCTAAACCTTGCTAGCTAGGTTAGAAGGTACTAAACACACCACAATAACCATTTGGTAATCCACACGTTCAACAGAGAAATGAAAGAGGTGAAAAGTTACATCAATATATTAAAAGGGTTAGAACAACAAGTATTTTGAGAAAGTTCACCTCACTAAACATTACCATTGGTCAGGATAGGCGAGTCCTCCTCGTCCCACTGCTCTTGCGGTTCTGTGCCTAGGACTACATCAAGTCGCTCGGTTGAGTCATCTGAGGTTGACGGAGCATCATCTCTGAGATTCAAGGCAACAATGGGTCTTTGACCTCTAAGTTCTGTGTCGCACGAAGATCTCCCTCAACCATAGCATGAACCATGCGATTGCCCTCTTCCTCTCCCAGTTATAGGCATGTCCTGCATACAATGTAAATACATGCCTATAAATCCAAACTATAAATACAGTGAAAGAAATATGAACCATTTTTGTTCAATAGGAATGGACTACAATAAACACAATTTGCAAAAAATTACAATAACACAAAAGAAAAAATAATCATCATCTTTTAATTTAAGAAATTATGTATTCTTCCATTCAACCAAAAATATAGGGTTGTGTTACTCACATAATTTTTGTAGTTCATTTGTAGATTTAGTTCACCTCTTAGTCGGTCGAGAGACTGTCTTCTTTTGTGCTTCCCTCATGGTCGGTGTTGTGAGGGGAACTAAATTCACTAGTATTGTAGTTGATAAAAGTTTGGTCATCAAGGTTGCAATAAGTAGCTTCCATTATCAGCGATGCATCAACTTGCGTGGGCTCAACATCAGGCTTGTGCATGGCTTCTCCTAAACCATTGTCATCAGCATGGGCTGATACATATTCTTCAAAAGAGTCATCCTTTTGGTAAGCCTTAAAATCACTACCATCAAAAGCATCATCTTCAGTCAAGTTTCCAGGTGGAATATCATACATATTTCTATTGACAACCTTATGTACTGCATACCAATGACTAGGGAAGCTACAATTTTTTAGATAGAACACCTTTGAAGCTTGGCACGCCAAAACAAATGGCTCATCCTTATAAAATGTACGAGCTATATTCACACTAGTTAGATGATTGCCCACATGTATCCCTCGTCTAGAATCGGAGATGTCGAACCAATCACATCTAAATAAGTACACATGGCGCCATCTCATGTAGTGAACTTCCAAGATGTCAGTTAGAAAACCAAAGAAGTCAACACTTTGACCATCCAGTTCAACAATAACCAAAACACCTGAATTTTGAGTCCGCCAATGTTCTTCACATTGCCTCATGTGAAATCTTGTACCATTCATGATGCACCCAGAATACGACACAACCCAAGGGTCAGGACCACATGCAAGTGCATAAAGATCATCCAAAACATCATCGGGATTGTTAGCACGAAGGTTTTGAATCTATCACAGTTGGGAAGAATGAACCGCATGGAAAATCCATGTTTGTTGTACAGATTCATAACCACGTGATGGGAATGAGTTATCAAATAGTAAACTAAAATACATACGTGTGACTTGAACCAATCTGGGAATTTTTTTGCATGCATCTTGTCGACATTATCAGGGTACTCTTCACTAACCTGCATTTAGTGTTCACTGGACAAAAGCCCGTCATTGGTGATTAACAATAGGTGATGGAAGATATTTAAGTAATCAAATAATTGAAGACTTGGCACTAGTTAAAGGTACTTACTTAAGGTATTGTCTGATCTCTCCGCAATTATTAAGCACATACCATTTGGCTTTTAAGAACAGGTGATCGTCCAGTCGATGACGTGAAGCGAAACCCATGAGGCGCACCTTTTGTCTAGAAACACTTAGTCCTTCTTTTACACCACAGTATCAACGTTCCTTTCTTGGGGATTGAATCTAGACTCAACACCATGGAGGTACATGAAGCAAAAATTCAAGCATTCTACATGTATATAGGCCTCTACTATTGAATCTTCTGGACGGGCCTTATTCTTAACGTATCTCTTAAATTTTTCAAGATACTGTTCAAAAAGATACATCTACCTATATTGAACTGGCCCTCCAAGTAGGGCCTCATGTAGCAAATGATAGGCTAGGTGGACCATTACATCAAAGAATGTAGGTGGAAATATCATCTCCAGCTTGCATAAAATGACAGCTATATCAAACTAAAGACGTTGTAAGACATCAACCTTGATAGTTCTAGCACATAGTTCTTTAAAAATAGTGCTCAGCTCAGTCAATGCCAATCGTATATCTGTTCGTAAGTATCTACAAATTACAACGAGAAGTAGTCTTTGCATGAAAATATAACAATCATGACTCTTCATGCCAAAGATTTTGCAATCGACAAGACTCACACATCTTGCAATATTAGAAGAAGCCATCTGGAAACTTAACATCATTCAACCATTTACAAAAACCTGCCCGCTCAAATATGTACAAGGTATAACATGCATGTGGCATACTAACACATTGTCCATCATGAATCAGGTGTAACTCATTTCTTATATTAAGATTGGAAAGGTTATGATGTGCATTGACATGATCTTTAGTTTTCCCGACGATATTTATCAAAGTTCCTAAGATGTTGTCACATATGTTCTTCTCAATGTGCATTGCGTCAAGGTTATGCCTAATCCTTAGACTTGACCAATACAACGATTGAAAAAATATGTTTCTCTTCATCCGATTGAACTCATCTTCTCTTCACTTTCTCTTCTTTGTAGATTTTCCAAAATCAGCATTTGGAATATTATGTAGTTGGTAAAGTGTATCTTCTCCGAACAACTATTCTAGTGGGCCACGATGCTCTGCACTACCATTAAAAATACTCTTTTTCTTTCTCCTAACATGGGCCGGTGGCAAGAATCGGCGATGATCCATGTAACAATGCTTTCTGCTATATTTCAACCACATCAAATCTGTTTCTTGCTCACACGATGGACATGTCATCTTCCTCTTACTGCTCCACCCAAAGAGGTTTCCAAATGCAGGGAAGTCATTGATTGTCCACAATAAAGCTGCATGCAATTTGAAAGTCTTTGTGGCCTTGGCATTGTATGTATCAACACCATTTTTCCATAGATCCACTAGTTCGTCTATTAGAGGCTGCAAATAAACATCTACCTCATTTCCTGGTGATCTTGGTCCAGGAATCAACAATGAGGTGATGAAAAATGAATCTTTCATGCATAACCACGAGGGTAAGTTGTACAGCACCAAAATCACTACCCATCGCTGTAAGGCTTTGCCAAATTATTGAAGGGCTTGAAACTGTCGCTAGCTAAACCAAGCCGTACATTTCAAGGTTCTTCCGCAAACCAAGTATGTTCTTGATCAAATGCCTTCTAGACCTCAGAGTCAGTAGGATGCCTTAGAATACCTTCGTCATTGACACGCTGATCCCAATGCCACCTCATATTAGATTCTATTTTCCAAGACATAAACAATTTCTGCAACCTTGGCTTTAACGGGAAATGTCACATAACCTTTTGAGGAATTTGTCGTTTCTTATCCGTACTAAATATCCATCTTGACAACCTACATTTAGGGCACTCTTGTTTGTCTGCATGTTCTTTCCAATAAAGTATGCAATCATTAGGACAAGCATTTATCTTTGTGTAAGTAAAGCCTAGGCCACGCTCTAAGTTCCATGCCTCTTGGTATGAACTCGGCAAAAGAGCATCCAGAAAAGCTAACTTAAGTAATTGAAGAAACATGTCGAATGACTTCACACTCCAACCACCAAGTGTTTTAATGTGCAACAACTTAACCGAGAATGAAAGTTTAGAATACTTTGTACAACTTTCATAAAGAGGACGTTGTGAATCAACCAACAACTGGTCAAAATTCATTGTTGATTCAGGTTCGACCGGGGTCGCACTTCGAGCATGGAATGACTCGATTGAAGGAACGTTAGGGAAATTTCCAGCCTGAATGTCTTGTAACATAACATCAATGTCACCAATGTAGTGATCCTCATGCTCCAGTACATGAAGATTGTCATCATCACTACAAGATAACTGATGATTTGCAAAATTTCATGTTGCAGATTTACAACTTCACTCGAGCGGAGGCTTTTGGCAGTTCGAGCGAACTCAGGCAGATTCAAATGCTCGATTGCCGCTCAACAGTTAACTCGAGCGGGTTGCGGAAATACAAAAATCGCTCGAGCGGAGACATTGGCCGCTCGAGCGAAATCAAGCAGAGTTGAACGCTCGAGATGCGCTCGACAAGTCGCTCGAGCGAAGTTAGGCAGAGTCGACCGCTCGATGTTCGCTCGACACTCCGCTCGAGCGAACATGGTATTTTAACAGATCTAGGGTTTTCCGTCGTCACACCATATAAAAGTGATTTTTCACTTTATGGACGTACCTTTTGACTGGAGAACACTTTTTGGGAGAGAAAAACACATCTGGAAGGATTCAAATCAATCGTTTTGGAGAGGAGATTCCACATATTGCACGTACGTCAGAATCATACACGAGCATAGACGGGAGAAAAGCCTTGAATCAAATCCTTTAGTTTTTGATGACGAGTTGCGGCTGCAATGAGTATTTTTCAGCGTTTATTTTCTTCCATTAGTCTCATAACAATTATGGTGAATTTGTTTATGTTAAATTATATTTCTAGTATGAGCTAAACTTTCTTTATTCTAGGAAAACGATGTAATCTAATTCCGAACTATACTTGATTGTCTATGCTAATTTAAGGCGATTCTCTCTTTGTTTATCTGATTTATTCTGAGTTTATTGCTTCTAATTAACTGGCCATTGATTAGATTATTTTTAATCTTGTGATTTGCAATCGAAAGAGGGAATCATAGGGTAGATCTTGAATATTTCAGTATAGGTAAGTATAGAGATTGAAAGACTTGTATGAACCTATGTAGTAATTAAATCATTGATCTTATTGCTTTCTTGTTTATTTAAATTGCATATTCTTGTATGAATTGATAAACAAGAATAATTTCCAATTGACTATCGAAAGAGGCTTTTGGATGAATTAGAAATTTGCTAATAGACAAAAAGAATTAAATTAAATTAGCTGGATGAGAAAAGCATAGTGATAAATTAGGTGAAATCGGTTTCCTAGAAGTTTTCTTTCCCATTAATCTGATCTTCAAACGTCAGTTTTATTTCATTTGCATATTTATCTTTGAGTTAATTTTAGTTTAATTTGCAACTACAAAAATCTTAGTGATTCCTCTAGATAAAATTGAGATTAGTATAATTTTGGTATTTGGCATAAGTAAGATACCAATCCCTGAGGACGATACTTTTCTTACCACTTTTATTATAAAACTACAATACTGTGCACTTGCAGTTTTGCACCGATCAATAACTCTTCCTCCTCGCCGTGAAATATCCATCTCATGTAAGTTGGTTCAATACCTTTAATGAACAAATGTCTCTCGACATGACTTATAGGTAGAAAATAATTATTTGAACATAAGGTACATGGCCAACGAATTTCATGACTTGTAGCATGAGATCGAGCCAACGTAATGAACTCTTTAATGCATGTGGCATAATCATTAGATCAAAATCTATTAATGGTTTTTATCCAACTCCTATCCACGTGAGAGAAGTACGTGGAGGTCGAAAATTGGTTAATTGGTGAAAAGATGCTATACTTATGATAAGAAGAAGAAGTAAAAAAAAAAATAGAACTACGAGTAGGTAGTGGCTGCAATGTGTGGAAATAGATTATGTAAATGATTGAGGCAACCTTATAAGAGGCAATGTGTTTTGTTTAAATGGAAAGGACATATACAATAATAATATATAATGCTTGGATTTGGAGAAAGTTCTACACAATGTGGGGGGTTTTACAACATCTATAATATGTTTCTTCGTAAAACTATCAACTTGGTAAATTCGTGATAATATTTTATACAACTGTCAACTTGGAATAAAGAGCAAGTGGTTTTTAGTGCACTTCTCCTACCCCACATTTAATCACTATTTTGAGACATGTTTCTTTCTTTTACATTACAATTAATCAATTCACGAGATGTGCAAAGATAGCTAAAACCTTAAGTAAAAGAATTATTATGTATAACTAAAATAGCATACAGAGAGTTGAGATTACCAAAGAGACAGATGTAGGCTGGAAAACTAAAAAGATCACAACAAACTTTACATGGAAATTAAGCTAAATTAAATGTGTTAATTTTTATTTAATAACTTTAAGTTTAATCTATCCTAAATGTTAATTAATTTCTATCCATGGCGTCAGTGGATGATGTGGAAACAAGAGCAAAATTCTATGCTTAATTTGAAACTTATATAACATGATAAGAATTTCGAAACATTTGATGAAAAGATATAATATATATAGTATATATACTTGTATAAACGAATAAGTTCCATGTAATTAAGGTTTATTTGCTAATTAATGTAGTACTGCATGCATACACAACATATACATGTATAAACAATTGCATGCAGTTAGTCCATCTCTCTTCCTATATCTCCCTAAGCAATTGTGGCTATAAACAAATAAACCTTACATTTTCCAAAACTAGTATGATGCTCAAAAGTTTGGAGTTCAACACATGCATGCTCAAAAGTTTTAGGCTTTATACTATGATTGTTTGTGTTTTCTCCTTTGTTTTGTTGGATACTAAATAATTAATAATATTTTAAATGTCTATTACCAGCCTTGCAAGCTTTCCTGGGATTTTTTTTTTTGTTGATTTTTTCTCATTTATATGTTACCTGGGTAGTTCAAAGGATGAAAAAATAGGATCCTATACGTATCATGCAAATCTACAGAAGCCTGGGAAGCAATTTCATAAGTATAGCTTTGAGAATAGTCATGGTTTCTTCCGGGCTGTAGCAATATTTAAGAACCCAATACAAAACTGCTAAGGGATCTAATAATTTAAGACTATAAATAAATAATGTTTAAAGAATCTGTAATTGCCTTGAGATTTCAGTCTTGAGTTTTTGATTAATTTTCTTTGTTAGCTGGAAAACCATTGATTACCATGATATCTGTATTGGAACCATAACTCCTACATTGAATATTTAAGTCCAATTCTGGTCTCTATGTTTTACTAATTTTGACTAAATGAGGTTTCATGTGTGTGAGATTAATCATTTATTGACGTAGATTTGCATTAACAGATTTCAATTTTACCACATTGTCCTTTTCAAAGCCTTTTGCTGATAACTTATAAGTGTTGTAATTGTACTTCTAGATATAAACATTATATGTGTTCTTACCCAACTCCAACAATCCAATACTGCAATTCCTCTTCCCTTTATGTATGGTACCTCTCTTTCTTCCATTTATCCTTGTATTATATTCCCATCCCTAGTTATTAAAGAACAAGCACCCCACTTATTCAAACCTCTTTACCTCAAAACTTCTTAAATTATTCATATCTCTTAGCTATCAAGCTAGCTAGATTGAAAGTTTTTCAGCTGCCATGACTTTCCAGGAGGAAGTAAACGAGACATCAAAAAACAGCCAAGATTTCAAACCCAAAGAAAGTGAATATGATCATGAGAACTTGGGGGAATTGTTGAGTTTAGGTATGAATAGAAATAATTACAAAAACTGAAATAAATATGGGCATTGCTTCTAGAATCGAGTTCTAACCATCATGTAGAATCCATTTTCCCCTCTATTTCTTTGACTTTCCCACCAACCAAACGTATTACAAAAAACTAGGCCTGCACAGCAACCCGATCCACCCAGATTTTGGTCCGACCCAACCCGAACCGCAGAGATACCTCACAAAATGCGGATCGACCCGACACAGAAATTACGGGTCGGGTCGAACCCATTCTCTGCTTTCGATATGTTCATTTGCAGGGTTCCAAAACCCACATCTTCAACCCAATCTTTTTTCCTTATGCAGTACAAATGGTAGATGGGTCATGAGTGCACAGATTCAAAATCAAAGAAACAATAAGAAGAAGAAGAGGGGCCTGAGAATATGAACGGGATATAATATTGGGTGTTGGTATCTTCATTCCCGGCACGTCCGCCTTGAAGATGTGAGAGGTCGAGGTCTTCTTCCAGTCGACTCTAGCATGCGCGAACGAAGACATCTCTGAGGAAGAAGGTATCTCAAAGCGTTGAGGGAAGAGAAAACCCTCGAACGAGTCCCACACCTCCATGTGAGAATGGGTTGAAGATGTTGGATCGGCGTCTAAAAATGGATGGAATTATCGACATGCTTGCTTGATTTTGATGACAGTTTTAACAGACGGATGAAGGGTTCAATGCCGATGAATGTTCCAGACGATTCTCTGGACTCATGGAGCACGTCCTAGAAGGTTCAAGAATCTGGACCCAGGGATGCGCTCTTCTCAAAATAAGCCTACAGAATCCTAAGGAGAAATCTCTCTAGTAAATTCTAAGGAAATCGAAAATGCTCAGAAAAATTCAGAGAGTAACAGAAGTAAGAAGCGAAAGAGGGGCTTCGCTTTTTCAGATTTCAGTTAGTTCAAATGTCACCCGATATTAGTCGGATTGGAGGATTGTTGAAACCAACATGTACCCAACCCGATTTTAGCGGGTTCGACCCAACCGGGTTGTGCGGGTTGAACGGCCTAGCGGGTATTTTGCACAGACCTACAAAAAACCTAAAGTTAAAATTGAATCTAAGCCTCTATGTGTGTGTGTTCATTAGAGCACGCCCATGCAATGAGAAGATAAATACAATGAGGTATATATGCCCTAATTCTTGGTACAAGTTAGGGCATAAATGCAATGAGAAGATAAATACATTTAGGCTATATGATTTCAAATTCTAGAAGTGCTAATGGGGCATTTTTTGCCATTTAAATAACAAACCATCCACAGCCTTAGCAAGAGAGAAAAAATGAGAGATGAACAAAGATCAAGAAGAGATTCAAAGAGACTCACCAGTGTCGAGAGGAGACAAGAAAGAACAGGTGAACTGATGGTGTCCGCGATGGAAAATGGCAAAAAGACAATGGAGGACAGAGATCTAGAGGGATGACTAAGCAGAGGGACGACAAAGAAGGAGGGAAAAACAAATATACGTGGGCAACAATTTGGAGTTTTCCCCCAACTTTATGTCATTAAAAAACTTATTACGGCACTAATTTGTCACCACAATAAGTATTTTAAAAGCAGACCAGTATAAATTTATAGAGGCAACTTTGGATTCACGTTGCAATTCGGCAAAATATTGCAGCAATAAAATACTTATTACGACGACATTATTTGTTGCTCAAGAAGTTGTCATAATAAAGTTTTTTTTCGGCGCTTTTTCACTTTGGACAAAAGCTTATCAGCTGAATAGTTGAAATGGATTATCTACTGTGTTTTTTTACTAACCAAAAAGAAATTATTAAAAAAAGAAGAAGAAGAAGAAGAAATACCCAAAAAAACCACTTTTCCTCTTAGTGTAATCAAGTACCCTAGAGTAAACTTTTTGGAATCAATGTCACCAGCTATATCTGCATCTATAAACCCATCAAACATAACCTTACTATTTCCAAAGCACAAACACACCCCAAAAATACCTCTAAGATACCTAAGAATCTATTTTACAGTCGCCCAATGTTCTTTACTATGATTAGAGAGGAATCAACTAACAACTCTAACAACATGAGAGATATCCCAAGTCTTTCATAGCAAAAGACTTACTCAACTCTCTTTTCAATTTGTCAATTTTTTCTAATTCACGAACAGTTATCAACATGTCATCCACATATAACAAGGGAATAATAGAGTCAACATCAAAGAACTTTTTAATAAATACTTAATGATTAGAAGTAGTTTTATCATACATGTGCTCAACCATAAAGGAATCAAATGTCTTGTGCCACAGCCTAGGTGCCTACTTGAGTCCATATAAACTCTTTTCCACTCGACACACAAGATTCTCCTTACCCTTTGCTGCAAACCCCTTTGGTTGCTTCATATATATTCCTCCTCCAAGTCACCATGGAGGAAAGCAGTCTTCACATCAAGCTTTTTAATTTCTAAATTCATATTAGCAGCAAAGCCCAAGACAACTCTGATATAAGCCATTTTTACCATGGAGAAAAAGTTTCTTCAAAATCAATAACTTTCTTCTGACTTAACCTCTTTCACAACCAAGTGTGCCTTGTACCTTGGTTGTGAGCTATTTGGCTTAATCTTCAATATGAAAACTCATTTATTCTCAGTTCTCTCTTACCTTTTGGTATTCTTCCAACTTGTATGGTTCTCATACAAGGATTTCATCGTTTCTTACATGGCTCCCAACCACTACTTTTTCTGATCATGATGCATCACCTTTAGATAATATTCTGACTCTCCCCATCTGAAAGCAAAACATACTCAATAGCAGAAAATCTGGTGAAAGGCTGAGGTCCTCTAGTAGATCTTCTTAACTAATTTTCCGTTGGCAATTCTGAAAAAGGTTGCTCTATTTGTTGTTCTGGTCTCATATCATCAATTTAAGGTTCACTTCTTTCAACAGTATCAACACATCTCCCATATGTTCATCACGCATCACAAAAGAAGGAAAAACTAAATCCATATCGACAAATTTTTCATTGAAAGTCATAGACTTTTTACTCTGATTCACGTCTTCAATGGTTTGATTTTCAAAGAAAACAATATCTCTCTACTTCTCTAAATCTTCTTTGTAACCGAATCCCACAATCTGCAATCAAATTCTTCATGTGCATAACCCCAAAAGATGCAATTCTTGGATTTGCTATCAAGCTTGGACCTTTCATCTTTATAAACATGAACAAAATACCTACAGGCAAAAATCCTTAAATGCTAAAGAGCAATATCTTTCTCTATCCAAACCAATCAGGGAATGTCATCATCCAAAGAAACTAAAGAAGAATGGTTGACCAAGTCAACTCCTGTCCTCATTGCCTCACCTCAAAAGATATTAGGCAATCTTGCATGGGAGAGCATACACCTGATTGTTTCACAAATTGTTCTCTTCAACTTTTTTGCTACAGCATTATGTTATGGTGTCCTAGGAACTATTTTCACAAGCTTGATGGCATGGCTTCTAGAATACTCTTCAGATGGTCCTCTCTACTCACCATTATCTACCCAAACACATTTTAAATGTCTTATAATTTTCCTTTCAACTTTCACATATATGACCTTGAACACATCTAGCAGGCCTTTAGTTTTTAGTAGAAAAGCCCACACTTTAGTCGAGTGATCATCAATCATACTAACATGATAAAGTACACCATCAAGACTTTTGGCATTGATAGTTTAAAAATATGTAACAAGTCAAGAGTATCACCCTTTTTAGATGGAGAAAATATCTCCAAACAAATTCTTCATTGCTTTTTCATAAGACAATAAGTACAGGAAATTAGTTGCGTACCTTTGAAATTCAATAGAAGCTAATTCTTTGCAAGAATCTAAAGTCCCTTCTCACTAATGTGACCAAGCCTCTTATGAAATAGGTTAGCAGAAGATTTCATTCTTAGTAGTATTAACATCTCCACTGATCTATATTGTAGAGAGTGTTGATCTTCCTTCCCTTGGCTTGAATAAGAGAACCCTTACTAAGTTTCCACTTTCCTTCTCCAAGTTGATTATGGTAGCCATCATCATCCAATTTTTCAATTGAAATCAAATTAAAGTGCATATTAGGAACATGCCTTTGAGAAGAAATTTGCGCCTAATGCTGGTTTCAATTGAGTTTTCCTTCTTTTACTCCTCCCTCGTTTTTCTATAACAAGTACCTCTAAATGAGAATAAGTACCATGCTTTTTTGTTCTTGCCTTTTAATTGAACGTGTTGTCTTTTACCATACTCATAGTCATCACACCATTGGGTGCTGAATTACTAAGAGACACAATCAAAATTTCTCAATTGTATGGCAAGGAACTCAACAAAGTTAAAGTTTGAACTTCATCATCGAAGACAAGTTTCATGGTAAACAACTCATTCAACTATTCTTTAAAATTATTTAGATACTCTGCAACACTTTGTTCATTCCCGTGCTTTAAATTTACAAGTCTTCTTATCATAAAGACTTTTGTTTTATGCAGCCTTTCACTCATAAAGACTTTCTAATTTCATCCAAAACCTGTAAACACTTATTTTTTTGACTACATGATGAAAGACATTTTGATCAACCCATTGCTTGATAAGACTGATAGCTTTCTTATTCAATTTCTTCCATTCACCATTAATTTTCTTTTCTCATTTAACACCAACCAAATTAATAGGCTCAAATAATTCTTTGCAATTAAGTACATCCTCTATCATTGTCTTCTAAATTGAGTAATTAGAAGAAGTGAGTTTGATCATGCCACCACATAAATCCTCCATTTAACCCATACAGATAATTAGCAATATAATCAACCAAGCTCTCGTACCATTTTGTTAGGGTGAACACAAAAAATAGAGCAGAATATTTTCTACCATTTTTTTTTCTTTTTCTTTTCTCTCTCTTCATCTTTCTCTCCACACCACACACATGGGACAACCTTCTTATAAGACAAAAACCCTATCATTCAAGAATTATTAATGTAACACCCCAGTTCTAGAGGGGTTGCAGAGTTATTTTGTGAGATCCCTATTTTGTGCCTTTTATTAATTATTAATTATTATCTATTATTTGTTGGCTCCTTATTTCAAATTATTTTTGTTATTGGCTTGTACTATTTTATCTTATTATTACTAAGTTGTTGTGTTTTTATTTATCTACTTATTTATTTATTGTTAAACGAATCAACCTTAAAAATCGTGGGCATCTGTTGGGTATGAACTATAAAATCTAAAACCAAGAATCAAGCCATGTGATAAAGTCAAGTAGAGATAAGGCAAGTTGATTCGATCACGTAAAAGGAAATGGTTTCATAAGGCAAGTATGACTCAATTACTCCAAGGAAGGAAACCTATATAATGGGAGAGAATCTCTTCAGATTTAATAAGACTACATTATGCGCAAAGACTCAAAATTATCTTCTCTCTTTAGAATGATGGCATTTTCTTCAACCTCCATAATTTCTAAAATCGTCCATTGTATTGAGAGATAGGTGAGGCCATGAGAGACTATACAAACACTCAACACATATAGTGGATTTCACCCCCAAATGACCCATGAACATAGGCTTTTATGTCGAACCATGTAAATTTGTTTGTCTCTCTTTATTTATATTTTATGTATTTATTTACTGTTCAATCTCGTGGATGAACGTTCGAGTGCTAGTTCGACGTCCAAACCACCATTGTGGACTTTTTGACTACATCATCATGGCCCAAATCATCTTTATGGGCTAGGGATGAGCCTTTCCTCATGTTCTATCCCGCTTTGCAAATTTATACTTTAACAAATTAGATGAAAAGGTTTAAAATTTAAAATTGAAAAGTGTTTTGTATTTTAGTAATGTTTAGGAATGAAATTATGAGAAGTTTTGAGATAACTCATCTCATTTCCCAAACATTTTTAACTATTGTCGGCAAATAATATTTTTGTCAACTATTTCTGGCAGTAAATCACCATGATAGGGATATTATTTCTAGCTACTATTTGATTATTTGCAGCAAAAAAATCGTCAAAAATAATGTATTATTTGCAACTATCTTTTATTTTTCCTGAAAAATAGCATTTAGGATGACTAAAGTGACAACTCTTACTCCATGACAAGAAAAAATCATTGAAAATATGTATTTTGGTGAGTTTGTCCCAAAGAAATCAATATTCTTGTAGTGTTATTTGGCTGAGAGTGAGCATGAAGTGTTTTGAGGGTGCGAGTTTATGTTAACAACTATATATAATTAACTAGATAATGGTCCAAAGTATAAAAATACATTTCCAATCATTTGAGGGTGCGAATCTACTTTTTCCTTTCTCAAATTCATGATAATGTGCAAAAATGTAATTAACGCTTTTAGTTATTATCAAGTAAATATTTATTTATGGTTTCCTACTCTTTATTCACTCTCAATGCCCACATATACTATGAGCTGTTTTAAGCTACCAAAGTCCTTGTGTTTTGAATTGGAAGGTTTGATGGCTAATTTTTGGTGAATTTTTGGTGGGAACATAAAAGAAAAGAAAGAAAGATGTATTGGGTTAGCCAAAAGAAAATGTGTGAGTCAAAGCAAAGTGGTGGACTAGGCTTCAAGAACTTGTAGATTTTTAATATGGCCCTTTTAGCAAAGCAAGATTGGAGGATTATGATAGATGAATCCACTCTACTTCATAAGATTTTTAAGGCTAGATACTTCCCTATATCTAGTTTTAAATACTCTAAATTAGGCGATGCCCCTTCCTTTGTTTAGAGAGGAATCTAGGAAGCCAGAAACAGTTTACTCAATGGTTGCAGGTGGCATGTCTATTAACATTTGGACTTATTTCTAGCTTCCAAATCACAAGGTGGTTCCTGTCCCTACTGCAATTGCTAATGATACAAACTCTAAGAAAGGGAATATAGTGGCTTCTCTAATGAAGGAGAATATCAGATGTTGGGATATTGAGAAGGTGGGAAGTTTATTACCAGTGAGGGAGGCAAATGAGGTGCTTAGTATCAGATTACCCTCTGAGAATATACCTGATACACTGGTTTGGGAGCATGAGAAAAATGGGAATTATAGTGTTAAAAGTGCCTATAATTTTTTCCTTTCTGTGGAACCAAATAGACAGATGGCTGAGAGTTCAAGTGCTATAGAACAAAAACAGTTATGGAAGAAGTTATGGAAACTAAATATATCTCATCGAGTAAGAGTTTTTGCATGGAGGGTATGCAAATATATTCTTCCTACACTTCAAAATCTTAAGGCTCGAAAGGTTCTTGAGGATGCTAGCTGTCATTGGTGTCAAAAAGAAGATGAGGAGTTAAACCATGCACTGGTATACTGCCCTCTAATTAGATATAGTTGGATCCAATTTTATGCTTCTCTCACAGACTCAACAGTCAAATTGGACTTCTTACAATTAGGTCACACTGTTATGAGAAGAAAAACTGCAGGGGAGTTAGAAAAACTATTTCTGATGGCTTGGGGACTATGGTATTGGCGTAATCAAAAGATGTATGATGAGAGATTATTGTCAGCAAATCAAGTCATAGAGCATGCTTTGTCTTTATATCAGGAACATAAGGCAGTGGCAAAGGCATAAAAGCAAAGACAAAAGTATAGATGCTGTTGGAAACCACCTCCCACAGGTGTTTTAAAGCTTAATGTGGATGGAGCAACATTCAGTGATCAATATAGATTTGAGATTGGTGTGGTCTTAAGAGATGATAAAGGTCAAGTGATTTTTGTTACTAGTAAACTAAAAAAAATGCTCTTGTTGATCCAATGGAGATTGAATTATTTGCTATTTTGAGATGGCTATAATTGTGCATTCCCTTAGGCCTTGCTGAGCTTCAAATTGAAAGTGATGCACTGCTCATAGTAGAAGAACTAAACAAGGATGGATGTTCATCAACTCTATGGGGTAGCATTGTTCAAGAAATCAAAACTCTACTCAACAATCACTCTAATTGATCTGTTCAACAGAGAGGTTGTGAAGCAAATGGTGTAGCACATGCTTTGGCTAAATTTGCGTGGCATCTTGATGATGTAGTACTTTGGTAGGATTCCATTCCAGATTTTATATCCCAAGCTATTTGGGTTGATTTATCTTTGTAATGTTTGGATTGATGAATAAAAGTGTTCGTTAGTTATCAAAAAAAAAAACTCAATATTGAGATCAAGCAACTGGCAATATATTTTAATTAACGACTTAAAAAAATGAGTACATGCAATATTTAATCCAAAACATAATACAAGCCCTCTTAAACGAACTATATATTGTCTTTCGACAAAGAGCAAGAGCATCTGATAACACTAGATTAATTATTAAGTGGTATTGTTATCTAAACTTGGGGAGCTTTTGATAGTGGCGGCCTTAGCCAACTGCATGGGCAGACTTGTAACCTCATTCAAGTACTTAATGAGGATGGATGGCATTGCAGCGCCATGCTGCTTGGATGGATGAAGCTGCAAAATATTTCAACTGTTCCGAGTCAGATTGGGTAATGTTGCTAAATTTACTAAATCTCCACCAGCCTTGAGACATCATATCCTTGAGGTCGCTAGCCATAAGACAAAAAACTTCTACTTTTGTATGACATTTGAGAGTCATTGTCGATAAGGGAACGTCAGATAGTTCGGGGGTTTCCAACACCCATTCTACAAGATGTCTTCCGAATATGTCACCTTTCTTAAGACAGACAGTTTTATCGTCATGATTACTTGTATACGTCCACACAATTCCTTTCACCACGAAGATCATCGCCTCCAGTGGCTCTCCCTCTCGAACAATGTAGCTGTTTTGATTGTACTGCACTTGCTTGAGAAACTTACATGTGATCTCATACAACAATTCTTCACTTTCGTTTTTTAATATTGGCACCTGCATGTTCACAAACAATCGACAAGATTAATTAGTGATAAGCATGATATATACCAACTACTAGATGGACATTGGTGCATCATTTACTCTTTTCGAAGCAAACAGGTCAATGCAAAAGTAGACCATGCAAAATCTAACAATCATACTTATCATCTTTGATTGATGCGCGACGCATTTTTAAGTGATTTTGTAAGTCAATTATTTAAATGAAAAACCATTTAAAAATATGACATAACATTAGTAATTGGTGTGATTGAGGAGCATGCGTAATGTCAAATAAATGTCATTATAAAAATGACATTTCTCTAAATGTAAGTCTTAACCAAATAACTAAACCACTACATCGATCTATCATCTTACTATAAATTCGATTAATTTTGAAGATATTTTCCTAGAAAATAACTAAAATTTTCACTAGAATGATTTTTTGGTCAAGCATAAAAAGAAGGGGGATCGAAACTCACTGTCCTTAGCAGGGGCAAGCAGAGATGAAGCTTAATCAATCTTCCAAGTGATGTTGGAAGATGAGGGAATGGATTCTCTGAATCAATATCTTTCTTTTGATCTTCCAGTATTAATGGTGTCACATAGCTCTTGATTATGTGTTTTAACTGGTAAGAGAGTCTGATTGTGCTTATCCAAGACTCGATGCTACATAATTTAGTTCTAATGATCTTTGCCTTATCCTCCTCATCTATATCTGTAAAGTAGTACCGCTTATATGTCTCCAACATGAGCTTAAAATCAGAGTTCTCCAACCGCTTAGATTTCTTATTATGCTGCTTAGATTTCTTCGACCGGTTAAAAATCTCTGCCAACTCGTTAGATGCCTCCCACTGCATGTACACCTGTCACATCACAATTATGTTGATTAGTTTCTAAAAGTTTTACTCATAATTAATTACATCTAAAAGTTATCAATTGTCACATCTTAGACTAGCCATATTTTATTTATGTAACACACCGGATAATAAGTGTTTGGATGACTAGAAAATATAAGAGAAAATACAATGAAATTGGTCACATTGACCTAGCCTCCAGGAGAAAAGAGAGAGAAAGCATAATAGGAAAATATTTCCATTAAGGTTTGGATATTTCTCAAGCACCTCCAACGCCTCTAGAAATACTCGCTCTCTCTTACTAACTAATGGGCCCAAGGCCAATATTAACCAAACAGTATAATAAAAACAACAATCCTAATATCTATATATGGGTCATGGCCCAAATTAATACTAACTCGTAAATAAAATTAATGGACACCAGCAGACAAGTAACCCATGGGCTGGGCCCACTACTAACTCTTATTTTCCCACCTAAGCCCACAATAGCTTGGGTCTCCCATTATTGAAGAAGTTTTGCTATATACAAGTAAAATCGCGTACTAATCTGCGTACCAATACTGATTCTTTCATATTTAAAATTTAAATTAACATTGTTTTCAATCAAATCAACTTTTTGACTAATCACATTCGATTGATGCACATATTAGTACGCAATTATGCTTGCAACTAGATTTTTTCTTGTTGAAATAACTGACGTGTTACAAGTTAATAGTAGTCGAAGATAGAGATTAATTTATTGCTTGCTAAATGTTTAAAATTCAAATTTACAAGGGTACTATCATGACATGATACTTTTAAATGAGTTGGAGAAAATTTCATCCAATTTAGTAATTTGGAGGAAAACGTTCATGTTCTTGATATTACTACAAGATTTCCTCCAAATTGGAATATTGTAAAGAATCCCCCAACCTAATTATATACAAACATATATACAAATTATATAACAAAAATAATATATATCATAGATAAATTACCATGTATCCTGGCCTAACACGTACTTTGTCAAACCACTTGTCCCAAAGATACATGGGAATTTAATCATTCAATTTATACCTTCATATGTGATCAGACTCTTTTAATTGTTGACCTGATATATATATATTAAATATATATAATATTCAATTAAATGAGTGAGAATTCAAATTTAAGGACCTCTAAACATATATGTTTATAAAAATTCAAACATATATATTCATATTATATACATGACATAATAATTATATAGGGAAATAATAAGAGCCATGCCTTTTCTATAAAAAATAAAATAAAATAAAATAAAAATGAAGAAGAAGATGATGATGATCAGCAGTATCAACCTGCAAATTTCCGATGAAGTACAAAAACAGAAGCAAGCCAAAGATCGTGATTAAAATTGTGAAGCAGTTTTCCCAATAATCAGGACTTGTTTGAAGGTTTTGACCAAGTGAACTGCAAGATATGAAACGGCTATGTATGAGTTAATAATATCAGAAAATATTAATACATATATATATATATGCTCAAAATAAACAAGTAAAATTTAAAGAAAAATCTAGTTACAAGTACAATTGCGCACTAATATGTGCACCAATTGAATGTGATTAGTCAAAAAGTTGATTTGATTGAAAACAATGTTAATTTAAATTTTAATATGAAGGAATCAGTATTGGTACGCAAATTAGTATGCGATTTTATTTGTATGTAGCAAAACTCAAATTTATAATGACCCTAAAACATATATAATAAGTACGCCCACGATATCATACAACACATGATGATAAACAACGACCATCACTTAAAACATGAACAATAGCCGTTTAATAATGTGACTGCTTCAGACATTATATGAGATCAGAGATCATGCATGGGTGAAAATTACATTTTTCTTTCATGATTTAGCATTCTCTAGAAAATAAATTGATTTTCATGCGCTTTGATTTTTTGTTTGTGTATCTATATATTTTCATCTAAGTTTATAATAACTTATTTTGACTCCATAGTTCATTCTTTCCATAGAAAGCTAGAGCTTGGAGCAATATTGTAACGCTTCTTGTAGATCATTGATTCATTAGTGACAGGCAAGAACTTATAGACAGTTGGCCCTGCGCTAGCTGATCATCAATATGAATGAATAGACTAAGCACAAGAAAGTATGGCAATGGAAATTACTGACTAGCTGAATTACTACTGTGACATGCACAAGAAAGTTGGACATTTAATATATATATATATATATATTATGTTTGATTACATTGTAAAATGGGTGAGAAACTTTAAAGGAACAAAATGCATGCATGTATAATTATATACGTACGTACGTGTTATGAAACAACATAGCATGATACATGAATGGTTCTTGATTTGATGACATGTCACATAAAAACAAATATTTTGAAATATCTCAAAAAGAATTAAAAAAAAAAAGTGTAATGTACGTGTACGAAGCACCTCAAATTTCGCAGGCCTCACCAAAAACAAAAACATGGTCTTTCACGGAAAATTCGTGGACGCCAGTACTAGGCCTGCACAGTGGCCCGGCCTGCACAAATTTTGGTCCGACCCAACCCGAAGGAAAAGACACATTTATGTGGCCCGATCCGACTCAAAACTTACGGATCGGGTCGAACCCATTCATTACTATGCTTTTGATACCTTCATTTCCAGAGTTCCACCCAATCTCTAATTCCATTTTTACTCTGCTACTTGCGTCTTTTCCACAGCCACATCCACTTCTTCCACCAAAATCAAACTTACCCACTTTGTATTTCGGCTTGGTGGTCATTGGAACCGTAGCTCTACTACTAGCTATATACAACAACCTCATATATACAACATCCTTATCATCAGATGCACGCACAGCCGCAACCAGAGACTACCGCGAAGACTGAGCCAGCTGGCGGAGATCTCTACAACTAAGATCCGAGAAAACCTAAGCAAGTACTTGTTGTGCAGCTTCAACTATAAGAAAGGAGGAGAAAGAGGAATGGTACAGGAACATAAACATGAACAAGAACCAGCGAATAGCCTTTTTTCCTTATGCAGTATAAATGGTAGATGGGTCATAAGGGAATAGTTTCAAAATCAAAGAAACAATAACGAAGATGAAAAAGGGCCTGAGAATATGAAATGATTATATATTGTGTTGGTGGGGGAAACACGTTTCACACAGTTTCGGATAGAGAGATAGAGAGAAACAGTGAAAGAGAGGGATGGGTCTTGAAGCTCGCCTCTGCGTCTTCTTCTTGCTCTCCTCAAAAGAAGCTTACATAATCCTTTCCCTTTAGCTCATCTTCGCAAGATATTAATTTTGGTGGGTGGTGGCATAGCAGCAAAGAAGAAGAGAGGAAGAACGGCGGCTAGGGTTTGAGGAGAAAAAAATTATGGTCGGTGATCGGTTTTGACCGACTTTGAGAGAGTTAAGCCCAACTTTGTTGCATAAACCGATCAACCCGTTTTTATTCGAACGAGTCCAATCGAGTCTTTCGGGGGGTCGAATCTAGAACCCTTTTGCACAGGCCTAGCCAGTACTGTATCAGATTGGCGGGCTTCTTGGAATATTCCAAAATCAAAGAGAGTTGTATTTGGTGTTTCTAAAGAGCAATAATCATTTAAAATTGTGTGATTTCCAAAACCATCCCCACAGTTGAAAGAAGTCTCCCTACATCCAATATCCGCATGATGCTGATCACAGGCCACGTGCCAGCACGTGGTCTCTCGTTCGATAGGGAAGAAGTACCAAAAAGCACCCAGTAGTTTATCATGATGAAAGATATATACCATTAATATTTCATCCATCTCTTTATATATAGTACTACTGATTAGCAGTGTAATTAATTATAAAGTAGAGATGATAATGATGAAATATGTAACATACATGACTGGCAACGAGATACATAAAGAGATTGAATCCAGCTTTCATCACTATAAAACCTTTGGGTGGGATGACATTCTTGTAGCTTTCTGCGTTCTCTTTAACACTAGCAGTTGGGATACTTTTGGGTAGGACGATAGTACTCTCGTTGACTTTCCTCCACAATCTGTAGATACGGAAAATTCTTGGCACATATTGCGAAAGAACAACTACATTTAGGAATCTCCTTATGTTCCGGAATCTTGAACCACTCATTTCAGAAAACATAATTGGCACTAGAACCTGTTGTTCATAAATATAAAAAGGAACGTACGTAAGATCTACTAGCTATTAATTGAGTAGGACGTACTTGTTTATACAAAAGGAATGAACTCTATAAGATCTAAATATCTAAGTCTGCACAATCTCTTTATAAAACAATAGATCTCACCATAAAATAATAACAATTTTTTTAATATGATCCATTTTTTTATAAATTAAAGACTTGCACAATTTAAATTTGTATCTAATATTACTCTTATATATATATACAGACAGATGATCATATTCATCTTCTCNTTATAATTAGATAAAGTAATTATATCTAACAATATATATAATTAAAATATATATGGTTGCATTAGGATGCCAACAAGAATACGATTCTCCCAACTTGGGATGGGGTGAAAGGGCCTAGTTGCCCCAACTCCCATGGTACTTCTTAAACTTAATCATCTTTTAGAAAGTGCGTTATAAATATATATAATTTTTTTTTTAATTCGGGTTTTCTACTTTTTCTTATTTTTAGTTTATAATTGGCCTTTTAATTATGTTTTTAGCAATTTTTTAGTTTTCTTTTCTAATATATAATTTTTTATATATTATATTCTTATGTTCTTTTAAAAATATCGGTTTTATGTTTTGAGCTGTTTTTCAATTTCTATACTTTCTAGTTTCTTTATTCATTACAAGAGAATTGATTTTTTGAGACAAAATTTTTTATCTCAAAAAATTCGAATTTCATCCCTAAAAGTTTTGGGCGACGAAAAATTTTTGTCTCTATTTTGTCTCGAAAAGACCATCTCAGAAAATTTTTAGGGAAATTGATTTTCGTCTCCAAAAAGTATTTTTAGGGATGAAATTGCGCGGAACCAGTCGAAACCGTTCGAATGAAATTTTTTTTTTTAAACAAGAAAATATCGTCTCAAAATCTAGTTCGAATGACAAAATTTTTGTTCAAACAACGTGAAATGTTAATTCAAACCAATAACCATATTTGACCAGGTCCGTTTGAACAAACAAGCTGGTAAGTGACTTTAGTTCGAAGAAAAATATTAAATATTTGAACAGACAATCTATTTACGAAAATCTTTTGTTCGAACGGAGTTTTAAAAAATAACGTTATTCAATGAGTATTTAATAGTTCGAACAAACGCATGGATTGTATTTTCCGATACATTCAAATGGGTCTTTTGTTGTTCGAATGAATATGTTTTTGTTCGAATGTATGCATAAATGGTAATTTACCATTTGAACGGGTTATTTAAAGTTCGAACGGTATTGATCAAACAAAATGAAATTGATACTAATACAAATTGTAATCTATATACATCAAATTGTAATCTACATACATCAAATTGTAATATATATACATCAATTGTTCAAATGTTTATAAACATCATAAATAAAGGCAATTAAAAAAACCAAATGAATTATGATTTTGGTGGTAGTGGTGGCGTAGGGTTTTGGGACATCATTGATTGAAATTGTTCAAACATTTTTTGGTTATTTAATTGTAGCCTCTCTTCTAATCTTGCCTCTAAATCTGCTGCTTAATCTAATCGGGTCAGCAACTCTTTTTCCTTCGACCTCAATCGTTCTATCTCAAGTGCAGTTTCCTCTAATTTTTTAGTCTTGTCATCATTCGATCTAGCTTTAGAAGAGAATGAAGATGTTGAGGATGGCTTCACGCAACGTCCTAAACCCCTCAAATATCCAGAACGTGATCCAAGAACTTGAGAAAAGATTTGAGCATCGTTGACAGATGATTCATCAGATGGATCTGCAGCAATATCTTTAAGAGATATCATCTTGTCTTAGAAAAATAAAAACATTAAAATTAGTATATGTAACAAAAATATATTTAGACAATGGAATTAAATAAACTTAAACTTACATAATTTGCCTCTGCCTCAGGATTGCTCCAAACACCATCACGATTTTTATGTGCTTTAGCATACAATTGGGTCAAATCATAATCAGTAGGATTTTCTTCTTGCTGCAAAATGAAAATTAATATCATAATTTATACTAGAAAAGTGTATATATTAAGATTTAATGGAGACTAAAATAACTAACCATTTTTTTTTACAAGCGATGAAAAGATCAAGAACCCGCATGATGGTGTATCATTAAATTTGATTTATTTGCTTTGTTCACTGTACTCCGTTTCTAAAAAAAATATTATAATTTAATGTTTAATACATCTATTATATATTATTAAAAAAAAGATAGTAGCGAAATTACCTGATAAGCAGAATCTTCAAACAGATCACAAACTTTCTCCCATTCGTTTGGTGGCATTGCTTGGAATGGATTTTGACGCGCCTCTATCATAGCACTGAACTTCTGATAGTGTGCATGGCATCGACCTTTGTACCTCCGGAATGCATTCGACATCAGTTCCTCAATCGTTAGTCGATCCTCTCGCCGACTAAAATTTAGTTCAAACTCGTCCTTCATAGAATTATAAACAATTAGTATAATTTCAAACATTATTTAAATAAAAATGTTATATAAAGTAACTTATTACCAGACAACGATTTTTGATGTGGTCTTTCACATCTTGAGGAACTTTAGCCCAGGAGGATGTAGCCATCGGTGCATACGTGCGAGTAAGTGTACCAACATAAGAAGCAAGCCAAGCTGCCGAATCTCCAAAGCCATCGGTGTGATCATCAAATATATCAACTTTAATTTTACCCATTTTCCTTACTTTCTCTATGCAGACACCCCTCGTAATGCCTCTAACTCGTCGCTGGTTTACAACAGCTATATATACAAAAATTAAAGCATATATTTTAATTAAATTATTTTATTTGAAATATATACAGTGATTAAATACATTGTTCTGGTCCTGGTGATGGTGGCCCACTATTGTTGGCAGGTCAAGCACACGGGGAGTTAATAAGTGGTGGGGATAGCTCACGTGTTCTTTTGCGTTTATGAGGCATATCTGTTTGAAATTATAATAAATTATTATTCGAACAAGATACATGAAATATTTTTATAAGAATTATACCTATACAAATATCTGTTTGAAAATCATTCGGTATCAGTTTTGCAGGACCAGTCGCTCTCATCCTCAGTAGACACTTCAGTTGATTCATGTTCTTCCGACATGTCACCTTCAATTACTTCGGGTTGGACATCTTCTCTGCGCAATGGGACCATGTCATAATGGCTTAGATTAACAAATAGATTGATGCCTGATTCATTTTCTTAATATGCTTCTTCATAGTCTGGACTATCAACTTCTTCATGTGATTTGTCTGCCTCTGGAATATAATTATATACATTTCTTGGTGCAAACTTATCGACTATATTCCATGGATTTCCGAACTTCGGATCATCTAAATAAAAAACTTGATTTGCTTGGCATGCGAGAATGAATGGATCGTTCTCATACCATTTGCGAGATGTATTGACACTTACAAAATATTCATCCTTACGCACTCCCAACCTAGGATTTGAGACATCCCACCAATTACATTTAAATAACTAGACCATATATCCCCCCACATAGTTTAATGCTATGATATCTTCCACAATTCCGTAAAAATCGATATTATCATCCCCATGGCTTCCTTCGACAACAACCCCACAATTTTGAGTTTTCTTATATTGTTCTCTGTCTGCTGTGTGAAATCTATATCCACGCACGAAACATCCTGAATATTGGATAGCCCGCTTAGATGGACCACATGCCAAAGCATATACTTCTGGTGGGATTTCACCTGAATGTTCATTATATTTCGATGCAACCTACATAAATAAATTTTATTGTATTTATATCAATATCATATATAAATATGATGACACCTACAAATTGTATAAAGTTTAAAATACTTGTGCATTATTTTTTTTAATAATACTGTATGTTCAAACCATGAAGCAAATTCTTCTTCGTGCGTCTTTTCTACATTAGTCACACTATTCGTGCGAAATAGTTGTATATGTTCGCTGCGTATGTTAATGTGAGTTATTAATATGTATCAATATATACTATATTATTAGAAATGCACTTAAAAATACTAGTAAATTAGATGATCATCACTAACCTCAAATAGTGTTCAATCTCTTCACAATTATTTAAGACATACCATCGAGCTCTTTCAAACTCTCGCCCACATAGGTCATAGCCCTCTTGTGCACCTATAGGACGTACTTTATGGGAAAACATGATAAATGCTGACGAAACTCCCATTTTTCCACCTTCATAATTTCGATCCGGTCTCGTAAATCTAGTATCAACCCCACGGAAATACATTGAACAAAATGTATGCCACTCATTATGAATATATGACTCTGCTATCAATCCTTCCGGACGAGCCTTATTCTCCACAGATCGCTTAAGTTTTCCCAAAAACCGTTCAATAGAATACATCCATCTATACTGAACGGGGCTAGCAACTAAAGCCTCACGAGGAAGATGCACAGCCAAATGAACCATTACATCAAAGAATGAAAGCGAGTACAAACTCTCCAATTTACACAATATCAATGCAATGTCAGCTTCTATTTTTAATAAGACATCAACTTTCAACGTTCTACTGCAAATACTTTTGAAAAATCGCCCTAATTCTGTGATAGTTGTACGAACATCTGGAATAAGCTTTCCGCGCATACTAACTGGCAACAATCGTTGCATAAATATATGGCAATCATGACTTTTTAAACTAGTTATCTTCCAATCATGAGGTCGGACACATCTTGACATGTTCGAAGCATAACCATCAGGTAATTTGATTGTCATGAACCAATCACAGAATTTCTTTCTCTCATCACTTGAAAGTGTATATCATCCAAGGGGCATATAAGCTAATGATCCAGTATCTTGCAAATGCAACTTTGATCTAATTCCCAACTCTTTCAAATCTTTACTAGAGTTGACTGTATCTTTTTTTTTTCCCTTATATTGACATCAAGGTACCCAAAATTAGAATATTTTAATTTTGGCAATTTTTTATTTTCAGTTATTTTTTTTTAATTTTATACATTTAATTAGCAATATAGTTTGGATTATAAAATTAGAAGCAATCGAAAAGTTTGTCATAGTACCTGAGGGAGTGGAAGAATGGCGAGAATGTTAATTACGTAGTCTGATGGCCTCATGTAATCCCAGCTTGCAACTAAATCCCCGAAAGCAACCAAATCCAGGAATGATCGCACACAAATAGCAATGATTTTCAAAGTGTTATCTATAGTGATGCATTTGGTAGCCTCGTTGATGACAGGAAGATAAAAGAACAAAGGGTCCACTGCTACTGCAATTACGTACAACACTAAAAACATCACATCCCAATGGAACCAGTACGTCGTTTTTTAAATAATTTTCATCATCAAAGGGTGGTTGACCCGCCCAATTGCCATTTCTATTATTGTCTTTTGTTCTGCACCAATACCATCAATCTTGGGGTCCTGCCTCTCAATATCTATGACGTTCCTGATGATGAGCACAATATATGTACATAAATATATATAGGCCAAAAAACATTAATAGAGGTAACAATTTTATATATATATATATATATATATATATATATATACACACACTATATATATACACACATACATGCATGTATACGTATATATATATATAGTCAACATGACAAGTGCTATGGCCATTATCATTTTAACTATTATCATTACAATGTATATCATCCCTTATGTGTTATTAAATCATGAGTAAAAAATTATTTATTATCTTTTGTAATTTATCAATTATTGGATATCAATCAAAAGTTATTAATAGGATAAATAGCATTTTTAAGACGTTTTATAAATTCTAATCTCCCCATAGAGCGTCTTAATATTAATAGATGGAACTGAGCCTTCTTATAAATTAAAGGAGGTTTTAATTATAATGCAAATTTGGTTAAATTAATTGGAGATACAAAATTAAATCTCGTCTATATATTTAATCCATGAAATATGCTAATAATTAAGATGTCGTATTAATGATGAGGCCTTCAGATATAAAGAATCTATGGAAATTTTTTACAATGACATTAATAATCAAATCATTAATCATATATGTAGAACTATACAAATATATACCAGCACTTAATTAGGTATTTCATGTCAAGAGAAGAAGAAGAAGAAGAAGAAGAAGAAGATGCTTACCTTACTCTCCCGTTCCCTCGGGGATGCCTACGACTACTCATAACTAAAGGTTATAAACTTCCAAATTATAGAATAAAGTATCCAAAATCTTTCGGCCCCACGAACTTCTCTGAGTACCCCGAAATTCTGGATTGGAAAACATATGAATGTTGTCATATATATATATATATATGCTGCTCAGAAGCAAAAGCACTTAACAATATAAAAACAGTACAGCGCGCAAAATCACATATAAAGAACTCATGCATGGTAATAGCCAGCAGGCATGCAAAATTTGACCAAAAAAAACTACTTCCAACAATGCGGATTTATAGGGTAGAAAATGTACCTGCAGTTAAAGTTGGAGCGAGGAAACAAGACGAAGCTTTAGATTAAAGCAATAAGTGACAGGAAGTACTGCCTTAGATGCTGCATGCATCTTAGGAATGAGCTGCATGCAATATTGAAGATGGATGTAGAAGCTAGCAAGTCATAATGAACATTAATGGTCATAAGTGTTTATCTTCTGATAAATATATAGATAATAGCGAGTGAAGCATTGGCGCCATTAATTAGTCTGCTATATCCCTGTACTCAAGTCTTTCTTTAGCATATATTGTGGTTCGTAACAACCCATAAAAACTTAATTACTCCCAAGTCAAACCAGCCAGCTAAACGTGTTACTGTAACATGGGGAAAATCGAACTTGGGGACTTTCCCAGCAAATAAAAGTGATTGAAAAATGCAATTTGCTAATTATTGACTTAAACCTTCAAGAAAGAATACAAAGAACTGGCCCGGTAAAATTTTTGCGAAGTTGACCAAAAAGTGAGATTCCATGTGACACAGTGACAGCACGATCAGTACTGATTTTCTTTTAGTAATAAGATTATCCTAAAATATTAAGTGTTAATTTCTTGACCTAGGAGTACCCGAGGTTATATATAGCAATTATCTATGAACTTTCTTTACAAGCAAATAAAAATTTGAAGCTACACATAGGGGTGAAGATGTACATTCGAGTACATTTAGGGGGTTATCAGGGTCTTTCCCAATGTAGAAGCATGGAAAATCCAGTGTGCATGGAGATGATGAGATACTTCCTATCCACGAAGAAGATATGAATCCTATTCACCGAATCATGTGCATGTAATCGTCTGACCTACAAGACTTCGATTACGAGGAACCATCTGATCTGAGTTCCATTCATGAGATGATCAGATGACCAAGTCATCCACATGAAAAACATGTTAACTATTGAGAATTTTTTTTTAGAACAAACGAGTTTATAAATTGATAACTTCCATTGAATGAGGGAAAGAATACAAGAAGGACTATCCTCCATGTCAATGGCATTCACCCGAAATTTCTAAAACATATGAGCCACAGCATTTGCCTCCCTTCTAATATGTTGGACTGACCAACAATCAAAATATATGTAACAGTTTTTGTTTAAAATAAGTGATGATCAATATTCCTCTTCTATTCTAAAGGACCTCTATCTTTGTAATGCTTTGAACAACTTGAAGAGCATCACCTTCTTAAGATAATTTTCCTTAAACCGATTTCAACAGCAAAGATTGATGCTTGAAAGGCATCAAAAGATTCAGTGATCAAGAGTGGATCAAGAAACAAATCTTTTTGCATTCTCTTTGTGGCCAGAACTCTTCCCTCACAGTCTCTAGCAATTATCCCAATTCCAACTTTGCATTGTGTTTTATCAAGTACTGCATTCCAATTGATCTTATAAACCTCCTTTGGTGGGGGCTCCCCTCTACAAACTAGGTTGCTTGAAACTCCTACATTATTGTCATTACCCTTGTGCACTTCCTTAAAGGCAAGCAAGAGCTGTCTTGATTGCTGCATCACAAAATTTGGGTGGGTAAAGTTAGCTCTAAACACAAATTCATTTCTTTTCTAACTACTACAATTTCTTCCGGCTGCTCCTTAAACAAATCATACATGGTTGCAAAAGTTTCCAAAAAACTATCTTTTTTAATTCTGCTCATTTGAATTTGATTTGAACATAGACCCCTAACATCTTTTGTTGCATTACATTCCCATAGAGCATGTGTGACTGATTCTTCTTCCTCTAAACAGATTGGACAGTTTGGAGATTCAACTACTTTCTTCTTGAAAAGATTCAGGTTGATGGGAAGTGCTTCAAGGCATACTCTCTCTCCACAAATACACTCTTACAGCATTTGGGACTTTTAGCTGCCATATTCTTGTCCAAATTTCCTTCTGATGACTGGATATAGAAGGCTGCCCTTTAACTCGATCTATGATTTCTTTTTGCAAATGACAGGAACTTTTAACAAAGAACTAACCATTGGCGGTGCACCTCCATATCAACTTGTCTGGACTATTACAAAGACTAACAACGGTTTTCTTGATGACAACAATTTCAACACTAGAAAACACCTCTTCAATTAGTGTAACATTCCATTTTTTTTGTATCCGAATTAATGAGAGCTGCAACTGTATCATACTCATCAAGAATTCTAGCACTTTGCACTCTAAATGTAGTTGGCCGGGGGGAATCTACTTGTTCCAAATCTTTCCAAACCCTTACATGTTCTCCATTTCCAATCCTCCATATTATGCCTTCTTCCAATAAATGCCTTGTTGCAAGAAAACTCCTCCAAATAAATGATGTTCTGGACCTAACTTTGCTTGAAAAATGAGGTCTGAGGAAAATATTTCAGTTTGATTACTTATGCTACTAGGGACTCAGGTCCCTGAATCAATATCCATCCTTGCTTGGCAAGCATTGCTAGGTTGAAACTCTCCACATCTCGAAAGCCTAGTCCTCCAACTGACTTTGCCTTTCCTATTTGGTTCCATGATACCCGGTGAATGTTTCTCTCATTCTCATGTTGTCCCCACTAGTAGTTATTCATCACTCTATTGATTTCTTTGATAAGTGATCTTGGAAGCTTGAAGAATCCTATGTTGTGTACGTGGGAAAAGCTTGTGAAAAGAATTTCATTTTCCAGTTATTTGAGTCTGCTTTTTATTCTGTCCAAGATGCTCTTAAAGGCCTGAGATCGAGATCTACTAATGATAGCTAGCAAACCAAGGTATTTTAAAAAAAATGAAGTTGATTTGAGTCCTGCTATGTTCAGGATGATATCCCTTGATTCTTTGCTAGTGTTACTGTTAAAGTAAATGGATGGTTTTTTCTTTGTTAAGCATTTGACCATATGTCTTTTCATAAATGTCCAGAATACCAATTAGCCTACTCCATTCCAGTGAGTTTTCCTTGCAGAAAAGTAAATTGTCATCTGCAAAGAAAAAGTGGTTAATGCAAATCCTACCTCGAGCTAGTGGTATGCCTGTAATTGACCCTAATATTTCTACATTGTTGAGGAGGATGCTCAAAACTTTATAGTATAGAATGAAAAAGGTAGGGTGATAGACGATCAACCAGCCTTATACCTCTTGTTGGCTTGAAAACACACTAGGGAGAGACGTTTATAAGAATTGAGTAGGAGACTGATTTAATGCATTTCATAACAAGATCAATCCATCTTTCATTAAAGCCCATCTTGGTCATCACTACTTTTAAGAACTTCCACTCTACTTTGTCATATGCCTTACTCATATAGAACTTCAAAGCCATAAAACTTGGCTTCCCTGAAATCCTGTTATTTATAGTATGCATGGTTTCATAAGCAACCACATTATCCATAATCAACCTACCAGGAGAAAAAGCACTTTGTGTAGTAGATATAACATCAGGCAAGATAACTTTAAGTCTATTAGCCAAATATTTAGCAATTATCTTGTAAAGAACATTGCATAAACTAATTGGTCTAAAGTCAGAAACTTTTTTAGGAGTCTTTACCTTGTGAATTTATGCAATACAAGTCTCATTGATGTTATCAATCCCACCATCTGAGTTTAGAAATTCAAGAGCAGCTTCACAAACATCCTACCCTTCAATACTCCAAAAGTATTGGCAAAAGGCTGTAGGGAATCCATTTGGTCCAGTGAGCTCAAACAATTCATCTAGAAAATGGTCTCTTTCACTTCAAGTGCTGTGAATTCTTTAATCAAGTTGGAGTTCATGTCTTCAATCACTTTTGGAGTCATGGAGCTTAGACAATTAGTATTACCTTCTGGATGAGAGGAAGTGAATAAATTATGAAAAAGAACACTTATCTCCTCTGGTGAGGTAGCAACAGAAACATCTCCACCTTCAATTTTGTGAATGGCATTAGTCTTTCTTCTTTGATTACACACATATGAAAGAACTTTATATTTCTATATCCATCTTTCAGTCATTTCTGTTTAGCTCTTTGTTTCCATGTGAAATTTTCCTCCTCAAGTGTTACATCCACTTCCTTCTACATTTCTTCAATACTCACAGTGTAATCACCTTTGTTGAGTTTTTGAAGCTATGATATCTAATTGAGCTTTACAATAATGGCACCCTTATTGTGATTCAAAGATTCTTTGCTCCAGTTCCTTAAAGAGATTTGACATCTTTGCAGACATCCACCATCTTGTTGTCTGAGCTAGTTTAGTTTTTCCGTTCTACATCAATAAGGTTGTGACAATCCTCTCTTTTTGCCCAACTAACTTCATATATGAATAGGTTCCTTCTTTTTCCTTCCATCCTCCAGCCTATTTTCCATGGAAATGAGCAAAGGAAAATGATCTAAAGTTTGAGCAGCTAGAGTTCTAACAGAAGTGAATTCAAAAAGCATATTTCAATCTGAGTTACCAAAGACTCTATCTAATATTTCTTTGGTAAAGAATCTGCATCTATTGATCCATGTATATTTTGACCCTTGAAAGCCAAGATCACTCAACCCACATCCTTCAACAGCTTCTCGAAAACTTTCCATTTGGCTATAAGGCCTAACAACAACTCCATGTTTCTTATCATAATGAAGGATCTCATTAAAGTCACTCATGCACAACCATGCTACATCATCTACAGGTTTCAGAGCTTTAATGCTGCATTTAGGTGTTGAGGTAATATCAAATGATCTGAGTTGATCTGTGAATAGTAATGTTTTCTAGGTCCTGTTGAAATGTATTTGAATGTATGAAATAGATTGAGATGTGTTTAAATGCATGAAGTAGGTTGAGGTATGTTTAACTTTTTATAAGAAGTTGAAAAAATAGTGGGTCTCATTAATGATTGGTTTGAGATAGGTTAATATTGGTTTAACACCCAAACATACCCTAGTAAGCTCCAACTTTCTCTCCTTTTAAAAGTGAGAGGGTTTTCATAAAAACCAATTAACAGCCAATTCTTTCCAGTCTCTAGATGGGAAATTTTAAGAGAAATATAGTTGTGTGAAAAGCAGTCCAAACAAACAAACATTTGACTCTGGCATAGTAAAGTTATTCCTTCACTTAAACTTATGTTGTTGATAGCAAATTAATTGGGTTCAAATCCTAATTAATTCCTCATTAACTCCACCTTCATGTTTCTGTTGCACTTTGTTTCTATAAAACAAACAAAGTTTGGGCTCATAGTTTTTACCAAATGGTGAAGTTCACAAACTGTCTAAAAGTTTCCAAACCCTTGATAGTCTCAACTAAAGCAACTCTTAGTTGTTGTTGGCCAGAATAGCAGCCACCACCAATGCATCTTGGTTTAGACTCTCTTCAAGCAAGAGCTCTATTCTAGATTTTTTAACAGGTCATTTAGTTAAATTAATAAAAGAAGAAACCATGTTCTCCCCTTTCCTTGAGTTATTAATAACAAACAGAGTTGTTGTGTCAAAGACTTCTTTGTGTTTAAGAGCAGTGCTTCCTCTAGCGCTTCTCTTCCAACTAACAGCTTTTTTTATTCAAAGAGGAATCTTTGTGTTGACTGGCCTTGTTTGGGAACATAAGAATTCTCAGATATTCTCATATATTTCCTTTTCAAATATCCTCAAACATAAAATATTTTTCAATTTCAAATCTTCAAATTTTTTATCTAATCCTTACTTAATCATTGCAATTTTTCCAAACTTCCAAACAAATATTTCAATTTTTCAAATAAAATTATATTCAAAATTTTTTTTACTTTATAATATTTTATTCAACTTTTTCTCTCTTATTTCCCAAAACCCAATAAAACATCTTAACTCAAACCATTTCATTACTATTCATAAATATTTTGAAGTATTCTAAGTGTCCAAATGAGCCCGCCCCTCAAGAAATTTGATCCGAGATACTTATAGGGCTATCAAGTAACATATCTGATTTTGGAGCTGGAAGGGATCGAAGAGAATCCTCAGTAATCAAATTTCCATCAGTCTCCTTAGCTACCAAAATCCCCTCATGCATTAAAGGAGCAACATTTGGTCTTGGCTCACTTTCCTAGTTTCCTTAAAAGGATCATGATCTTAAGGTATCACAATATGGAATGAAGATTGTGACGGCAATTCTTTCTTTGTAAGTGAATTATTAGTACTCTACTCCACTAATGTCAACCTAGGATCGTTTGAAAATTCAAAATTTTCCTTTATTACTGGGCTTTCCTCATAATGCTCCATTGATGATTCCTAGAGTGCCTCATTGCCTTTCCCATCTCCACTTTGATTCCACTCGCCGGATCTCCTCTGCCGCCTATCATACTATGGGGTCTGTACGTCTCCGCCATATTGTGATCTGGACTCATTTCATTAGAATTAACAGGCATTACTCGTAACCAAGGACGATACTGCATGGGGCTGTATAGCCTCTGAAGTGAATTCAAAAGCATATTTCAATCTGAGTTACCAAAGACTCTATCTAATATTTCTTTGGTAAAGAATCTGCATCTATTGATCCATGTATATTTTGACCCTTGAAAGCCAAGATCACTCAACCCACATCCTTCAACAGCTTCTCGAAAACTTTCCATTTCCATAAGGCCTAACAACAACTCCATGTTTCTATCATAATGAAGGATCTCATTAAAGTCACCCATGCACAACCTGCTACATCATCTACAGGTTTCAGAGCTTTAATGCTGCTTTGGTGTTGAGGTAATATCAAATGATCTGAGTTGATCTGTGAATAGTAATTTTTTAGGTCCTTTGAAATGTTTTGAATGTATGAATAGGTTAGATTGTTTAAATGCATGAAGTAGGTTGAGTATGTTTAACTTTTTATAGAAGTTGAAAAAATAGTGGTCTCATTAATGATTGGTTTGAGATAGGTTATATTGGTTTAACACCCAAACATACCCTAGTAAGTCCAACTTTCTCTCCTTTTAAAAGTGAGAGGGTTTTCATAAAAACCAATTAACAGCCAATTCTTTCCAGTCTCTAGATGGGAAATTTTAAGAGAAATATAGTTGTGTGAAAAGCAGTCCAAACAAACAAACATTTGACTCTGCATAGTAAAGTTATTCCTCTCATTAAACTTATGTTGTTGATAGCAAATTAATTGGGTTTAAATCCTAATTAATTCCTCATAACTCCACCTTCATGTTTCTGTTGCACTTTGTTTCTATAAAACAAACAAAGTTTGGGCTCATAGTTTTACCAAATTGTGAAGTTCACAAACTGTCCAAAGTTTCCAAACCTTGATAGTCTCAACTAAAGCAACTCATGTTGTTGTTGGGCGAATAGAGCCACCACCAATGCATCTTGGTTTAGACTCTCTTCAAGCAAAGGCTCTATTCTAGATTTTTTAAAGGTCATTTAGTTAAATTAATAAAAGAAGAAACCAGTTCTCCCCTTTCCTTGAGTTATTAATAAAAAACAAAGTTGTTGTGTCAAAGACTTCTATGTGTTTAAGAGCAGTGCTTCCTCTAGCGCTTCTCTTCCAACTAACAGCTTTTTTTATTCAAAGAGGAATCTTTGTGTTGACTGGCCTTGTTTGGGAACATAAGAATTCTCAGATATTCTCATATATTTCCTTTTCAAATATCCTCAAACATAAAATATTTTTCAATTTCAAATCTTCAAATTTTTTATCTAATCCTTACTTAATCATTGCAATTTTTCCAAACTTCCAAACAAATATTTCAATTTTTCAAATAAAATTATATTCAAAATTTTTTTTACTTTATAATATTTTATTCAACTTTTTCTCTCTTATTTCCCAAAACCCAATAAAACATCTTAACTCAAACCATTTCATTACTATTCATAAATATTTTGAAGTATTCTAAGTGTCCAAATGAGCCCGCCCCTCAAGAAATTTGATCCGAGATACTTATAGGGCTATCAAGTAACATATCTGATTTTGGAGCTGGAAGGGATCGAAGAGAATCCTCAGTAATCAAATTTCCATCAGTCTCCTTAGCTACCAAAATCCCCTCATGCATTAAAGGAGCAACATTTGGTCTTGGCTCACTTTCCTAGTTTCCTTAAAAGGATCATGATCTTAAGGTATCACAATATGGAATGAAGATTGTGACGGCAATTCTTTCTTTGTAAGTGAATTATTAGTACTCTACTCCACTAATGTCAACCTAGGATCGTTTGAAAATTCAAAATTTTCCTTTATTACTGGGCTTTCCTCATAATGCTCCATTGATGATTCCTAGAGTGCCTCATTGCCTTTCCCATCTCCTGTTACACACCGTTTCACACGGAATAGAACTGAAGTAAGAGATGAAGTCGGCACTTAGGGTTCCAGACAGGGAACTAATGAATGGAGTAGGATCTTTACATGGGCTGGGTTTGAACCACGGGCCAAGCATCAACAGATTGTGGATTCTCTTAGTGGGCCTTGTATGGGCCTATCAGAATACACTTTAATTTTCCTTCCTTTCTTTTGCTTTCTGTTAAGCCTGAGGGCAATTAAGTCTTTTTACATTTCCAGTATATCTAGAGCAATAACCGAATGGGGAATCATCTAGAACCTGAGAACCTTTGTTATTTTTGTTTTTCATCTATGGAGGATGCTCCCCTCGAAGAGAGCGTATCATTTTCTATGAAATATACAAGAACATGTTCTTGTATATTTCATAGAAAATGATACAACAAATACTGGCTTTTGTCACGGATTCTTTTGTCATGACATAACATCGTGACAAATAGCATGTATTTGTCACCAAATTGAATAATGGAAACAACACCAACCTTTTACCATGAGATTCATTCGGTGATAATAATATCGTGGTAATAGGGATAATAGTCACGAAAATAAATAATTTTCCCACTACTGTGTGTTAATGGCAAAATAGATTGACAACAAAAATGGATTATCGTGGGTTAACACTAATTTCCGACGAAGGAATATTTTTTCCCATGAAATTGATGGGTGGCAAAATATGTGACTTATAATACAGGAAGTACCTCATGAGTAATTTTTACTTCTCACGGTACATGTGATCTTTTTGTCACGAAATTGTTTCGTCTTAACAAATCCTGAAATTAGTGGTTCCCACCTAACGTCCCGCGAAACCCCGCGCGATACCCCCTCTCCCTAATTACTTGATTTCCTTTCTTCCCCACCCCGGCCCTTTCCTTTCTTCCCCAACCCCCGCGCACCCCCTCCAAAATTGTTGTCCTCACCATCACCCTCGACCTGCGACAACACCGCCGATCAGCTTAGTCGCAACCTCCAGGGCATACGATTCCTCCCCAACCCGTGCCATTAATTTTCCCCCTGCCGCAAGTTCCTACTGTAAATGCCCTAGCCACCAAAACCATCTCCGCAGGCCGCCGTTGGTGCATCCCCTCTCTCTTGCGGGTTGGCGACACAGTAAGCCTCACTATCTTCTCCCTCCATCTTCTCTCTCTATTTGCTGGTATGATTGTGTACCATTTGGGCCGAGTACTAAAAGGATTGTGTTAGATTTATCTACTTCCCTTATGATTTGGTTGTGGCAATGGATATTGATGTAATATTTTCTTGTTGTGTTGAAAATACTGGTGATATTTTATTACATTGCCTGCAATTTAGATAAGATGTTTGTGCTAATTATGTAGCATCGATTTCATCCACTGTTTTTGAAGGACTGGACATCCTTTACCAGATTGCTTTTAAGATAATTCATGCCTATATGGGTTCCATTATAGATCTAAGATAGCTATGCATTTTACTGCATTGTGGTCTGTGTACAACTCTTTGAAAATAATTAGTATTGAATTATAAAATGCTTTATTAAAATTACAGCCAAAACCTCAAATGACCATTACTTCAGTTTGCTAAACAGATCTTAACATGTCTATACATATACTTATTCCTTAAGATATATAATGTATCTTGAGAAGTCCCTACATCGAATAAAACTCTGCATGTTCAGTCTTTCATTTCTTTTTAAATAAAGAAAAACAGGGTGTAGTCTTTATTTTATGGCTGGTATTTAACAACCATAGGTAAAAAGATGACTTGAACATGCAGAGGAGATCAACCCATAATATTGTGAGGTTAAACAAACCCCGTGTTTCCCATAGACTAGCAATCTCAATCTTCACGTATTATGACTAAATACGCACCCACATGACTCAACCATCTAAGTATGCTGCTGCATGAATAATGGTGGATCCGAGAGTGAATGCATTTTTCCTAGTGAGTTGCACAGCCCCAAATATCTTGCAGCAGAATAGACATGCATGCATACATGTCCATATTATGTATAATGTACTGAGTACTGGGAAAAATCGATATTAAAAACTTTGGAAACCCTTGGTTATTTTGCTCTTCCTTTTCTCAGAAAGGAAGGTCTCGTTGTTTAGTTCTACTTCCCTCTAATGTGAGTTACATGTCATTAATCCGACTAAAATTAGTTGAGCTAACAATGCAATGGCTGAGGAATACTTAATTTGATAATGCAGCCTTTTGCTCCAAAATAACTTATTTCCTTCAGGTGATTAGTTGCTGGATAATAGCTTATATGGTAAGGTGAAAATTAGAATCCAATTGGCATGTCATGAGGTATCGTGAAGCTCTGTACCATTTAGGCAAACATTTATCCTGTATGTGGTTGGGATTCAATATATTTTTGTTGTGCAACATTAATAAGTAGTTATAGAAGTCGTGAAAGCATTACATTGATGGGAGAAGTCTATGGATTTTTGATAAAGTGTCTCAGCTACCAAATCAGAAAATACATAGGTTTTCCATGTAACACACACAGACTGAAATAATAAAATGCACTTGTGTTGCAATTTATCATTATTAATTACGTATGTTAATAGTTTAGTGTGGGGATTGGTTGGAAGTTGTTAAATTTTTGGCAACTTGGTGAGAGACCAATGCCCTTATTAGTGTAGCTCTTCTCCTTAAGTTTACATGTAAAAACAATCCTTCACGTCACCAGCCAATCATTTAGATATCTGGTGGAGTGTTTTAGTTTCATCCATGCATGCATCGATGAATAAATTAAAGGCATATGCATCTACCACAAACTGTGAAAGCTAGTATGTATATTGGCCTGAGATCGAATAGATAGATCGAGTTAGTTTTGATATGACGCCCCATGATGGGATATGTGTTGGAATTCCCATTTGGGTTAGATGGAACTGCAGTTTTAACATCTGCAATACATAGCTGATATCGAGTATGTTGGGTTATCAACTGAATGTATATTAAAAGAACCCCGCCAATTTACAGATTATGTCTGGTCCCAGCACAAATCTGTATTTGAACCTCCTTTATGGGCCTCAGCAGTGGGAATTAATGAAACCCACCTCCTTCTAGCTTATGTTGGCAGATAGCAATTGTTGGAGGCATGCCCTGTCTTAATGTTTATAACCACCTAACAGTTTGTTCAAAGTGATGTCTAACCTTACATCACTTTGATTTTGTAGTGTATGTTATATGTAACCAGACCTGCCCATTTTACAACCTTCTTCCTGCCACTTAATATTACTACCAGGCGAAAGATTGTTGAGTGCATTTGATCATCTTTTAAATTGATCAAGTACAATCTAATATGAAGCTTCTTTGTACTTGAATATTCATTGTCTGTACAAAAAGATGGTCAATGTGTTACTATTCTCTGGGTTAGCCCCATTTATATATTACTTATGATGTATGTCCAGAATTACCATTAGTATCATTGAATACTTGGGCTCACACACTAGTTGTACATACTTGATCATTAAACTTGGATATATGAAGAGTAATAACCCTTTGTCTTGTTTTCCTACATCCTTCCCCTCCCGGTGGGCGATTTCATCACTTTACCTTCCTACGCTACCATCTATAGGTCATTTTTTAATTAAGCTAATTGATAACCTATCATTGATTTATCCCCTATCACTTATCTGGAAACCTCAGCAGCTAATAACGACACTTGATGACAGATCATCAAGTATTTATATACTCTGCTGCCATTCGCATGTGTGTTTCAACATACCTGCCCATATCTTGCATATTTGACGTTGTTCTTTTTCACCATTTCTACCATCAATCCTTCCATGTTGAATCATAATGTACACAACTTTTTCTGTCTTTTTAGCTGTCCTATAATTAAAGTAGTGCCACATTTTCGGCAACTGTAATGCCGAAATTCATCATAAGTCTGCCCTCCAAATCCGATTTGTGGTCCCAAGTACCTTTAATGTTATTTGTATGCTGCTGAAAACATTTTAGCAGAAGACTTTCAACACATTTTCCTTAGTGTGTTATAGTTTAGATACACACTTTATTTGTGACTCCAATTCATAAACAGTGGTCAAAGTTACATATCTCTTCAGATTTAAATCTATGCACATTGTAGTTATGCAATGTAAACACCTTCATATCTTCACTATTGCCCCATTTGCATGCCTAACTAAAAATTAACTTCACTCCACAAGCAGCCTGTTGTTTATTTTGGTTGTTCTTTGCTCTGTCACCGTAATTAATTTAACTATAGACTTATTCGTACTAATTAATGTTGGCTATTTATTGAGTTCCAACATTTTGAGAGTCTTTTGTGTTTTCTCCAACTATGTTGTTCCTACCATTGAAAGTACCAGTAAGGTATTCAGTGCACACCAATTCACGATATATCCTAATATACTCTTTTCTACTACCTGGTCAGCTTCATACCTATGATGGATAAGGCTTGGATGCTTATTGAAGATAGATTGCATTCCAGTGAGTATGTTGAAGGCGTTAGACAATTCCTCTCAATGGTCTTAGCCCACACGCCTAACATAGATCAGATTAGGTGTCCATGTAGAAGATGTCGGAATAGAGCTTTCCACTCCATTCGTATAGTCGAAGATCATTTGTTCTTCAAAGGGATTGATCCAACTTATACAGAATGGATCTTCCATGGAGAAGAGGACCCTTTCCTTTCAGCTACAATTTCTGACGATGAAGAACAAGATACATCTTCTAACAGTGATTATATTGATGATATTGAGGAGATGTTAGATGACATCTGTCATGGGTCGTACATGCCTTACCAAGCAAGGCATAAGGGATACGTAGATGCAAATGAGCAACCCTCAACCTTTGCTGGTCCAACTCACTTTAAATTCCACGAGTTGGTTGCTGATGCACGACATCCCCTTTATCTGACATGTACCAAGTTCTCAAAGTTATCATTCATCGTCAAGCTGCTTCACATCAAGAGCATAGGTGGTTGGACGGTGAAGTCATTCGATATGGTCATAAAGCTATTGCAAGAGGCATTTCCAAATGCCTTATTCCCTGACTCATATAACGATGCCCGTCGCTTAGAGCGTGGATTGGGGTTTAGTTACGAAAAGATACATGTCTGCCCAAATGATTGTGCGTTGTTTTGGAAGGAAAATGCATCATGTGATGAATGCCCTAAATGTAAAGCTTCTAGGTGGGAACAAAGCACAAGTCTGCAACGAAGGTTACCAAAAAAAATTCTCCAATATTTTCCCCTTAAGCCACGCTTGCAAAGGCTATACATGTCAAAGAAGACAGCCCAAGCCATGAGATGGCATGTAGAAGGCCGTGTTGATGACCCTACATGCATGCGACATCCATCAGATTCTAAGATTTGGAAGGACTTTGATAACAAACATGAGAGGTTTTCCAAAGATCCTCAAAACGTTAGACTTGGTTTGGCAAGTGATGGGTTTAACCCATTCAATAACATGAGTAGGCCGTACAGCATATGGCCGATCTTGCTTGTGCTGTACAACTTGCCCCCTTGGGCATGCATGAAAGATCCATACACGATGTTGTCGTTGCTAATCCCTGGCCCTAAGTCACCAGGTAATGATATTGATGTGTTCTTGCGGCCTCTCCTTGATGAGTTGAAGGAGTTGTGGGAAGAGGGTATTCGTACCTATGATGCATACAGTGGGCAAGACTTTCAGTTGCATGCAGCTCTACTTTGGACTATCAATGATTTTCCGGCATACGCCAATCTTTCTGGGTCGAGCACCAAGGGCAAGATGGCATGCCCCTATTGTACAGCTGACACAAATTCTCAATGGTTGGTATATGGCCGCAAACATTGCTATATGGGTCATCGATGATGGTTGCCCCTAGATCACGTTTGGAGACGTAAAAAAAATGCTTTTAATGGGTATGAAGAGCACCGACTCCAACCATCGATGGTTGAGGGAGAGGAATTGCTAGAACAATTAAGTCAGGCGTCACATGTTCAGTTTGGTAAATCGTCTTCCAAGAGGAAATGAATGCCCAATCAGCTAAATTGGACAAAAAAATCTATCTTCTTTGAGCTTCCCTACTGGTTATCCTTGGGGTTGAGACATAACCTGGACGTCATGCATATTGAGAAAAACATCTGCGATAATGTGTTGGAAACAATATTGAATATTGAAGGGAAAACTAAGGACTCTGCCAATGCACGTAGGGATTTGGCAAATCTTGGAATAAGAAAAGAATTGCATTTACAACATGATGGGGAGTCTATAAGAATGGGTCTTGGTTGCTACATGTTAAATTTTAATGAGTGAAGGGCTTTTTGCGCATGGTTGTCAAAAGTTAAATTCCCTGATGGGTTTGCATCGAATATTACCCGATGTGCCAATACTAGTGAGGGAAAGATCAGTGGAATGAAGAGCCATGAATGTCATGTCTTTATGCAAGCACTGTTGCCGGTTGTTATTGGTGGATTCTTACGGGCCGATGTGCGTCAAGCCTTAATAGAGTTGAGTGCTTTCTTCAAAGAATTATGTTCCCAAACTTTGAACTTATCCGTGTTGCATCGCCTTCAAGCTAATATTTCCATCATTCTCTGCAAATTAGAAATGATTTTTCCTCCAGTCTTTTTTGATATTATGGTACACCTTTCTATTCACTTGCCAGATGAGGCTCTACTAGCAGGACCCGTGCAATATAGATGGATGTATCCTTTTGAGAGGTATTTAGGAAAGTTCAAGCGATACGTCCAAAACAGAGCCCGTCCTGAAGGCTCAATTGCTGAGGCATATGTGCATCTGGAGTACTTAACATTTTGCTCTATGTGCCTTCATGATATAGAAACTAAATATAATCGAGAGGAACGCAATGCTGATGTACCTATTGGCTCAGCTGAGTCCGGCAATCAGGCAAGTTTATCTGTTTTCTCACAAAAGGTTAGGCCATTGGGGACAGCGTACTCGCACAAATTAGCCGACACACTAATGGTCAAGGCCCGGTGGTATATACTTAATAATTGCATGGAGGTTGAGCAATACATTGAGTAAGTGCCTCAATCTGTGTTTGGATACTTTAGTAATTTTCATCTTGTGTTACTACTCTCCTTGTAACCATTTCTTGTATTACAGGGAGCACTATAACAAGATGAAAGAAGATGACCCCAATAACATCGACCGTAGGCACCAGAGTCAATTTCCCGTGTGGTTTAGAGCACGCGTAAAGATTTTAAACTTGGATAAAGCTTTATATTTCTACATTTTGTAATAATATTGACTTAAACCTACATCTTGTGTCAAAATTGATTTTCCTTTTTCTATCCATTTCAATGGTAGATTCGAGAGCAACGTGCACTGTCTCCAACTACAGTTTCTGATGAGATATATGCATTAGCATATGGTCTAGAACCGTTGGTCGCATCTTATGCCGGATGCATAATGAATGGTATTTGATTTCATACCAAAGAGCGTGAAAGGCATCGCCGCACTCAAAACTGCGGTGTGGTGGTTCATGGCGAGCATCAGGGATCCCCAGTTGACTTCTACAGTGTGTTGAATGATATTATAGAAGTGCGCTATATGGGTTTTCTCAAAGTTTATCTATTTCAGTGCACTTGGTATGACGTTGGTGACCCGAGAAGGGGGATACGTGTAAGGGACCACTTAACCTTAATCAATACGGATAGACAATGGTATAAAGATGAGCCTTTCGCCCTTGCGTGCCAAGCAACTCAAGTATTTTATCTGTCCGATCCGAAGTTGGGAGGAAGTTGGCAAGTTGTCCAAAAGGTTACAAGTAGGAATGTTTATAACGTTCGTGCAATGACCCACGTTGATGTAGAGGCTGATGATGTTGAGTCATCAGAGGATGACTATGATGTCGATGAGGCCAGGAATTTGAACAACTATCCACCTATAATTGATGTCGATGAAGCCATAATCGAGCCACTTAACCGAGTAGATGAGGAGCATATGCCCATTGATCCAACCAACTTCTCGTGTCGTGGCCCTTCCCAACCAGTTGACGATGAAGCAACAATGGAGGACATAAGTGGGACTGATAACTCCCAGGATGAGTCGTCCCATCAGCCAACCGAGGAGACAGATGATGATGATGATGGTAATAAAGATTGTAGTGATTTTGTAACCTTTAAGTTGAAATGACAAGAAGCATGTCATTCTAATCAATCCATTTAGGCTGTACTTAATAATTAAAAGTAGTTGATCTCAACTCATTCCATGCTAATATTTTACCTAATCTATTCCCTGACTATGTGTATGCATGCACGTAGGGACAAGTTTGGTCAATTTATTGATACTTAATAAGGTGAAGATATTTGTTTGATTCATCGATGGAAGTTGAGTGTTACTCCTAGTTGGTTTTAACATTGTGTGCAGATTAGGTGCTTGCTACTTTAAAGCTAACATATCCGGTTGGTTGCAACTACATCGTTGGTCGATTGGAAGGGGATTGTTGCACTGTCTCAACCGGATACTATCCTTTGAACTACCAGCATATCTTGTTGAATTAGTGATTGTTGCAAATTATGTTTTATGACATTAATACTCTTTTCTATGCACATTGACCTGATTGAGGTGTGCTTTCAGTTACTGGAAAGCTTGTCCTGTTTAGTTCCCATGTTGGTTGCTCGTTTGGTATGTATCAAGTACTTAGTGGAGATTTTTGTAGTGCGCTACCTGAACCTTGTTTTCTAGATGTTTGTTACAGAAATGCATTGTTATATTTCTTCGAAGGCAACTTGTTCAGTTTTAATCTCTAACATATAGTGGAAAGTACAGTAAGTATTAACAATTTATAAAGGGGGAGCAAGGAGAAGCTTATTATGGTCGACTATGGTAGGGATAAAGCCTTTACTCCCATAAAAACTTCATTATACAATATAGAAAGTAACTATAAACTGGGCAACTTTTGAGAATTATAAAGACCTACCAAAGTATAAAAAAAAAACTGTTGAGAATTATATTGACGGTTGAATTCATTTCCTGGCTGACTTCCATGTGCAGGACTGTAGTACGCGTTGGAATATGCTTGGTCATTTTCCTTACCTCATCGACCAGATGGAAGCAATGATGTCTCACGTCAAGCAAGCATTTTTGTTAGAGAAGCAGGCGGATGGGTGTGTTTCCTATTCTATTTCTTCCCTCAAAGAAATAAAATATAAAAAACTGGATTAACAACGAAATTGGAATTCTGAAAGACGACATAGGACTGTTTATAACCAGATTATTGGAAATGACAACGACACTACTGAAATATGATTTATGGATGTCCATGTTAAAGTATAAGAAATTCTGGTATTGTATGTATTTGAGGCTTTAAGGGTAAAAGCCTTAAACTGAAGGCAACCCTGCAATTAAAGTAAAACTGTCAATTAACTCCTAGGTGGATAAGTATTGATGAGTAGAGTTGGCTACTCATGCCAATGCGTGTGATGAAAGCATATGATGAGATACAGCTAAGGTTTTACATGATCTGGCACTGGAGATTTGTGGGGAAAAAGCATTTGTTTCTCCTTCTACCACTTTCCTTATTCCATGAGTTGATCATTAAGATCATGAAGCTGGATAACACTAAACATAGGGTACAAAGTTTAACTTTAAATATTCCTCCTATAATCTGTCCAGCAAGCAGATTACAAGTCATGATGAGTATTTATCGACTATGATACTGCATGCATCTAGGAATGGTTTATCATTTTATCCCGTTAGTTCCAGCCAATTTATAGACTGCTATAGTAGGATTTGGAACAGGAAAAGGGTTGGATTAGAAGTTATCAATAATAACCAAATCTGTAGATTACATTGAGGGTTAATGGATTTGAATGTCATGTTGAGACTCATATTTTAATGGGGACAGGAAATAAAAGAATAAAACACCAATTAATTTGAAGCAATGCACAAGATTTGAATATATCATTGATTCACATAAAGGATATGATCTTGAAATACACATATATGTCAAATTGATGAATGAGAATGGATAAAGCATACGGAAAATAAATTGCCAATGAGACTGTTATTTACCTAAATTGGAGGCAGTTAAATAAAGGGTGTGCAAACACTACCTGGGCAAATATACTGGGATGATAGTTTAAAGGGAATGAGGAATTATAAAGGATGAAGCCATACATATTAACTAACACTACCAGGCAGTAAAAGTAACTTGGAAATTCCCAAAATTCCCTCAATGTAACCCATGATAAATTATATTGAATGAGACATTAAAAAGTTGGAGGAAATTTATTGCAATTTCATAATTGGTAGGGTAATAAACTTGGAAATAAGTTGTAAACCAATTAAAAGATTCGAAATTTATCTTGCATGAGAAATTATACACTTCCTTCCAGTGGTGTTTAACACACGGGATAACAAAATCATTATAAGAGTCACGGTAAAGAAGTTCAAATATTGATGAAAACACAGTTAATGGAGGGAGAAGTTTGTATAAAGGGTGGGATGGGAAAATCTGGTGACTGAATTAGACTGGGAACTGGCGCCTCTGGTGGGGACCACAGCAAGGATAATGAGCAGAGTTGTACTTAACCTTCAGTTTACAGCTGGATATTTGGTAAACTTGATCAGAACTCTGGTCAAGTTTGAGGTGATACGACGCCTACAATCTGCCTCAAACAGAGTACTCATACCTATGCATATATATTTTGGTTGAAAGAGCTGAGGGGGGACGACTACTTATTAGTGTTGAACTAGAGGTGTTGTAATTCTTCAACACGACAGAGCTGCTCCAGGACTCGGTTTCAAGCTGCTCACGGATCTTCAAAGGTGTGCAATGCTCTCATCTTCACCTCTTTTGACCAACCCAGAGCTACAACTAGGTACACCGTGTAAAGCTGTGTACCTAGTGGTTGCCTTCTTTGGCTTGGTTTAGGCAATATGTTGGATGTTTATTTAACTTAAACAACATAATAGAGTTATAAGCCGATGAGGTCAAATGTGCATGCTGGATGAGATGTGTAACCTCCATCTTAAACTTAGTGGAAAAGTTTATATCATATAACATACTTGGAAGTCTAGATGAATGGTTGTTTTAGGTACATTGTTGTAGTCTGGACTTTGGGATTCAGAAGAGGGTACACAAATCCTCACTCTGCCACTGGTAAAGAAGGCCTTGACCTTTGTTTTATTTGGAGTGTTTAACACCTTCTTCATATCTCCTGTAAAACATTTGTCGTTTTAGCCTGGTTTACCCTAGAAATAAACTTGAATATTAATTAGCAACCATTTTGGTAAACATCTCCATATTTAAATTTTATATATCATTTTCTGAGAAAACAAATTTCAAGAGAAAAAAGAATGAAACATTTCCTACAGGAGAATGGCTACTCCTTTAACTGACAAGGTCGTGGGTTATGAAAGCAAATCTACATTATGAACCTTGCAAAGTAGCAGAAGGGTTTTAGCTCTCATGCTTTAGTAAAAACTTCCAGGGGTTCAGTGGAATTGCCTAAGTACTAACCTGTCAAATTACCACCAGATTTAGTAGAATTAAACCTCAACAACTTAATGGAGGGAGGAAAATCTAAGAGGTACTGAATATTATACCACAATGGTAAACCAGATTATTAGCTCACACATCAAATGGCAGTGTGTATTACTAACACTAAGCATAAGTTTTGTACTTACACATACATCATACCTACAAAAAAGGGAAGGGCTATCTTGTCTGGAGTCAGCATCTCAATATTTCAATACTAGAGAGGGTAGGGTTCCAGTTATAGATTCTACTATCCTGACCCATTTCTGAGGGAGAAATTCAACATACCTTCATACATGTACTTTTAACATGGGGATATAAATAGGGTATATCCATCAGTTATAGATACATACTCTTTATATGATTTCACTCAAAATGTTAGAATTGGTCAGCACTAAGGTATGCATAGTTAACTTAAAATCAAAGCATGATCGTTGATTTAGCTAAATTAAAGTCATGTCCGATGGGTAAGTCTATTCCCTAAATCAATAACCTGTTATTAATTGTTAAGGTGGCTCTTGGCCATATATTTTGGTGTTCCTTAGCCACAGAAACAACTTGTTAACTGATCTGTTTACTTGCCTTATAAATTAAACATGTATGCTCCACATAATGCCACCAGCCTGTAAATTTTCATTATTCTGATGTATTTAACATGCACTTTAGTATGTTAAATATTCATTTTGTTAACTGGACACATGTTTTCCTGGTTGCAGGCAAAAGAAGCAGTAGGTATTTCCACCCACCAGCAAAGCCGAAGATGGTCAGAACAATTAAGTTTCGAGGGGGGCGAGTAAGACATGGTAGGACTGAGATATGCCGCAGCCAAAATAGAGAACCAGAGGGGTTGGATCCGAGAACAATGTTGCGGGATGAGCCGGAACCGGATGACTCAACTCAGGATGTAGGAGGTGCGGGACCACAAGAGGAGTTGGGTGGAGGGCAAGATGCAGGGGTTGTCATCCCTAATATAGGTATGACGTTGCAAATATCCAACTGTGTGCAGAATATACATTACTATATGGTCAAATAATGTATGATAACAAGTACTATAATATGCACTTGTGTCATATGGTATGTATATATCTTGATTGATAACACACTCAATTGATGTCTTGATGTAGATCCACCTACTAAGAAAAGAGGTAGAGGGCCAGTGAAGGGCACGCTATTTGAAAGAATGAGGAAAGTGGGTAAGATACCACTGCTTATACAATATGTTCATCGAGGGCCATCTTGTGAGAATGCAGCCATATTCACTGGACGACTAACGGATATAATTAAAGTACATGCCGACATGACGCATGCTAGTTGGAGTCATATACCTGAAGAGGAGAAGACAGAGCTGATAGACCGTGTTAGGGTAGGTCTTAACCTCTTGATAACAAAGTTATTAAGCAATAGGAAGAAGTATAGCAGTATTTGTTATATACACAGCTGTTTTATGACTAACCGAGGCATGCATGCAAATTTCTGACATTGCAGGCAGATTTTGTTCTTGACTGGGCTTGAGACAACCATCGTGAGATGGTGGTAACGCATTTGGCGGATAAGTACAATGCTTATCATTATGTACTACATAAAGTATATTTAAAATATGCATCACATCAAGAGGCACTTCGTGGTGGGACGGACAAGGTGGAGAAAAATGTGTGGGAAAGGCTATGTGAACACTGGGCAAGTGCAAAATTCAAGGTATTTCCTTGGGCAATAAAGTTTCAAATTTATTTAGATGGTCATAACGTTAGTCCAAATTTATTTTCAGTAAATGGTCTTAGGCACTTCAAATATGGGTAGGGTTGATGGAAAATGGTCTTTCGCTAACTATAAATTCGAGTAACATTTAAATTTATAAAGGGGGAACTAATTTCAAAAATCTCAAATGCAGGAGAAGTCCATGAGAAACAGTTCCAATAGGAAAAAATTGAAGGTCAAGCATACCGGTGGGCAAAAGTCATTTATAAGGATTTTAAAGGAGAAGGTTTGTGGATTAAGCAAGGGGTATAGCATAATCAGCTAAATATTAAAGAGCTAATGATTTTAACATAATTGTGTATTTGACAGCGGGAGACGGCACCAAATATGGTTGCCTTCTATAGGGAAACACACTGGTCAACATGGAAGGGTAAATTCATCAATGCAGCAACTGAACACAATCTTACAATTATGTAAGATTGTGTTTATTTTAATTTTAACTTTATATGTATGCATTAGGTGTGGAATATTTGCTGATATGTGATGATGAATTTTTCAAAATCTAATGATGGAGAGGTTAGCTGAAAAAGAGTCCGAAGAGGATGCGGACAAAGCAGCTGAGAGTGTGTTCAAAGAAGTATTGGGAACTAGACCTGGGTATGCAGTAGGGAGGGGGCACATGGTGATTCCGGACCCCACTCCCTCAATGAAGAAGAGTAGGGCTTTTATTCGTCTGTCAGAAGAGAATGAAAGGAACAAGAGTGATGCAGAAATGTACAAGAGAAAACTAGATGCTATGATGGGTGATATATTAGAGTTGAGGAAGAATTTTTCTGAGCACGATAAGCTCTTAATGAGCTATCGGAACACTGACTTACCCGAGGGTAGTGAGTCTCATAGAGAGACTCATGGAGCTGAATAGTTTTAAGTTGATGAGCAGTTTTTGTGGAGGGCATTTTTTAGGGGTATATTTTGTGGAGGCCCTCTAGCAGCAATATGTTATTTTTTGGTGGGATTGTTTAAAGCATGTGTAGAAATCAATGGCCATGGACCTATGTCCCTCCTTTGAATATTTTGGTCACTTATTATATATAGTTAGGGTGGAAATATATATTAGAATAGTAGGGAGGAGTAAAATGTCTGGCTTATATTTTTTGATGAGTGGTTACTAAGTCATGAAAGGGTAAGTTCTGAAATAGCCAAAGTTATGATTATTCAGTCACATATTTTCGGACATATGTTTGTTAGTATGCAAAAAGAACATGATGCTGAGTTATCTGTTTTGAATAATACAGGTTCTATAAGTATGAGAAGACTGATTTCAGCCATATGGATGGAGGAGGTTATAGCATGATTTGGTTGATTGAGGAAGAGCATACCCAGCTTTTCCAAAGGTAAATACTTGGGCTGTATTGAATCAATACTAAGGGAAGAATACAAGTTCTCTTATTCCTACTGATTTGCAAGAGAACTACCTCTTTAATATCCAAGTGAAGATCTATATTCACACACACCCTCAATTTATTAAAATGTCACATAAGTATTTAATATTAACTAAACAGAGGGTAATAGTTTATATGCACAGTTCCTCTTTCACAATAAGTAGTTACAAGATAAGGAAACCCACTTGTATATAGTTTTGGATATATAAGGAAACCCGGTCTCTCTAACTTGAATGCACTTAGGTAGGTACACTAGTGTGAGTATACCTAACAGTTATCTTCACTATGTTATGCTTAGTATCATTAAATGTGTCTCACTTAAGCAAATGTGAGTAGTTGTGTACCACAAATTCTAGTATCCAAGAGACAGTCATTACTTTTAAGCAGTAAAAGTAATAAACCTCAGCAGATGCTGATTTTATACATGTAAATACATAGATTTAAACCCCCAGGAAAACAGAGTGGGTCATGATTCAATATATATATTGGTTCACTGTAGGTATGACAGATTATAGTCTCATAATTCCCTAATGAACCTATGGTAGAAGGTAAGTTATAAGTATAAATAAGAAAGTTGTTTAGTGTGGAGATTGGTACGCTGGTGTAATAGAGAAATGCACACCAGTTCTATTTTGGGACATGCCTTATATATCTTATTAAATTTTGCTATAGCTTGTAGTTACACACTAAATCAGAAAGTGAATTCCTATAGAAAGCAACTGCAACATCACAGCAATAGCATTGTGTGTAATGTTAGGCATATAGTCCTAATTCCATTCCCAACCAGCCCAAAGGGGTTGGCATTTTCCATCCAGTTTGTGACAGATGTTTGGTTAATTCCCCCCCCCCCCTTTAAATCTGGATATGTTGACAACAAATAAGTGCATCTAGGCAAATGATGAAATTAATTAATATTGAAGGACTATCCATTTGATGAATGTCATTCACGTAATGTATTTAATAACTATTTGCTGACATAGTTATTTTTTTATTGATTAGCAAGCAATCATTTGGCAAGTTCCTGTGTGGAATCAGGGACAGAAATCAGATTGACACTGTCAAACATAGTCAGCAAGAAGCCAGTTTAATTATTTGAGTAAACTGTCATACATGGCCCTGTAACTTAGCATATATAGATGCTATTGGAGAGGGAATATATATTTCATCATGTATCTGGATTTGAGTTGGAAATCTCTATAAGGTTCATGGCCTTTGTCTTAATTTGATAATATATATATATATATATATCATTTCCTTTTCTATATATAATGATGTTTCAATGAATGTTGGTAGATTAGATATAAAATTGCTGGTGGTTATAAAAGGTTAATAAGCTTTGATTTGAGCTGGATGAGCAGATATTTGGAATTCCATGTTGGGAGCAGTTGGTAGTGATTATCATTGTTGAGTATAGCTTGTATTCACCAGTGATCATTGGTGAATACAAACTGTTGTTTAGGTGCAATTCGTGAGGAAACAGGTTTCTTTACAATGTGAGTTTTGAGGATTAAAGCATTATTAATCTATCAAACTTGGTGGGAAAATGGATTTCCAACATTCGGTTTTTTAAGTAGCTTAATATTGAAAAAATTTCTTCCCACCAAGCCTATGATGGTAACAAAAATGGTTGCATGACATTATGTTTTCAATAATGGCAACCAAACGGAATCATCAAATAAACACAATTCTCAAAACAATTACCTGTTGCTAAACCGATTTATATATGTGTTGGGAACAAAGGGTTGCCGGGATACTTTGTCGTGGCAAATTCAGATTTTCCCACTTGTTTATTTAGATCACGGGTACATACTTTTGCTCATGGATTATATTCCACGAATCTGTCACCAATGAAAGTGATGGAAAAAGGTCTATTGTCACATATCAAACTAGTTTTTTGACCAATTATTCTACTGGGATATTCAGAATTACCACCACATGGACTCTAGCTGAAAGCTAGTTTTGTCACGTCCATGACACATGAATAATGAAAGATATCTACGATATAAACTCATCTAATATACTTATTTCCAACAATGGAAACTGGTGGATTACTACTTATTCCGACAAGTACAGACCAAGCTTTATATTAAATTACTACCAGATTAAGTCATGCCAACAGAGTCATAGTCACTACGTATGGAGTGGGAAATGACTTTCTACGACTAAACCTGTCACCAAACTCTGCATTGGTAATACTGTTTTCCGGACGGTTGGTATCATGAAAAAAGGAGTTTATTTCACCACTTAAGTGCAGAAGTGAATGGCATTTGCCATGGAGGACCATGGATTTTTGACACAACCAGTATTCGTGGCAAAAGAATGTTTTTCCCACCAACTTGCTGTCTTGATGGATAAAATATTATTGTCCATGAATTATATTCCACCAACGTGTCACCAAGATATTTGGTGGCAAAAAATTCTATTCCCACCTAAACCCTGCTTATTTCCACCAAAGACCCTTACGGAAAATGCCAGTATTTGTTGTAGTGACATTTCAGCACACTTGAGCTATTTTTTTCTATTACATTAGTTGGATCTATTACATCTCCACTTTGATTCCACTCGCTGGAGCTCCTCTGCCGCCTATCATATTATGGGGTCTGTACGTCTCCGCCATATTGTGATCTGGACTCATTTCATTAGAATTAACAGGCATTACTGGTAACCAAGGACGATACTACATGGGGCTGTAAAGCCTCTGTGAAATGAGTCCTTGGGTGTAAATTGTTTTGCTCGCTCCTTGGTCTAGACATTTTTTCAATGAAAGGATTTCGTCAGATTAATTCGGTTAACAAATTTGACAAAAATGTCCCTGTGGTGTACCAAGGGAATAATAATGGACACGTGGCATGCCATGTGTGAGGGCAATTAAATTAAAGTTACAATAAATAAAAATCATTAGCCTCGTGGATTTTCTAAAAATCATTAGCCTCATGGATTTTCTAATCATGCAAACGATCACCAGCAAACAGTACAGCACAAACCATTCTTCCTGCTGTTGGTAGCATATACACGGTACACCTGGTGATTGGCATAGACCTCTTACCCTTTTCAGCAATTATTCGTAAATTTGGTTATTTTTCGCTAAAAGGGTTTTGTCAAAGGCTCGATATCTTTGCTAGTCATATTTTACGTACTTCAAAACTTGAGAATCTCTCTGGTTTAATAACTTTCAGAATGGCAGGAAAAAACAGGAAGTAAAAATTCAATATACAACATAATATACATTATACACAGACCTCATAGCCAATGAATTATGAATGTTTTTTCTACCATTATGTGATTGGACTACTCTCTCTCTCTCTGTAGAAAAAAAAAAAAAAATTGTCCAATTTTCACACTTAATTCAACAAAACAAAGCATATAAAGTGTACCTACTGTTCTTCAGAAGCAAAATCGGGCTCTGTTGGTTTCTGAAGTAAAATAGGTGGAATTCTATCCGCCACCCTTGCCTTGCGTGTACTATCTCGCCGTAACAAACGAAGTGCATTAGCAGCAAACCGCGAGGCATAAATGGTGGCACCTAAACTCGGCGAGCTCCCTCCAGCCTTGGCCAATGCATCTTGCAATCTATTCTCCTCTGCCTGAAGAGACTCTTCAAGCTTCTTCTTATTATAGCGGCGCCAGGCTGCCTGGATGAAACAAGCGGCCCAAGTCCTCCATTGCTGAGAATAAAGCCTGAAAGTATGGCGAAGTTGCTTGCTATGGAGCCGCCGGAACTGAGAGGCTACAAACTTCAAATCATCAGCTTTCAGAGCAAAGGATTCGACTTCTGTAAGGGCCTGGACAGTTCTTGTTGAGATGGGTAGGTTGGATGAAGAATGAGGATCCAGAGCCCAAGTAAGAAGTTCTTCTCCACAGAAGTCACCGGCCTTGAGATATTCAGAGTTGAAGAAACCAGTTCTTCCACCATTGGTCGTCATTGTCAATAGCTTGCCTCGCATGATGAAGAGCATCTCATCAACTGGGTCTCCCTCCCGGACAATGTAGCTTTTCTCGGTGTACAAAACTGGCTTAAGATAGTCACACATTGCATCCAACAGCTGATCATCCATCTTTTCAAACATTGGTACCTTGAATACATTCCAAAAAAAAAAAAAATAAGAATAATCAATCGTAAATCTAGTAATTACTGAGGGTACAGTAAAGGAATTCAACTTTAAAAAGATGTAGACAACTACTTATAAAAAAAAGGGTGTAGACAACTTCTAATAGCCTTTATTTCGTGTCCAAAAGTACCAACGACCATGAAAAGGATTAGACTTGTGCTCCAGAAAAACCTCCTTGACGACAAGTGTGCGGTTGCAATTGCAATTTGATTTAACTAGTTGTGTGTACCCATGCAATGCGTGGCTGATTATAGAGTAACTACTAATTTTGATAAATTAAATATAAAGGAAAGAAGACAGATTTAAATAGGAAAAGTGAAATTGTCTAGGAACATTAAAATTGCAAATTGAATAAATTTATTGCCATGACCTTTCAAACTTCTTTAAACAGAAAGTACCAAATTTATGGATATTCAATAATAAAATTATGGAAAATTATAAACAAATAAAATTAATTAATAATTAAATAAATGTTGAGTGACTCGGTAAAGCAAGAACGTGTTTTGAAAATTATACAGGCAATAGATATTCTCCATGATATCTACACAAATGACACATATCAAAACTAATATAATGATATCTATAAGCATTGTAAACTATCAATGCATTTAGTCAGTCAATCTACTTCCCAACTCAGCATTAAGCTTATAAACAGGGAACTCAATTATTGAACCAGTTCACACCAATGGAAATAACAGTAAAGACTATATTCAAGCAGACTAGCCATAAATGCAACCAAGAAAAAAAAACAAGTTTTATATGTCTAAAATATTCAAAAGTTTTAACCGTTTTGAATTGCTTCAGAAATATCTTTGATACAGGCTGCAGACGATCTCACTTCTTGGTAAGGAATATTAATCAAAATTCAAAATCGGGGCAGTAGTAGGAAGTGACATATGTAAAGCAATGGATTATCTTGACTAGATAAATAGCCACTAAACCAACCAATCAACGAAACTGAATTACATCACTCAAGGAAAATTTCAACTATTGGCAACTTTTGGTGGAAGAAATCACTGAAACTGTCACACCAAAGACTAAAGATGAGGCTCTATTATTGTGAATGCGAATAAGAGCATGACCATCTCAATTTGCTAAACATGTCAGTCATATTTGATGCTTCAATATGGGTATAAATCATGATGGATTGGCCATTCTCCCAATCCCTAGACACAACCCTACTTTTAGGAATAACCCATTTAAAAGCAGAAAGTACATCCAATATTGTTTCTAATTTTTTGCTTGCTATTGTTGTGGGAAAAAAAATATCCTCTGAAAGTTAACATATAACAAGCAAAACATAAACTCCAAACACTATCAATAGAAGATTGAACTCTTAGGATGCATTCATTGCAGCTAGATGCTCATGCCAGCCTTTGTGCGAATCATATAAGAATAATGAGGATTGAAAATATAGTTAAAATAAACAACAATACCATTCTTACTAACAGTGACATGATATACAAAAAAGTAATAGAGAGGTAAAGAAACTCACTCTCATGAGCAGTGCCAAGCACAGATGGCGCTTTATGTCCCTTCTAAGGTCTTTCGGAAGATTACTGAGCAAATTCTCTTCATCAACACCTCTAGTTTCTTGCCATTTGTATTGTTCATACCTCCTAATCCGTTCTCTCAGCCCCTCAGGGAGCAAACGGTGTGACATCCACTGTTCTGCATCTCGCCTCTTGACTCTCATCTCCTCCAATCTTGTAGTTGTGGATTGCAAGTATGTCTGTTTCAAAAAAGTTGATTCATCATAACCTAGAATATATGGGCCACATACAAGAGAAGCTCTGAGTTTCCGTAACATGTAATTTAGCTCAAACAACCAAAACACGCATTTGGTCTCATGTTAAATAATTCCATAAATGGGCTCTCATTGGACTTTTGTTTCATGGTGCCATCTAATGAATCCAAGGGGCTCCCTTCAAATTAATTAAAAACATAACAATGAGTAGGACTGTATCAATAACGATGAGGACGAATAGTATTCATCACCCGGCATAATGCCAGCAATAGCAAAAAGGAATTCCAAGCCTCTCTTTTATTTCTCTTTAATTTTTTGGGGGGGCAGAGGGAGGGGGATAGAATCTGCAAAGTACAAAACACCAATCATAGGAAACGTCAAAAACATTTCTAGGATCAGCCTCAATCACACCATATGCAGCTTGTATAGAAGCTGTACATTCTGGCATATCAAAGAATGTATTAACTGCTGAAAATAGAAGCATTGAACTTTGAGGCAGAAGTCCTTCAGAAGTATACAGATGACGAGTGGTCCATGCATTGAGCATTCAACTTAAATTTCTGTAACTGATCATTACCCTCACAAACATAAATGCATGACCAAGAGCTCTTAAATAAATTTTTTGTACCAACCTGCATATTCCCGATCAGAAATGAAAACAATACCAAGCCTGAAATAGAAATGAAAACTGCAAAGCAGATTTCCCAGACATTGGTACTTGTTGAAAGATTTTGACCAAGAGAACTGCAAAACAAGAAGGAAGCATAAATTGCCAGACAATAAATTCATAAAGTGCTCAACATGGAACACGCTAAGGATATGCATATCATAATGTGAGTATAAGGCCCACACGGAATATAATAAAATGCACCTGCCACAATCCAAATGTGGTTTTATCATTTTGACTGGTACATTTATTATATTTCATTCAACCAAAACATTGTACAGTTCTACTGATATAAAGCTTAACATGAGGCTGAACATGCAAGAAAGAGGAAAGAAAATTCAACAGGCCTCATTAACACCTGAACCTAACGATTATAAGAGAAGCATAAAGCACATAAATTATCAAACAAGGGAACAAAGAGGAAAAAAAATAGAAAGTATTTAACCATTAGACAATAATTTCAAATGTGAATTAACTGCAAGAAAAAGAAGTAAGCATAATCATCAAACAATAATTTTACATGTGAACTGCAAGTGCACAACATGGAACACCTAAAAAAATACACATACTGTAACACAGTCCACGTGAAATGCAATAAATGCACCAGCCAACATGATCAGATGAGCGGCTGAAATTCAAGAAAGAGGAACCAAGATTCAACAGGATACATTTACACCTAAAAACCTAATAAGCATAACAGTAATGTTCACACCACAAACAAGGTTCAATATTTCATCATCAATTATCATCCCAATCAGATCCCATATCCTTATCCTCCCCTTCTCTTACAAAGAACATTCAACCCACCATTCCTTTACCCATAAATGATAGTCAACCAAAATACACCTTAATCTCCATAAATGATAGTCAACCAAAATACACCTTAATCTCATCTGAATGGTCGGTCATTTATCTAACAAATTAGGTTCACTCATTTTTTCCACTCAATACTATCTAAGACCATATATAATACTACTCATATAATTTATTCTTCTGCCCACATTGATTTAAGTCTCCCTCTTTCAGGGAGGGGGGCGGTAGATGACCACCAAGAAGTCCCTTCCCATCCAATCAATTAGATAGAAAGTGATCAAATAAACAGTTAAGTGATCAAAATATATGTCATTCAGAGTAAAAGAACAAGAAAGGACTACTAAAAGAGTTATCACAATCCAAGCAAGTATAGAAGAATTTTATGGGCAATGTAGTAGAGGTCATGGCAATTTGTCGTCAGAGTCAATTTACTTGATGCTCTCTGCATACATATAACAAATGGCAAAATGAAAACTCTGTTCGATCAGCATAGAAAAGCATGCCATGTCATGGAAACATACGCACACACAAACAACATCATACTATTGTTGCCAACTAGCTAGCATAAAAGAAATAATGATCTCCATTTAAGCACACCTCAGATTTCGCAGGCCCCACCAAAAACAGTAAAACAACTTCTGTGGAAAATCAGTCGACTCGACGACACCAGATTGAAGAGCATCAAGGAATATTCCAAAATTAAAGAGTGTTGTATTTGGTGTCTGTACTGGACAAGAATTATTAAGAAAAATGTCCATGTATAACCTATCATCACAAAGCAAGGAGCTATTGAAGCATGTAGCATTTTTCCCACAGGCTTGTTGCCAGCATGTGGTTTCTCTTTCTATGGAGAACAAGTACCAAAAGGCTCCAAATATCTAAAACAAGAGCAAACACTTAATTGTCAGTAATATATGCAGGAAGAGAGTAATTGCACTTCCATTTACAAAATAATTTTAACATGAAGAATGCCAAAAAAATGGTCTGTTCTTATACTGTATTTTGCAAGCTCAATGGTGGCGAGATCTTGAAAGGAAAAAGCACCAGATTGAGGTCTCATACTGGCATATACAGTCAGTATATGAACTTAAAAGAGTCCAAATTGAAGCTTTTGCAATCAGCATTATTATTTAAACTTCTCTATATACTACATAGAACACTGTTCACTAAAACAACACCCATTTCCAATCCACCATTGCAACAGTTGAAAAAGGTATTCACCATGATTTAAGTCATGACTATTCATAAACAATATTAAATAATACCTTTTGTTCCTTTATTCTTAATTCAGTTTCTTTGGTAGACATGCTTACATGCATATAAATGAGGTGCAGTATCCAAAAGGCTCACAAACCAATTGTACTTGGGCTATGCCTTTTATTTTTATCACTAAAATCTTTGGTTACCTAAACAAAACACTAGAAAGAAACCACTTATTTATGTCTCTTAAAAACATAAAGGTTCATACATGTTATCAACTTCAAGCCAGCAAGTATTGAAGATTCACGCACAAAATAGGATGACAAACAACTCAATCTTTTATAGCTTGATGCATGTATCACCACTCTTAGATAAAACTCAATATAGGACTGCTTATAGAAAAAGAAGTATTTAATGAAAACCCAATATATTTACATGTTCCTTCTGCAAACAAATGTAATCTCGCCTGTCTGCATTTGACACTCCCACTCCTTAATATATTGTTTTATTTAATTCCAACATAACATTTGTACAATTTAAAAGGTATACACTTGATAAAAGTGGGCACTATAACTCTCAAAGGTCCAAAGCCAAACACCATATATCTGTCTAAAGAAATTATTTGAGTACAGCTACATGTGAGGTTCCAGTAGCAACATTAAGAGGCAAAGGGAGCAAACATGGATATAAGACAGGTTCACAAAGATGGTAAGCCTATAGAGTATAACCAAGGTCAAGTGAATTTTTATAAAGCACATATTTTTAAAAATAAAAATGTATATTTATCCTAAATACTAATAAAAATCTGAAACCATTTAATCGATCTTACATGGCTAGCAAGCATGTAAAGAAAGAGATTGAATACAGCTCCAGCCCAAGCAGTTTGTGTGAGTATGCCAGAAGTCCTTGTAATTTCTTTGTACAATGGATAGATTCGAAGACACCTCGGCAGATATTGGAAACAAACAACAAATTTTAGCAAGTTCTTTGTGTTCAACGATTTTGAGCCAGCCATTTTCGGGATGATAACTAAAATGACCACCTGAGCATATTACAGCAAGTTAGAAGTCATCAGGTAATATCAGAGAACTTTTACAAATAACTCTTCACAGGATTAACCACATAACATATCTAATTTGGAAAGTTATAGGAAACCTTCAACTTGCTACTACACATCCTCAAACTCCAATGCAGGAGGTCAACAAGTACAATGCACTGATTGTTACAAAAATTTCGTCTAACAAAAAGTGCACGTGGGTGGACAAGAAGAAAATTTTAAAATGGTCAGTAAGTGAAGTGAAACTGCAATAAATATCCAAAGAGGACCAGGCTGAAAGGCACAATGAACCAACTTTCCGTTGCAGGGTAAATATTTATAGTTTTGCACACAGCGATACTAGCTCCTCATCCCAGATTACTAATTAAGGAATCTACAACAGGATAAAGGCGTAGTCTAGAATATCATCCCCAAGCCAGTCAACCTCATAAATACCCCAAAAAGGAAATTTTTGGCTGTAAAGACTTCCCTTTACCTGTGGGAGTGGAAGGACTGCAAGAATGTCGATTAGAAAGTACGATGACAGATACCTCGTTGCTATTTCCCTAGCATCTTCAACTAAAACACCTCTCCCAAACACACGAGAAGAGGGAGCAATAAAACCGGTACGGAATTGAAAAATAATGTGAATCACATAAAATATATCTGTGAAAGAACGTAAAATAATAGCTGTAGTCTTCATCTTATCGTCCAAATCAAGGCACTTCTTGTCATCATTAATCACAGGGACATAAAAGAACAAGGGATCCAGTGAAACCGCAATCACACATGAGAGTACAAATATCTTATTCCACTTCTGAAGGAATAGACCCTGAGGATCAAGAATTTTCTTCTTTAAACGAGACCCTGTAGCCACAGAATTACTAAATGAATAGGATTTTAATGATTTTCCAATCCCGTTTATCCTCTCCAAACTAAATTCAAAACCTCTTTGAATTTTTTCTGAAACCAAGTTAACTGCCATTCTGATTCTTCCTGGATGCATTCCATACTTTTCAGGATATTCCCCCTCGGTACTTTTCTGTGACTTCCAATCCTGAAACCTGAACCAAACATAGTAAATAACATAAAAACCACTTTTATGAGTCCGAGTCCAATTTGAGCGGAACATGAAAAGAGAACCGAAAGAAATGAATATCAAAGTTGACATTGACGATACAAAAGAATGGTAAGTTTTTAGAATTGTCAAAGAATTGTTAAGATGGCTTTTTTTTTTTTGTGGGGGGGGGGTGGGGGGGGGGGGGGAGTTGTGAAAGCATGTAGGTAGAATGAGAATTCCATTTAATAAGAAGTTTTTCAGACGTGTTTTGTATAGGGCTTTGTAAAATTGGGCAGGTAGAATTGAAAAGTTGTTTGCAAGAAATTATTGTGAGAAATTATTTTTAGGTTTTAGTGAAAGTTCTTCAGGTTCTTGTGTTGTTCTTCTTTCACAAGAGCTTATTGATATGATATGATTAGGGGAAAAAAAGTTGCTGATAAATAAAAATAAAATGGTGTTTAAAGATGATTGGATTGAAGTTGAAAAAAATTTTTAAAACATTCTGAGAACTTTTAGAAAAAAAACATACCCAAAGCATCTCATAAAAGCAAGATGCCAACCATACGATCAATAACTTTATAGTGGTGATGGAGCATGTTGTATTGTGGCAGTTTTCAAGTAGCACTGCCAGATTTTAATTTATTTGCTTCTAAAATCATAGAAGTACGTACTTGCAAAAACTGAAGCGTCTGATTACCAGACAGTGGAAATTAGAATATGCACTTTTTAAAAACTAACCTCGCATACTTCTCATGTTGGTAGTTCATGATTATAACTTATTAACAACACGATTTCCAGATGAAGAGTTGAGCCCTGAAAAGTTGATCAGCCCAAGGAACTTCTTCATGCACCACGAAAACTCGCAATGCCAAAACCTGATACGGACAAGTTTCAAATTAGAAAATTTGCATTTCATCGACTTTATAAACATCAACCCAAGTTGTGCCCTATAAGAATTGATAGCTCAAGGCACCAAATGTTCGCAAAATTACTTAAGCACCGTAATTTACAATAAATAATCAAAAAGTCGAAGAATGATAAGAACAGAATTGGGGGTCAGAGTGACAGCCTGGTGCACTACCAAAGAGTCCAAATTTTCAGATATTTCCACTAATAACTATACCAAAAATATATATAATAAAAAAAGCAATACACCACTACTCTAATGTCCAAACCAGTTACCATAAATCTATTAACTTGACGATTATCCATACATAATGAGGAATATGGAAGTTGAAACAGCGAACCTTTTAATTCAACTTTTGGAAACAATCCAACTACTAATTATTTCCAAAAGTTTAATATTCACCAATGAATGAAAGCACGTTTATTTTCCAAAAAAAAAAAAAACTATTGGAAACAAAAATTAACCAAAAAAAATCAAATCCTACTTTTACGGAGTTTAAAACTTTAAATTTCAAACCGTTTTAAAGAAATTCCAGAGATTACCTCCAAATATACAAAACGACTAAGCACAAAGAGAACGAAAGTGGAAGAGAGACGCAAAAAACCAAACTGGAACCGAAAGGCAAGAAAATAGAATCGAATTGTGATAAAGTTGAAGGACAATCACTTGGGAGGTTCTGGACTGGCAAAAGAAAACGATGAAACCGAAATAATAAAACATGACAAAATAAACGCACCGAACAAGGAGGCTAAAGAGCGACTAGACAACCAGGTTGTACAGTACAGGCTAGAGAACTCCACGGGTGATCAGTGCAAGAAGGAAGATTTTTTACTTCGTCAAAGAGAGGGAGAGAGAGAAGGTTCGCGGAAATTGGCGAGTCAGAAATGGAGGCTTTGTTCAGCAAATGAATTAGATTCATCAAAATTTCAGAACTATGGTCCATGGAGAGAGAGAGAGAGAGAGAGAGACGTGTCAAGTTTAATTATCGATTATCTTTTCTTTTTTTTACTCCGTGATTTTGCTTACGCGATCGTTTGTACTTGTAGTGTAGAGGATCAAAAGTGTCCTCCACTCGCTGGTTGACTTGTATTTGTGGCATGGGCTTCGTGCCTCGATCTCTCCGAACAAAAAGTCGCCTTCCCTTATTTTTCTTAAAAAATAAATAAAAATCTCTCAAAAGTGATTATTTTTATTATGGTATTCTCCTCGACAAATGAAGATATATATTTATATTTATTTGCTAGGTATAAATCAGTGTATTAAGTTAATAACACATCATTTAAAATAGAACTCATTTTAATTAAAATTAAATTAAAATATAGATCACTTTTTAGCATAACTAATATGGAAAGCTTCTATATCAACAATATATTAAGCATGTTAAATAGATTTTTTCTATATATATAATTAGAATATATATGACACACAACTTTTGTAGTTATCCATCCAGGTCAAGGTAAAATGCATTGCATTTATTAGTTTTGCTTGATATTTCAGATGCAGATATCAGTAGCTATAGGATCAATAAAGACGCAGATATCCATCACTGTCAACTTGTATTGCATGGTCCCTGTGAGAGTACTAGCATTTATGATTGATGGCTAATTATAAAACATCCCTTCTGTTTAAGTTTTGTCCGGTCGGTCTTTCCAAACTCACCCCTAGACAACATATGCCCAGAGAAGCCAATAAAATAGAGCACGAACTTGCTAAAAATGCATTAGATGGAGTCCCTGATATTTTAGATACTAGGAATTCCCTAATGTATTCATTCCCTACCCTAAGGAGTATTACTCGATAAAGCAAGCTTCCTTTCAAAAAAAGTACTAGTAATTAATGTAGGAATGTACAATTTATCTACGTATATCAACAATTTATGATATATTATTTATTGATAACATTTATTATTTAACATTTTGTATGGTCAATGATATAAGATTGGATGAAAATTATATAGGACCGGGCCGAAAACTGAATTCCTCACAAATATAGGACCGACACCGACCAAGAACATTATAACTTAAAACCTCTCTCAAACTCAAAATTCCCTTGACAAGATTCCACAAAAACAAAGAAATTAAGAAGACTGGCCATAAACAGAGGTATGACTTCAAACATCAATCAAGCTCAAAATTGTCTTGTCATACGTTCTAACAATGAAAAGAACACTACTCCCATGGTGCAATCTACAGCCAAGCAGCAGATTGATAGAACATAAGTTCTCTTTCAACAGCAAGCCAAGATTCAGAACGATCTCTCCACAAAGCATGAACTGTGTTCCCTGCGAGAAAATGCATATTGTTCACTGAAAAATTACCTTGTGAAGATAAACCCAACCTAAAAGCAATATAGACCAGAAACAGCAGAAGATTCAAAAAGTCGATTCCCAAACATGCAATAATTAAGCATCAAGTCAACTTTTAGATAACTTACCCGGAAATCTCTCTCTCTCTCTCTCTCTCTCTCTCTCTCTCTCTCTCTCTCTCACACACACACACACAAACACATAAAACGGACCTAAGACATAATTGGAGACTAATACCAATTTCATCCATTCCATACAGATACAGGCATGCACGAAAACCACGAGCATTCAACATACAGAGCATATTTTAATTATATAATAAAGGAAATAGATTGGATCAATAAAAGATGCAACAGTAAAATCTAGATAGGTGCAATAAAATAAAAACATTTTAAAAAAATATATAAATTAAAAACAAAAGGGCAATGCATGTGGTATACCTCAAGTAAATCAGCGTCTTTGGGTTTTTCCAATAGAGCGCTTTCCTGAGAACAAATGTTTTGGTTTCAAAGTAGGGATTACTCTGTCTGCCTCACCACGTCGAGCATCCTTGTTTCTCTTCTTCGTAGATTTCTTGGCAAGTTTTACTGCCTTAACCTTTTGAGAAGAGTCTTTAAAGCCCTCTCCAGGAACAATTTCACCGGGTGGCCGTGACTTTGACCTAGATCGGGATAGAGACCTAAGTCGCTGCTTTTTGTTAGGTGTGTCAACATCCATATCCATAATATCACCACCATCATTAGCTCCTCTTTCAGCTGACCTCTCCCTCTTCCGACCCCTTGACCTACTACGGGCTCGGTTAATGGCCAAAGCTGGATCCAGCCCCAAGGCAGATAGCTGCCTTCCCATTCTCCCTGTTGTGAACTGCCTCTCCTTGTCAAATTTTCTTGGTACAATTGGCCGGCTCTCAGCAGTGCTCTTCTTGACCCTATGCTGTTGAATGAGTAGGCTTTTCTTTTTCCGGATCTCAGCCAATGCTTGTTGCTCTTCTGGAGTTAATTCCCTGCCATCCATCTCAAAATCATCATCAGCCTCCTCAGCCTGCCGAAGCCCTTCTTCTTGTTCCAGCTCTTCTAGCCTTTGTAAAATATCCGGATCAATGAAGTCATATACATTGTGCCCATCAATAATTTCAGGCATTACATCTTCTTTCCATTCATCGTTGGCTAACATATAATTCTTCTTCAAACTAGCAGAGTATACACCTGCACCACCATTCTCATCCTCTAAATCCCTTTCAGTTTTCCTCTTTTCCTTCTCAGCAGCTTGCTTAGCTTTAGCTTCCAATACTGCTTGCGGAATACAATGTGGCCTTTCCTTCTGGTCCCGTGGCTTTGGTATTGCAACATGAAAACGATTTAAGCAGTCATTTATCTTTTTGGATTTCATCTTCAATTCCACCCTCTGATCCAATAACCTCTCGCAAGCAGCATTTTTTACAGCAATTACCCCATCTTCGGTCAAAGTGCTCATGGTCAAAAGCACCCCCTGGTCACTAGTAGCCTCACCTCCTTGACCAACCAAAGTCTTCATAGCTTCAGCTTTCATCTCCATGATCAACTTCATGTCTTCCTCAGATATCCCTTCCAGTGGTTGCAAGTCGGTCTTGTTGCAGACAATAATCAATGGTTTGTTCATAAATAGAGACTTAATGCTGTGGAAAAGAGCAGCCTGTTGCGCAATGCTATACCCACAAGACCCTGAGATATCTAAGAAGAACAACACAGCAGCACGCAGATGCGCGAGAGCCGTGATGCTGCACATCTCAATAATGTTGCGATCTTCGAAAGGACGGTCCAAAATTCCTGGTGTATCAATGACTTGGTACCGTAGGTATTTGTAGTCTGTATGACCGACAAAGAGTGACTTAGTTGTGAATGCATAGGGCTGGACATCTACATCAGCTCTAGTGATCTTGTTAATGAATGAACTCTTGCCAACATTCGGGTACCCACAAATCAAGACCGTTCGAGTATTCGGGTCGATTGAAGGTAGCCTCGCCATGTGTTGTCTAATCTGTTCCAAGTACGCCAAACTAGGAGCAATCCTCTTTATCACAGTACACATGCGGCCAAGAGCAGCAACCTTCAGACACTTGCATCGGTACAATGAATCACCATACTTCAACAATTTTACGTAGTCTTTAGCAATCTTACCAATAAGGTTCCTTGCAGTATTGATTTGACCAAGGGCAAGCTTGTAGTGATCTTTGTTGTAGAGAACATGAAGAAGGTCCCCATAAAAGGGATGGATATCGTCCAGTCGAGGAAACTCATCAATGATTGTAGAGAGCTTCTCATGAAAGTTCTGTTGGGTATACTTTACTTTGCGCATGTAAAACTGACGGAGACGGGAAATAGCATACCCCTTGTGGACAACAGTAGGTGTTTGTCTTTGGGTGCGAGATAGAATAATGTCAATAAAGTCCTTTCCATTTGGTACTACAGTAATCTTCTTAAAGTTATACTGCACCATCTTGGAAGTTCAATTTCACCCTGTAACATAAGTGGTAAAGTTAATTAAAGGTCACTTAAATCAATACAAAACTGTTCACCGCACACTTATTTAATACAGAAAAACAAGATGTTATCTCTTCTATGTCAATAAAATAAGCCATTGTATTCTTGTAACGTCCCGATGGAAGGCCCAAACCACATGGCCTACTCTAAAATGACTAATCAATAATACAATTGGAACCCCATTGGAACATTATAAACAGCAAGAACTTCTCATTCCCAAACAATGTGGAAACTCATACATCACCTACCATTATCCTTATCATATGGGATATCACAATCTACCCCCCTTAAATTCCCGACTTCCTCGTTGGGCTTGTTCGTTGGGATAGGCTCAGATACCATTTGTAACACTCCAGTGGAAGACCTAAACCACATGGCCTATACTCTTGTGCATGGCATAACTTTGTACATGGCATATTAATATGAGTCTTACACCACCTAGCATAACATAGGCATGGCATAACATGATCTAAACATTACATGAACATTACAAGACATACATGATCTAAATATTACATGAACATTACATGGCATACATGTGATTTTCATAACATCTCATCCATCTACCAATCCATACCAGCATAGCATCACAAGCATATCGTCGTACTTCATCGAGATTCGTGAAATGGGGCCTAAACTTGACCTGGCTCTTATACCATTTGCAACGCCCCAATAGAATACCCAAACCACATGACCTATACTCCAAAAGAACTAATTAATGATACAATTGGAACCCCATTGGAATATTATAAAGAGCAAGAGCTTCTTCTTCCCATACAATTACAATTGGAACCCATATGATAAAAATAATGATAGGTGATATATGGGATCCCACATTGCATGGAAATGAGAAGTTCTTGCTTTTTATAATGTTCCAATGAGGTTTCCAATTGTATCATTGACTAGTTCTTTTGAAGTATAGGCCATGTGGTTTGGGCCTTCTATTGGAGCGTTACAAATTGTATCAAAGCCTATCCCAACCAGAAATGTGGGACTTGAGCCTTGTCACCTACAACGGACAGACCCGACAAAGACATCGGGAATTTAAGGGGGATAGATTGTAATACCCCATATGATAATGATAGGGGTAGGTGGTGAATGGGATCCTACATTGCTTGGGAATAAGAAATTATTGCTCTTTATAATGTTCCAATAGAAATCCAATTGTATCATTGACTAGTCCTATTGAAGTATAGGCCATGTGGTTTGTGCCTTCCATTGGGGCATTACCATTCTTCACCAAAACAAAATCATATGAAAAGGGGGATCACTAGCTTATCACAGCTATAAAGCTATATTATTGGACTGCCTGTACAATGTATGAGCCTTGCATCAGTAGGCTCTTTCTGAAAGCTTGTCTCAAGTGACACATGAAGATTATGAAATGTTCAAGTTGTTATACGATCTCATAAGTCATGCCTGAACATGCACACACACCCAAAAAAAAAAAAGAATGAGCATGCTTTCAATTTACAATGTTAAGGGAAACCCTGCAAAAGTTTTATACCACCAGGGCATCCTTCACCGCCATTCTAACCTACAAGTTACATGTATTTTAACGATTCTAAAGGTAGCTTGCTAAAACCCAAAAGTTGGTATCGCTTAAATTTTACAAGCATCCAGATAAAGGAAACGTAAAACCTAATTTTTTTTCTTCTATCCCAAAAAGAACCCAGAACTCTAACCTATCCCTAATGTCTACCTAGAAGGAAAAAGATTCTCAACAATATTATTAAATATAATAAAGATTATACCGGGAAGACAGCAATGGATCCAGATACATAAACTACCACCTAGGCTACACCCTAATGGATGGAAATAGTAATTATCATATCCAAAGAAGCTGCAGAAAACTGAGTTAAGGTAATTACACCTTAAGTGCAACAGAGAAATCTGAATGCTCTTTGCTTTCAAGCCACTAGGAGAAGTGTTGATAGAATTACTATCAGGTCCTGCAAGCCATCACAAAAGTAAACCAGCACCAAATGAATTATATTTGTCCAATATTTTCAAATATAGGATATCAACAATTTCTGTACTATAAAAGAAATCGTAACAGATTATAATAAAAGCTTATGAAGACACAAAAAAATAAACCAAGTATATATAAATACAACATCTTCTAAACTCTTACAATGACCAGTTGTTATTTTCCCTACAGAGCTAATGAATTCAATATCATCTCTATATTTGATATGCTGTTAACTGTCTGTATAAAATGTGACATGGCATAAATTTGAAGGAAAAAAAAAGCCAAAGATAATACCAAAAAAAATTGAGGCCACACTTTTATAAGCATCAGCTCTACAAAGCCAAAGGGAAGAAATGTGGCTCCATATCTAGCATTACTTTTTTTCCTCCAGTGACAATTTCTATGGTATTACGGAAGATCCCTGCTGTCTTCGCCCTTCATACACTAGTGACTTCATGGAAATGGATTATTTTCCAAAGCACATATTTATCAAAATTCTCACAATCAAGACAAGAACATAAAGATAGTAAAACTCAATGGTCACTCATCTCATAAATAAATGACATTACAAAGGGTTGCCTATCTATTAATGTTAGATAACTTAAGAAACCTCCAGGCAATGGAAAACAGAAACTAAAGTAGCAGAACCCCTCATATATATGTTAAATTGCGATTCTTGACTTTGAAAAGCCACCAAGATCCTGTGTAGCAATGAAGTCCAGACTATGCCCCTCAAAATTCTCACTCTCAGTGGCAACAATCGCCTCAATCCAATTCCATCTGATAATCATTTTGGAGAAACAAGGACAAACTCCCAAAGTTATTGAAACCTTGGAAAGGATAACTAAAGTCCTTACACATGTGCATACTATGATATCTTTATGCATCAAATAGGCTGAGGGAAATATTTAAAGAGGATTGATTGAAGACATTCCAGCACATTAAATAATGTCAAAAACAGGCTCATGTTATCGATAAATCTGCAAGAGATCTCTCACAAAGCTGGACTGAAAGTAAACCAAATCAGAATACAAGAAAATCTTCTAACACACATTTTTTGAGAAGTGGAACAAAGGCACAATTCTCAGACCACTTGAGAGGACCAAATATGAAACACTACCTTATACATCAAGTAATAACAGCTTAAACAAAAGGAACAAAAGGTAGGCTTCTAGAAGCACCCAAATCTGTGAAAAAGAAATTTACAAGATGATACAGACCCTAGTCTGCCAACATCTTCTTTGTGAGATCCTGCAACCAATTTCAGGACTAAACAACACACCAAGGCAAATTCTAAAACAAAAACTGGTCCTAATTGGATTGCAGCATCACACCAAATCTCATTATAAAATCTTATACTAACTCTGTTCAAAAGAAAGAAACATAATTGGATGATTTGGAGCAGACAAATGCTATTTCTGCAAACTTGACAACAACACTAATAGCAGCAACCTCAAGAGTTTGATGATGATAATATGCTAATAGCAGCAACTACAAGAATTTATAAAGGATTGCACATGATATATGAATTCATTATAGCAGCAACTAAAGTTAGTATAAGATTACACGTAATATGATGATAATACAACACTAATAGCAGCAACTACAAGAAATTATAAGTGATTACACAATATATGAATTTATTATCAATTAAAGAGAAAATAAAGCATCAGTCCACCAATACAGCATCAGTCCTTTACCCCCTGTTTGGTTACCAAGAAAACTTAGCAAAAATAAATAAAGGCTTCTCTTAACCATAGCCACTTCACTTATGCTATGGTTAAGCTTGGTATCTTATTCTTACATTGTGCATGTCACTGCACAGCTCACCAAGTTCTACATCTTCAAGGTCACTTTCAGTACTATTCACCAATCAAAACTTTCAGTACTATTCCTCCCCCCCCCCCCCCCCCAAAAAAAAACAAAACACACACACTTCATCGATCATCTCATGCTATTAAGGATACCATCACAGGTCATTTAAAAAAAGCAAAAATAACTGGAAGATATATGACACGAAAAATATAACACAAAAGATATCCTTGAAGGCTTCATTGAAAGAAACAGAGCAGGTTTATCAATGGCTATTGGGAAAAAAAAAAAACATGATACACTACAACCCAATAAGTTAAATTAGCAAAGTAAAGTGCAGAAGAATGAGAAAAAAATTCAGGCTCAAGGCCCATCTATTTTAAGTCTGGGTTTGCTAACAATGCTGTGTGAATACAAACTTCCATACCCATCTCAAATACACCAAGTAGAATTTTTTTTTTATAGGTAATAAGAGATTTTATTCCAAGTAAATAGGCATAGCCCAAGTACATAGGAAGTATACAAGAGAATACACCTAAATAAAAGCTAAAACAAAATAGTACTAAAATAAGGCATTACAAATATTCATATCCCTCACTAAATTGTTCACCCAAAAATTTAAAGTGCTAAAGAAAAAAACCCTAAATTCCCCCATTGTGCGTTCACAATCTTTGAAGCACCTCCCATTTCTCTCAAGCCATAAACACTAAAACAAACACAAAGGAATCATCCTCCATTCAGCTGTACCGCTTCTACATCCCGCTGCACCTTGCCAGCTAGCCAAGAAATCCACCACATGAAAAGGCATCACCCAAGCAATGCCTACACCTAGTAGAATTGCCTCACAACATCTGCTAATATATTCCCAGGAACCTATATATTATGGCAATCAATTTATAGTTTCCAAACAATGAATATTATGGTAATCACACATCATTATAATAAACAACCTGACCACCATTGTTAAGTTCTCCAAGAAATGAAGTAAAACTTCATGACCACTATGTTTCTCAGAATTATATCACTCAACATATTTATCATATTTAAGTTTTATGCACACTTTTAAGGATAAATTCAATATTCCTAGCAAAAAGGCAATAAGCACTATGTTGGTCCATTGCCTTTTGCTGTAAGTTTTCTTAATAATATGCCTTTTGTTGTAAGCTTGGTCCTTTTAAAAAAGTCTTCAATCTAACCTATCTCTCTCCCCCTTTCTCTGTATCTGAGGATCTGTTTTCTTAGTTGTCCCACAGCTTGAAAGCTCTCGTCGATCACAAAGAAACGTCTACCTTTGATTTGGTTGGCTAAAGGTTGCGTTCGCTTTTCCTCTATTACTCATTCTCGCTCTCTCTCTCTCTCTCTCTCTCTCTCTCTCTCTGCTATTCATTTGTTTTTATATTCTCTTCTTTTATGCTGCTTTCTAAGAAAAACCGAGTCGACTCGCCTCCAATCCTCTTCTTGTAACAGAACCCATAAACCCTAATTTTTAACCACCCAAAATTTCAAACACGAAATCTCAACCATATGTAAAATCAAACTCCAAATCTCAACCCACCACAAGAAACTTAAGCTTTAAAGCATTAAAGACGAAATCGAGAGAGGGAGAGATAGAAACGTACGGCGAGAGGGAGAGAGCTTACTAGACAGCGGCGGCACGACGGAGGGGCAGAGACTCATCGGCTAGACAAAGTGAGCGTGAAGAGTGAGGCGGCTACGGTCAGAGAGAGTGAACAAGACGAATGTGAGGGAGAGACAGAGGCGGGAGAAGAGGCGGCAAAAACACTCCCAGAGGAGAGTGAGCGCCGGGCTGGGGTAAAAGGGGGTGAAGGAAAAAATTTAGGTTTCGTTGCAAATACTGTCTTTTTTTTTTTTAATTTTCATATAAAATATAATAAATAATTTAATTTTTTTAATTTTTAAAATAATAATATAAAAAAATAATATCTTATTCAATTTTTAATTTTTATTTTAACTTATTTTATTTCAATTCACTATCTAAACATATATTTTTTTTATAAATATTATCCAAACATATCTTAAAGTAAGGTTTGGATAAAAAATTATTTTAATTCATTTCATCTATCTCATTTAATAATTATAATTTTCTAAATTTGTATATTAAATGCAATAAATAATTTGATTTTTTTAAAATTTTAAAATAATAATAATATTAAAAACTAATATTCTAATTATTATAAAGAAAATTCCTCCACCCCTCCTAAGAAGTTCGGCCCAACTTAGGCAAGCAAGTACCCCAGTCCAAGAGGACGAGGGTCTAGCCGATGGGACGAGTGGATCATGATCCAGAGGGCACTCAACACCCATATTGACAGGGAAGAGACATCAATCTACCTCGATGGGATAGCACGAATTGACGCCCACCTCAGGCCAGGCCGCATTAATTGGGTGGTGTTCTAGCAAGATCCACTCAAGGAGACAAGACATGGAGCTCTTCACCCTGGATGCAGCTATAAGTATTCCTCTCGAGCACCATGAAAAAGTAATCTAAAAGAATCAACTCATCTCCTGATCGTTTTCCTTTAAACGAGACCGACTTAAGTATCGGAAGCTCCATCCAACACGTCATCGGGCTGCTAGAACTGGGAGTGATTTTGTATGTGCAAGTAAGAGAAGGCCCAAGCTCCCGAAAAGTCCAGCCCAAAAGCGTACGAAACACGATATTAACATTAATGATATTTTATTTAACTTTCATCTCATTTTAACTCACTATTTCTTGAGATTTGGACAGTGAGTTGAGATTTGAAATCTAAAGCACACCTAATTATTTTCAACCTTGCATATGGAAAGTAAAGTGTATGTGAGTAACTTGTTTGTACAAGCACAATATAACAGAATCCAAAATTAAAGTCTACTATGGATGTAGTGGGTCTTTACAATGTGAATTTAGAGAAATATAGGACAAATTGAGTAAAAGATAAGTTTCCATATTAACTTAGAAAATAAGTATAATTATATATAATCAAATAATGAACATGGCATTGGATATTACATTGAAATTTATGCAATAATGATTCATTGGATATTACATAGAAGATGATACATTAATGGACTTTACATAGCAAAAAACATTGAGAGACCATTGATGAACTTGTATGAGGGTCAGCAAACCCATATAGAATTATGAATGTTTTTGCCTTTCTCAAACTTAATTGAGTCAAAACTATGTTTAGTTGGCACATGAATTCCTTATAAATCTCCAATGGAAGATGTAGGATATTAGTAACAAGAGGACCAACTTGTTCACGAAAACTAAGGCTTGGAAAAATCTGAAAAAAATTGCATCTAGATAACACTATATTTTCCTCATTTCTAATCCACAAACATAGATTCAACCAACTCCTACTTCATTTATGGCCTAGTTTTATAAGCCTAAATGTCAAAACAATAGTTACTAGGATTTACAAAAAACCAAAAACAACATATAAGCATATGGATTCTAGTTGTAACGACTTGATCAAATATTATTAAGGATAAGACATGGATAATTTCTTAGCCTATGATAAATTAATGGGTTGTATTGGATAAGCCCATGAATTATTATTTAGAAAGGTTGGCCAAAATTTTTTATTAGGCCCAAGAACCTCCCTCCTAAAGCTCCTCACATTGTCATACGTTGCACGAACAACCCACTACACAGTGTCTCAAGAAATACAAATGCAAGGAGAGAAGGGCACTAACTTCCATACAACCGCACATCAGAATGAGAACTCTTTGCATTCCTAATAGCAGAATGACTCGTCCCACTACATGGCTACTACACTCTGATGAATTCTATTATAGTTTTGTCTTCTTTTATATAGGCATTTAGCATTAGCTGGCATACTCAACTTTATTCTTTTATTTTTTTCTATTTGATAGGCTCTAGTGCATTCTTTTCAGCACATATATATTATTTTCCATTTTGTCTTGTTCCTAAACTTTTAACATGGTATCAGAGAGAGAGTTTACCTCATTCTCATATTGCCTTGTTTTCTCTTAGTCATTTTATCAATCTCCTTCTCTGCACTTGATCTCTCATGTTTTTACAATTCCTTTTCTCAGTTGCTACTCCATCAATGGCAAAGGATAACGATTCCAACAACTCCACCCAATGATTCCATCAATTCCATCATTCCTCCCTCAGAAAACCCAAATAGCCCATACTTTCTTCATCATAGTGACAACTCCCACACTGTGGTCATCACTCCTCCCCTCATTAGGTCAAACTACCTCACATGGCACAGGTCTTTTACTCTGGCCATTTCCATTAAGAACAAAATGGGCTTTCTAGATGGGAGCATCCCAACCCTAGATTTGGCTGATTCTCTCTACGTTCCTTGGTTACGCTGCAACAACCTGATTCTCTCGTGAATATTCAACTTTATTTCAAAGGAAATAGCCTCCAACATCTTCTACATCGACTCAGCAAAGGAGGTATGGGAAAAGCTCAAGACTTGCTTTACTCAACCAGATAATGTGCAGATTTTCCAACTTCAATAGTAACTCAGCACTGTTGTGCAAGGGACACAGATGATAAGCGAATACTTCACTCAGTTAAATGGTATATGGGAGGAATTGCACAACTATAGGTCATTACCTTACTGCTCTTGTGGACTTTGTACTTGTAAAGCACTTAATTCAATTGGGGATATACAACAATCAGATTATGTGTTCAAATCGATGTTTTGAATACGTTTTTTGTGATGATTTTGGTTAAGACACTAGAACGAAATATTTCGATACTAGTACCTTTTCGGGATAGTCTATATATAATAAATTAATTATATATATCAATTATATTTCAAAATAATATTAATGTAAGTCTTAAAAAGTTAAAACACATATTTATAAAACTCAATAATACTTCTAAATTAAGAAAATAATCTTCAGATGTAAGAATTGGAGTAAAAATTATGAAAAAAATCAGAATTTTCACATTAATTACAAAAATTCACAAATTTCGGCCAGTACCAATACAACCGATACATTGAAATCCAACTGGTATTGACCAAAACGCACTGATACAATCAGTATTTGACCCAGTACGAAATAGATGCATTTTCTATACTAGTCACTATTCCGGTACAAGAAATACTGGTCGATACGGTCGGCACAGTATGAAATTCAAAATATTGGTTCAAATTCCTCATGGGATTGAATGATTCCTTTGAAACATTCATAGCATAAATAATCCTCATGAGCCCAATCCCTTCATTAGATAAGACTTTTTCTATGGTTTTGCAAGAAGAAAGGCAAAGGCAAACCAGAAGCTTATTCTTGCCAGCCACTAAATCTTCGGCTCTTGCTGCTCAATTCAAAAGAAAGGAAAAATCAAATTTAACTTGCCAACACTGTGGAAAGGCAAGGCATACACAAGAGAAATGCTACGGGCCTGTTGGGTTTCCTCAAAACTTCAAATTCACAAAGACTAAGCCAAGGTACTCGAACTATGGTTCTTCTAGTTTTCACTCGGTTAATTAGGCTATTTCTCAGGGTCAAGAGAATGTGTTTTTGGAAGGTCCTCAGCTGCCATTCACTTAGGATCAGGTTCACAAGCTGTTAGCACTTGTGGATGGTCACTCTTTACAGCCTAGTCATAACCATCTTTCTACTCCTCAAGCAACAACCTCCACCAACACAAAATCTACTCCATCCATAGCTGTTCATTCCAACATGGCAGGTATACCTCATTGTCTTTCTACTACATCAGCATCACCTTTTTCACCTTCTCAGCATCATAGTTTCTTATCACTCTCACATCAGAAACTATATAGCATTGATGACACACCTTGGATTATTAATACTAGAGCTATAGACCATATGGTCTGTTCTCTCTCTTTACTCACCACAATCACTTGCACCACTAAAGCCTATGTTCAACTACCTAATAGTACTCAAGTTGTTGTCACCCATATTGGCGATATGCAACTTTCAGCATCTATCATACTTAAAAATGTCCTTTGTGTTCCTACCTTCAACTTTAATCTACTCTCTGTTAGCAAATTCACTTGTGACCCTCTTATTTGCTTAGTATTCTTGGATCACTTTTGTTTTCTGCAAGTTCGATCTTCATGGATAACGATAGGACATGCTAGAGTTCATCATGGGCTATACTTTCTTGATCTTAGCTCACTTAGGTGCACTCCTTCCAACCATAAAATCAAAACTCATTTACCTTTCTCCAATACTCAGATTTGCAATGCAGTGATACAATAGGAGTTCAACATTTGGCACTTTAGATTAGTGCACTTATCCAATCAGAGGCTGAATTTAATTCAGTCCTCTTCTCCTAATGTAAAGTGTAAAGAACAAACTCATTGTACTATTTGTTACAATGGCAAAGAAAAAATGAATTTCCTTTCAATTAAGTGAATCTTCAACTTCATCTATCTTTGAATTAATGCATTGTGATGTTTGGGGACCATATTCACAAGCTTCTTTATAAGGACATCACTATTTTTTAACTATTGTCAATGATTACAACCAGATTACATGGGTCTATTTAATGAAGTTCAAATCTGAAGCTAAACAGCTTCTACAATCATTCATTCATATGATAAAATACTTTTTAGATTCATTCATTTAGAGCTCTCAAATAATTTTTGGGTTTGGAAGCTATGAGATTATCAACTAGTATTCATATTTATTAGAGGAAATACACTCTAAAAATTCTTAAAGATGATGGATTATTAGGGTGCAAATCTATTAGCACTCCTATAGAGTAAAATCACAAGCTGTCACATGCTTCTAAGGATCCTTTATATGATATAACTGGCTATAAAAGGCTCATTGGTGGGCTGACTTATTTGACAATCATAAGGCCCGACATAACCCATGCAGTAAGTATTTTTAGACAATTTATGAACAAGCCAAGCCAAGAACACTTGCACACAGCTCATAGGATACTCAGATATTTAAAAGGGTCGATTGGATATGGTATTTTCTTTTCCTCCAATTCATCTCTACATTTAAAAGTCTATAGTGACTTGGATTGGGTAGCATGTCCCGATAAAAAGAGGTCAGTTATGGGTTTTTGTATATTTCTTGGAGACTCTTTGATTAGTTGGAAGTTAAAAAATAATTGACTGTGTCTCAGTCCTCTGTTGAGGTAGAATACTGAGCTTTAGCACATATTAGTTGTGAGATAGTATGGTTAATCACATTGCTCAAAGATTTCAATACAAGTCATGAACAACCTGCACTTCTTTTATGTGATAATCAATTAGTCATTCACCTCACTAAAAATCCTGTTTTCCATGAAAAAACTAAGCATGTGGAGCTGAATTGTCATTTCATTTCGAAAAAGGTATTAGTTAGAACTATTACACCAATCTATGTGGGATCAAAATTTCAATTAGCGGATATATTTACTAAGGCATTATCAGCTCATGTCTTGAATTTCTCATTGTCCAAGATGGGCATCTTGAACATATTTGCTCATATTGAGTGAGAGTTTTAAAAAATATAAAAGCAAGGAGAGAAGGGCACTAACTTCCCTACAACCACACATCAGAATGAGAGCTCTTTACATTCCTAATAGCAGAGTGACTTGTTCCACTACATGGTTGCTACACTAATGAATTCTGTTATAGTTTTGTCTTCTTTTGTATAGACATTTAGCATTAGCTGGTAGACTCAACTTTATTCTTTTATTTTTTTGTTTGATAGGCTCTAGCGCATTCTTTTTAGCAAATATATATTGTTTTCCTGACTGTGTAAAGACATAGTGTAATGAGAATGAAATTATCCATCTTCCATTCTATCTTAGTCCTAGACTTTTAACACAATAAACCTCCCACGAGAGCCTCCACTCATGGCACCACCAACCATCCCTTCCTTCCTTACAACCCACAGCCAAGTCACTCACAACCCACATCTGAAAACAACCCACAACACCGCACATATCTACACCAAAAACCACCAAACACAAAGCCCAGACATGACCCAACTTGTGTGCACCATAAAGAACCATGAACCTTTTCCTTCACCCATGTAATGGAGATGCAAGAAGGGTCATCTGTAATGTCATTAAGAGGGCTAGGCGTGCCGAGGCTAGGAGGGTGGCTTAGGGCTGCTTGCATGGTTAGGATGGTGGAGCCCGAGGCGCGCTTGGCTCGGCCATGAAGGACCAACTACTTGACAACTATATGAGATCTTGTTGGATAGCAAATCCCTTGGTTTTAGGGGATGAGGATGAGGCAAATCCCTTGATTTTAGGGGATGAGGCGGATTGGAGGAAGTTGACCGAGTTGTTGTTTCTTAAATTAGGGATTTTATCGATTTGTTAATTAGTAGATTTATTTCCTTAATCTTAGGAGTTGTTGGGTTTGTTTTCCTTAATTTTAGTAGTTTAATTTGTTTAGGGATTGTGATCGGTGGGGGAGGGCTAGCCAAACCCTATTACTTATTTTGGTTTTGCTTTTATTCCATTATTATGCTATTTTGAATGAAGTTTAAACTCATTTTCAAGAATTGAGTGTTACCTGAGTTAGTCTTGACTTTCATATTTCAACCATTAGGATCTTGGTGTTGCCTTAAGGTAACCCTAGATTCATTTACCCAACACGACCGTAAACATTTGAGTGCAAGTGAGGCTTCCATCATTGGTGTTTTCATTAAGAGGCGTCCAACCCGTGAAGAGGAAGCCAAGGAGGAAGATCATGGTCGATTGACAACCAAGGCATAGGGAGCAGATTGAGAACTTTGAAGCCACTTTGGAGGCACAACACACTGCCACCAATGAACAACTTGGAAGGTTAGAGGAGGTGCTCCACCAATTGGTGGACCAAAGGAGGAATGGAAATGGAAGGCACCATAGAAGAAGAGCTCATAGTTCCAAGGGTTTCGTGGGATTTAGAAGAAGCCAACACCGTGAGAGGGTGGTAGATTCAGATTCATCTAATCAAGATTCCTTAAACCCAAATGAGGAATCAACTGAGGAAAGTGAAAGGGAAGAAGGAAACCGATGTGAGAGATGAGGCGCTCGTAGGGGAGAAGTTCTCAAACCAAAAATGAACTTTCCCAAGTTCAATAGAGATGATCTGAACACTTGGGTTAGTAGGGCCGAGCAATACTTCGAGCACAATCACATAGGGGGTCATGCTAAGGTGTCCTATGCCGCCTACTTCCTTGAAAGAGAGGCAAACCAATTGTGACAATAGATGAGGAAGACCTATAGAGCTCAAATGAGGGAGTTGAAATGGCGGAAGTTTGTTAAGGAGCTCTTGGGGAGGTTCGGGCCAACCGAGTATATGGATCATCATAAGACTCTCTCAAAGATCAAACAAACTAGATCTTTAAGGGATTATCAAACGAAGTTCGAATACTTGTCCACAAAGGTACACGGGTGGTCGGAGAAGGCCCTCATTGGGACTTTTGTGGAAGGCTTGAAGAATGAATTGGCGGCAGAGGTAAAACTTAAGAAGCTGAAAACCTTGATGCAAGCCTTGGAGATTGCACAAATTAAGGAGGATCAACTCCAGGATTTGAGGAAGAATAGCCTCTTTGAGGTAAGGAAACCACCCGCAATGGTTTTCAAGTTTGGTGCAAACGAAACTTTTAACAAGGACTTCTCACCGGAAGGCCCTAGTGGAGGTGCATCAAGTGGAACCAAACCACTACCCGCGGGTGTGAAAAGGCTATCATGGGAAGAAATGCAACAACGAAGAGAGAATGAGCTTTGTTTCAATTGCAATGAGTGGTTCACAATGGACAACAAATGCAAGGTGAAGCAAACTTTTTTTATTGAGATGGAGTCGGAGGAAGAGGAAGACTTAGGTGAGGAAGAGCAATGGCAAGAGGCGGAAGAACAAGGAGAAGCTGAGAGGGGAGACCTTCACATTTCTATCCATGCATTGGTGGGTGTTGCGAGACCTAGAATGATGAGATCACAAGCTCACATTGGCAAGATAAAGGTAATGGTTCTTGTTGATAATGGTTCATCCTTAAACATTATCAACTCGAAAGTAGCCAAGAGCTTGGGGTTACCTATAATATTTATTTCAACTTTGTTGAAACAAAATCAAACTTACCACAACATAAAAATGTATGTTTAATGTGTAAAGAAGCATATAAAATTGTATGTTTAAAAACACAAGGCTTTGAGATTGTGATAGATCTATATTTTTTGCCTATTGTTAGGTTGGATGTTGTGGTGGGTGTGCAATGGCTAGAGGAGCTAGGGAAGATAGTCTCGAACTATAGAAAAATGACTATGGAGTTTATGATGGGGGCAAATAGGTAACCATGAGAATGAATGGGAGAAGAAGACGTAAAGCTGTGGGGCCAAATGAGATGGAGAAGATCTAGAGGCAAGGGGGCAATGTCTTGCTATCCCATTGGTCTCACAACCGAGGGGCTTGAGTGAGGGGCAAGAAGTGGAAGGTGGGGGATGGAGTTAGGGGCCAAGATGCCCAGTGACTTGAGGGGTTTATTGGGGAGGTTTTCCAAGGTGATAGAGGATCCAAAGACACCTCCACCCTAAAGGGAATTTGAATACCGCATTCCTATGAAGAAGTAAGCCAAGTCGGTTAATGAGATCAAAAATCAAGTCAATGAGATGTTGGCTGATGGGCTCATCCAAACAAGCACAACCCATTCTCAAGTCTGGTTCTCTTAGTGAAGAAGAAGGATGGCACATGGAGGCTTTACATCGACTACTGAGTCTTGAATAAGGCTACCATCAAGAATAGATTTCCAATTCCGAACATTGATGATATGTTAGATGAGTTTAGATGTTCGATGTTCTTCTCCAAACTTGATCTAAGGGCTGGGTACCATCAAATAAGTTTGCATGAAGGGGACATGTACAAAACGGCTTTCCAAACTCACAATGGCCACCCCACTTTGAGTACTTGGTGATATCGTTTGATCTATACAATGCTCCTTTAACATTTCAAGCATGCATGAACCAAATCTTTAACCTGTACTTGAGGAGATATGTGTTGGTATTTTATAATGATATTCTTGTTTATTCGAAGACATGGGAGGATCATTTGGAGCACTTGGAGGTTATTTTAGGGGTGCTACTTGATAACTTATTCTATATTAAGTTGTCCAAGTGTGCATTCGGCTAAAAGGAAATTGAGTATTTAGGGCATTTGATCTCACAAGAGGGGGTCAAGGTAGATTCAAGAAAGGTTGAAGCTATGGTGGCTTGGCCCAAACCAAATACCATCACCGAATTGAGGGGCTCTCTAGGGCTCATGGGTTACTATAGAAAGTTTGTCAAAGATTATGCTTCTATTACAAGACCACTCAACAACATGCTCAAGAAGAATACTTTTGTTTGGAGTGAAGAGGTGGAGATGGTATTTGAAACTTTGAAGAAGACCATGACAACTACACCCATCCTTGTTATGCCTAATTTTGAGAATGTGTTTGAGTTACACACAGATGCAAGTAATGTGGGGGTAGGTGCGGTATTTACACAAGAAGGGAGGCTATTAGCCTTCATTAGCAAGGCCCTTAGTGTTCAAAAGAAATGGTGGAGTGTGTATGCATGGAAGATACTTGCTATCATTGATGCCGTGAGGGTATGGAGGCCTTATTTGTTAGGGCAGAAGTTCTTAATAGTCATGGATCAACAACCTTTAATGCATCTTCTGGAGCAAAGAATCACTACTCCAAATCAACAAAGGTGGATATTTAAGTTGCTTGAGTTTGAATTTCAATTAGTGTATAGGCCAGGTAGGGCAAATTGTGTAGTCGATGCCCTATCTAGGAGGGAAGATGGTGAGGTGTTGGAAGCCCTTTCGGGTCCTTCATGGGGAGTGTGGGATGAGATTAGAGAAGGAATAAAATTTGATATAAAGTGTAAGGAGGTGATAAAGAAATTAGATGTGGATGCTAAGAGAGTAGAAAATGATGAAATGTGTGATGGGCTTCTAAAGTAAAAGGAGAGAGTAGTGGTGTTGAGTATGAGATAAAAGGAAGATTTTAGACCACTTTTATGATACCAAGGATGGAGGACACTCTAGGGTGTACCGTACTTGGGTAAAGATGGCTAACTGGTTTTATTAGGATAGCATGAAAGGTAATGTGAGGGAGTATGTTAGGATGTGTGACACTTGTCAAAGGGTTAAGAGTGAGAGTAGCAAGCCCAAGGGGTTGATGCAACCTTTAATGATCTCGACTCACACTTGGGAGGATGACACTATGGATTTTGTGGAAAGGTTGCCACTTTCCAATATATGTGATGGGGTGCTTGTGGTGGTAGACCGTTTAACTAAGTATGCATACTTCATTGTAATGGTACATCCATACACAACCAAGATTATTTCTAAACTTTATATGGATCATGTGATGAAGCTCCATGGTATGCCAAGGAGCATTGTGACGAATAGGGACCGAGTGTTCATGAGTAATTTTTGGAAAGAATACTTCAAGATGCATGGAACGGAATTGGCCCGAAGTTCAACCTATCACTCTCAAATCGATGTAACTGGACTCTTGAGTAATACATTAGGTGCTTTGTGTACCAATATCTGAAGAAGTGGGAGGAACATTTGGCTTGATCTAAATTTTGGTACAACACTTCGTACCACCGATCAATCAAAATGGCATCATTCGAGGCTCTCTGTGGGAAGCCACCACCAGTGCTTGTAGCCTATGAAGTTGGGAGCTCACCAAAATGAGTTGGTGGATATGGAGCTTAAAGAGAGGGATGGGGTCTTGAAAGAATTCAAAAGAACTTGACATGTGCTCAAGACCAAATGAAGAAGCACTTTAATAAGGGAAGGAGCATGGAGTCATTTGAATCAAGAGATTGGGTCTTTCTCAAGTACTTACCAAGGGAGCACAAGGCACTATCCAAGGTAGCATTGAGCAAGTTGAGGGCTAAATATTTTGGCCCATACCAAGTATTCGAGAAGTGCAGATAACTTGCTTACAAGCTGGACTTACCGGTTGGTATTCACATTCACCCTATTTTTCATGTTTCATGGGTATGGAGGAAGGTTGGAGACCCAACCAAGGTGGTGAATGAATTTCCTATGGCGGACGAAAAGGGATGTATGATAGTTAAAACCGAGAAGATCTTGAAGTATAGGCATGTGTGAAAACGCAGCCAAGTGAGAATCAAAGCTTTAGTTCAATGGAGGGGACTCCCAACCAAAGATGCCACATGGAAGAATGTTTGAATTCTCAAGGAACAATTTCCAGAACTTGACGTTGAGGACAAGGTTGGTCTTGAAGGAGAATAAGATTGATGGAGATGCAAGAAGGGTCATCCGCAATGCCACTAAGAGGACTAGGCATGCCGAGACTAGGAGGGCGGCTTTGGGCTGCTTGCATGGTTCGGATGGTGGAGCTCGGGGGGTGCAAAGCTCGGCCACAAAGACCAACTGCTTGAAAACTAGATGAGAACTTGTTTTATGGCAAATCCCTCGATTTTAGGGGATGAGGATGAGACAAATCTCTTGATTTTAGGAGATGAGGAGGATTACAGGAAGTTGACCGAGTTGTTACTTCTTAAATTAGGGATTTTATCGATTTGTTAATCAGTAGATTTATTTCCTTGATCGTAGGAGTTGTTGGGTTTGTTTTCCTTAATTTTAGGAGTTTAATTTGTTTAGGGATTGTGATAGGTGGGGGAGGGCTAGCCAACCCCTAGTACTTATTTTCGGTTTTGCATTGTATTCCATTATTATGCTATTTTGAATGAATTTTTAAACTCTTATTTTCAAGAATTGAGTGTTAGCCTGAGTTAGTCTTGATTTTCATATTTCAACCATTCGGATTTTGGTATTGCCTCGAGGTAACCCTAGATTTATCTACCCAACACGACCGTAAAAACTTGAGTGTGAGTGAGGCTTCCATCACCACAATAAGATCTTGTTTCACTATAACAAAACAGAGCACTCATTACACCAACATCGGAGGCCGCGTAACCCAGGCTTCTCCATTGTCAGACCACCACCATACATCAAGGACAACCCAGTTCCACCCCCAACTCCGTCAGACGACACTGTAAGTTGCCAACACACTTCATAATCTCTCTCTCTGCTCCTCCCGACATCAAATCTTTCTCCTCTCACGTTATTGTCTCTTTCTCCCACGAGTCATTTAATATATGTTAAGTTGAGTATATACGGAGGACTTCACAGGATTGAATATGGGATGCTATGTGAATTTACGAGGACTTAGACACATGAAAGTTGGAGTATTTTTAGGGTAATCAACGGAACCTTAGGAAATCAAAGTTGCATATACAAATATTAGAATCCGATTTAATGTCAATATTACGGATTTAATGTGTGTATATTTTGAGGGTCAAAATGTGTTTACATAGATAGTATTATAAGATCAATATATGGAATAATAGGATTTTAGGATTTAATTTTGTAATATTATTTGGAGGAATTTTGTAAAAATCAAAATATTTTAGGAGTGACAAGATTTTAGGATCTTGAGGATTTTAGGCTTTTTCAAGTTTTAATAACAAAGCACGTGATTAATTAGAAACTTACGGAAATTACGTGCATATTTTATAGGTAATCAGCTGTGCCCCTGAAAATATTGGATTAAAATTACGACTTAAGTAGCATAATCATACCCTTATATGTATGTACAGTAAATGACATATCCTTTATAAAAGTATTATGTATGTAAGCCTCCATTGGAAGCCCCTTTTTTATGTACCCAAGTCATAATTAATTTATAAATTCCATGATTTATGCATAAGTTTCACATTAGTTGCATAATACATGAATCAAGATATTTTATGAAGAGCCATGCATGATTTTATGTGAAGATTTATGTATTAAGATATCTATGAAAAATCATAATTTTATGAAAGGAAACATGTATTACGACATTTTATGAAAGAATGCAATTTCATTTGAAATTTATGATACAACAAGTATGCAAGTATGATGTGACGCCCCCAACTCCCTCGTACGGCCACGTGGAAGTCGAGACGTCGGGACGATGACAACACGTCACACATCCCGTCGCCAAGTGTCCAAAGTGTGTGTACATGCAAAATGTGTACAAATAAAAACACGCAGCGGGTAGATAAATCATAAACTAAGTACTAGAATTTTCTTAGTTTAATACAAACCAGTTCAAAACATACATAATAAAATATTACAAGTTCAACATCGTCTCAAATCCAAAAGCACTCTAATAAAAACATCGTCAAATATAATATATTTAAAGGCCATCCAGCTACTCCTCCGGGAGCCGCCTCCTCGGGCTCAGCCTCCTCCTCATCAAAATCTGCATCAAAATCTAGGTACCAAAAATGGTGCCGCAGGTAAGTAAAAACCAAACAACGCAAGATAAAAACATATTACAACCAAAACAATATGCATGAAGTATGCCCAATGCACATGTCCCAAAAACCATATTTTTCCACGCACGCCAAAAGTCTCATTTGGCCCAAAACCTTTTCTTTAAATCATACCTCGCCATTATCTCACATAATGGCCCAAAACCAATCTCAAAACCATTTTCCATTTTTCCTTAATCGAATGCACAATGACCTCCCCTAGCCAAACATCCCCTAGTCCCGCTCCCGTCGTCGCCCAGCGACAACTTATGGGACGTCACTCAGTATATTACGCTCCCGAGTGACCAGAGGAGCTCCACCGAGATAATAACCATCCCGGCTTGGGCTCGTGAGACACACGCACCCAAAGACCATTTAACTCATGAGAAACCCATTTTCAATAAAACGCACATGATCATGTATGCTCAATGCCATGCAATTAAAATCACATAAAATAACCAACACACCCCAAACATCAATATCAACCAACAAACAACTCCTTCCTCAATCCATCCGACCCCCGAACTCCTCGGACTCAGTCCGGAATCAACAAACCAACCAGATGACAAAATAAATTATTGTAAAGGCAATAATACATTTAAATCTAAAACGAAGTTTGGAAAATACTTACAGCGCTATATATTATTTTTAGAAGGATCGGCGCGCAGCAAACGGTGAACGGAAAGCAACGTAACAGTGCAAATGCACTGTGGCCGTGGGTCGTAAAATACCCACTTTTGAACAGGAACAAACCAAGACACCAAATTGATAGGGAATGGTCTAGAGATATTTATGAAGCTAGTGGAAGCGAGCTTTGGCCGTGGGTGGCGGCGAAAACGTTGGTAGAAGGCAAAAACGGGTAAATCGGAGTTTAACTCATGGGAGCTGCTCCGACGACGGATCTAGGCCAGAAATGGGTGGGTTAGAACGGCAAGAGGTAGGGGAAGAAGTGGTGAAGAGGTGGTGGCCAGAGGTGGAGTGACGGCGTCGGAAACGGCTCAAAACCGTGCGGCTTAGATGGGTCTTTTCCGGCTAAACGGCTGGCCGGTTGGGGATGATTTTCGTGGAGGTGTTCACGGCTGGAGGGGGTTCTTTTGGTGGGGTGGTGATGGCCACGCCGGCCGGACGGCGGTGGGCTGGGGCTGGTGCTGGACGGTGACGAGAATGAAGAGAGAGAGAGAGATCGGGCGAGCTGGGGGAGGAAACCAGAAGAAGAAAAGAAAAGAAGAAAAAGAAGAAAAAAGAAAAAAGGAAAAGAAAAAGATGAAAAGAAATGAGGTCCAATCCTCACTTCTGGAGTCCAACGACTGATCCAACGAAAATAACTTTAAAAACAATAAAATCAAGAAAATATTTTAAACACATCGTTAAGCTAAAATATATTAAATAACTAGTGGAAAACTAACTATTAAATTTTAAATAAAAAAACAAGCTAAAATAAATTAAACAGCAATTTAAACTCAACAGCGAATAAAATCCAATTAAAATCTGATTATTTAAAATACAAGCACTATAATATTAATTAAATCAAATTATTCCTTCAATGAAAATACACGTAAAAACAGGGTGTCACATATGATTATGATGATTTATGAATGATAAGATACATAACGATCTATGTTATGATATGAATACGATACCATATGTTTTGGGCATATTTCATTGCCAGGTTGTACATACTACATACTGGTAGTGCACCTAGTGTATCTTTCTTATGTATGGATTCCACAACCCACGGCCACGGGCAGAATCAAAATCTATTTAGATTCAATAACTCTAACTCACGAGGGTCAATAGTGGGTACTGGCCTATGAAAAGCGAAAGACAAGTTAATGCATTTCATGTATAGATCAAGTCATGTTTATGTTATTTACGTATGTATCTATCAATATGATATGTTGCTTATTGAGTATTTGACTCATTTTTGTATGTTTTTATATCTTCACCACACTAGGTGATGATCTTTATGAAGATGAGACTGCACGATAGAACTTGGCCCAGGGAGGCAAGGTAGAAGTCTAGACACTTTATGTTGCTCAGTTTTATGATTTTTATTTTAACAGTTATTTTGATAAGCACATGAGACTTTATTGATTTCAAATAAGCACTGTCGCATACTCTCTTTTAGATTTTAAGTATTTAATGAAATCGTCTTTATTTTTTTATGGAATCTTTTGTATCTGGCGCTTTGTTAAGAAGAAAAATTATTAAGTCAAGTTTAGTAGCACACCGATTCTCCAAGATTTCTAAAAAAATGATTTTATTGAAAATATGGTGTTACAATTTGTATTAGAACCAAGTCAAAAGATTTTGTAGACTTTTCAAAATAAAAGAGATCAGGGGGAAGGGAGGTGGTGGAATGGCGTGAGAGTTAGAGAGAGAGAGGGAGGGATGGAGGAGAGAGAGACTCACTATCGTCTCTTCTGCTCGGTCTCCATTGTAGTAAGCTCTTTTCCTCTCTCTTTTCGTCTGTTTCTCCACTCTCAATTTTGCCTTAATTCTCTCTCTTAGTTTCATGGCAATATGTGGGGGATCTCAACCCAAGCGTGATAGAGATCCAACTCCTCGATTATGATTCATCACCTTTCCCAACAACACTACATTATTCTCTACCAAAAAGCTTGGCGCAAACCTCTAGGACTGGGAGATACAACCACACCAACATGTCCCACTATGTTTGCTAAATTGAGTAAGGGTGTTGCTAGGCCTCATCACCACCACCACAGGCACAAGGGGATTGAGGTTTACCAACACTTGGTTGACCATCTTGATAGTCCCCTTACTTGGTGCAACTTTACCAGCCTTACTGTGCATTTCACATTTTTTGATTTTTGAATATCAATGTACTTTTTCTTTTAAGTTTTGCTAGTTTTTTGGGGTTTTTATTTTTGGATGGTTTTTTGGGAGGGGAACTTACTTGGTTATTCTGTGTTTTTGGTTTTGTTTATTTCCTATTCTTCATTTTTTATTTTCTAGGGGATATTTTTGTTAGTGGGTTCATTCAGAAATGATTTTCTAACCCAAATAATTGTTCTTTGTGGTTTAAGTTAAAGAGAAATATGTATGTTTGAGTTAAAGAGATATATTTTGGCAGCCAGTTAAAGCGATATATGTATGTTTTGCACCCGCATACTTTATTTTGTATTTAAATTCCACCTTCCTTTCAGGTATATTTACTACCAGTTATTAGGACATGAAGTTGAAGTTCATATGGTTTGCAATATACTGCCCAAACCCTTTGGTACACCTAGTCTTATAAAGTTCAATGCCTCTCAAGTATGCTTTTAATTTCTTCAACATTCCCTTCTAAAAAATTATGTTTCAAGAGCGTGTGTATGTATTTTTCAATAACCTATTTATCTGACCTCTTGGCAAATGGCAATAACCTGTCTTACAAATGCAATATTCATCCATTGTCACTACTTTTCCTTGGCTAAGAGCTACAAGCCCACAACCATCTACAAGTCTACAATAATTCCAACACTAATCTAATAATACTTCTTCACTTTTTTTGTGATCAGCTTTGTTTTTTTTTTTTAAATATATTCTCAAATATATTCTTCACAATCTGCTCAAAAGTGTTCAATCTGTTCAAGTGGACCCAAATCTGTCCATAACATGCATAAATTTGTTCAAATCTGTCCTCTCTTTTAGGCCATTGTTGTGCTTGTGACCAGAAACAATATAGTGTTGTCTTGATAAATCATTCAGCACACGAGGTTTGTGCCGGATTCTTTTGAAGTTTTGAAATTCCTAATTTACATTTCTATCGCCTAAAGATATTTGCTGATATTATTTCAGACTTGAATCAATGATTTTGAGCTAGGATTGGCAAGATACATAAAATTATACACGCATGATCTTGTAAAAGAACGAAAGGTTAAAAGAATCCTTTATAAAGCTTTTTCGGTTGTAACCCCTCCCGACTCCATCATCTTTTATTCGTAGTTGGCTGAGATTATAATCTTTAATTCTTTTGGTTTTTCAATCCTATAAACTATAGCACCATTTTCTCATTATATATTGTATTTGTTTTTGTAATCTTTACATGTTGTATTTGAAAATTGCAGTTTGATGTCATATTTCTTACTCTTCCGTACTCTGTAAACACTAGTTTCTTTTTTATTGATACATGCTGGACTTTGCTTGCTGTTTGTAGGCATACTCACTGATTTTGTAGATGATCTTACGAACTTGTGCTCTAAAGTTTCAACTTTCTCGTAGTCTCCAACATTTATCCGTGGCTTTATATTGTTTTGTTATAGTTTTTGTATTGAACTTATCTATCTTATATGTAGCGTTTATGGTTTCTGAAATTGAGTTTGCAATTGCTTAGGTAATGGGAACAATGAGATATATACTAGCTAGTGAAATTTTGTTGACCCTTATCATTCCTTTCACTTGTCATATTCATGGTAAGATTTTTGTCTTTTGTATAGTTGATTTGTTTAAGGTTGCTTACTTCTTCATTGGGATAAAGCTCATTTGTTTTAAGGTTAAGGCATGACCAAGCAATAGCAGAATATATACCACACGACTATAGGCAACTTCAGATTTTTTAGAAAATCATTCTCCTATCATGGTCTTTAATATATTTAATATATATAGTCTTGTTAGTGAGCTTAATGTTCAGTTTAAATTTGTGTTTAGAGAGATTAATATGGTAGCTAATTTTTTGGCTAAACTTGGTGTTAGTGGTGAGACTTTGGATTTTTTTGGGGAAGATGTTGGTACGGGAAGACTTAGAGATATTTTGCGTATAGATATGTTAGGTATTCCTTATGTTATAAGTTAGTGGCGTCGGATGTTGATTGTGATTTTTTTATTGGTTTGTCGTGCTGTTATTTTGTTACTACATTATTCCTCCACTATAAATAAGGGTTTTTAATAAAATTAGGAATGGGCTCTCATGGATAGGTGGGTGACATGTCATTCATCTCTTTCTTAAAATAAAATAAAATAAAAATTCTAATGTGTTATTTAGGTTTTTTATTTGCTATTATTGTGATGACGTTTGAGGAGGTGAACATGTTAGCACAATTTTACACGTTTCTTTGATATTGTTATGAGTGTGAATTTGGATCTTCAAAGTATGTATATATATTTTAAGCTTATATTAGACCATTTCTTCTGAATATTCTTGATTCAGTCTCATTTTTGTACTTTTACAATTTTTTTTTTTAAATCTTTTAGTATTTGACGCAAACACTTCTTTTTCGCCGAAAGTGATTATTTCTTATGATGAGAGTTCTTCTCAAATTGACATTTTCGACGAAGTGTTTTAACGCCAATATCATTTCCAATGAACTTTGTGTTGGAAATAATTTTTTTTTCACGATTTACAACCAAATACTATCATATTTCATCGATTATATTCCATGAACCCCCATGACTGAAATTGTACGAAAAATACTTTTTCCGACAAATTTCAAGGTTTTTTCCACCAAAATCCATCAAGAGAAATATCAATTTTGTTGTTTTAAATTTCAGACTTTTGAGGCAGTTTAATTTGCCACAAATATTTCAATAGGACGAATCATCTTTAGTAGCAAACTAATGTCGCTATAAAAGATTAATAAAACGTCAGTATTTTTTTTTTTTTTTTTTTTTTCAAAATATTTGCAGCAACATGATTTTTTCGCAAAAAGTAGAGTTTAGTGTCGATTTTCTCGTTGGAAATGAAACGACACTAATGCACAAAATTACCTTTTTGGGCCCAATATTACAGTTGCTGCAAAAAAATTAGCTGCAAAAAAGTCATATTTGTTGTAGCTAGATATTAAAATTTGAGTTTTTGTGACAAAATTTGAGTCGGCATAAATAAAATGGGTCGTGCCGACTATTTGAGTTGCGGTGATTAATTTTTGCGGAAAAATTGTTCTTTTAGCAACAATTTCATATGTGAAGTACATTATTGACTTATTGCAAGCAAATCCTAGTCGCCGTATAATTTTGGCCGCAAAAGACGTTATTTCTTGTAGGCGCGAAAGATGATAAAATAATAAAAATGAAAAATAAAAGTTAGCACATTCGTTCTTTATATCATAAAGCATGAAGATCAATGGTAAATAAGTTGTATGGTATGATAGATTTTGGAGGTTGGAGTTGACATAGCAAAAATAAATCCTATTCCCAAGTGGCAGATTTTTCAAAAGAAGGTGTTATTTGCAGTCCATTTATTCTAAAAGAAAAACAGATCCACAGCAGTTATTTGCAGTAGGGTCCCGTCCTATATCTCTCCATACACACTTCAAAAATATTTAACATGACCACATTTCTTGAATGCGAACCAACTCTCTCTCTCTCTCTCTCTCTCTCTCTTCAGAATGTTCTTCATGCATAGTTTATTTCCAAAATTTGTACGCTACAAGAAGATTGTAATCCAGTTGGTTCAACATGACAAATATCATAAAAAGCAAGCAAGCTTTACTTTACCCATGTATTGCTTGATTAATATTTTTGCTCTTCTTAATCAAGCAATACATCCAGGGGCAGAACTACTTAGGCCTTTGGCCCCCCCAAAATTTTCAAAAATTGAGAAAAATTATAATTTTAAAGATGTTTTTGTAAAGTAGACTACATGAAAATTAATATTTAGCCTCCCCTAAATTATTTTTTTGTAACTTGGCCCCCCCAAACTAGATTTTCTGGTTCTGCCCCTGAATACATCTTCATCATAAGGCAAAATGGAGCCGCCCGAGTAGTTGCCGTTGTTGCCTGGTGCTCCAACACCTGTCAAAAAGTAGAAACGTGTTAAGAGATGTTAAGAATGGAGTTCTTCCAGTCACTCTGGGAGAAGAGAGAGACACAGAAAGGTAAGAGATAGGAGTTGGACAAAAGCGGGGATTGCGATTTACTTCTAATAAATGCATGACACAGCTTCTACTATACTTTTATTTCCTAAATGCAGATCCAGTTGACGATTGTTGCAGTTTTCTTGCTTATTCTAACTAGAAGCCGCTGGAGTGCCCATGGAATTGTCAAATACTATACAAAGGAAAGGCCAAAGTACTATACAAGACTGCACACGGGTAAACCATTAAAATGAAAGCTTTTCATCAAACCATGATGGTACAAAAAATGTTCCCTACGTTCCTTAAATAAATGTGATTTAACAACTGTATTTGGACAATGCTTCACTTTTCTCTTTTGGAGTGAAATTCACTTTCGTTTTCACAAACACTCATATTTTATTATATCCAAGAAACTACGAGTTTCTTACTAATTTAGACTCATAACCAATATTAGTAAAGTGCCAAACCACCAACTTGTGCAAGTTTGGAATCACAAGTCAAAGGTGATAGATAATCAATTGTGTGATGACTAGCTGCACCTGGACCAAAAATTGCTCAAATTAAGCAAAGCTTTTAAGAAAGATAGCCACATATCACCTGGCAAGGTTGGCCACCCCGCATTTATATCTGAGACGCTTGAATTCCAAGAAATCTGCTCCAATGATTGAAGTTCCTTGGGCGGTCCAGTTTGACCATCAGAGCCGAGTTGCAACCCTTCTACATTTGCCACATGAAGATTATTTGTAGCGTTAAGTGCTGGTGTTTCCATTCCAAGTCCTGCCATCGCTGATAAAGTGAAGGGAACTTGGCCACAGGATGCCATTAATGCAGAACTCGAATGATTCTCCAAGTTGGTAGAACAAGTAGGAATGGAAGGTACTGTATTGGTGGCACAGCTGGCCATCATATTTCAACAAGGAGAAAAGCAGTAAGCTAGCAAGTACATATGATAAATGAGGCCATAGATAATTCTCACTTGTTCCTACCATGCCATTTAACAATAGAGTTCTGTACAAGTCCTGAGAATCAATCTCTCGAGTTCAGCCAACATTTGATGAAAGAAATAAATAGGTATGCATTTAGAAATCTGAGACAGAGAGTATAACTCCAGGCGGAGAGAAGACATAGAAACAGGAGTGAAAGCATGTACCCAGTGGAGTAAAGCTCGTATGCCACTTCATAGTGACTCTTTTTTTGTTTTCGAATCGACATGAAGTAAGATTTGGCAAAATAAACAGTTCAACACACAAAAGAAAGTATTAATTCTAAATGAACTCAACTTAACTCATCAATCATCATCTAGGTCTTAGTCTAGAATAATTAAGGTGAAGGTCCACTACTTTTTACCTAACTAATCCCAACTCACGAAGCCAAAATCAAGCCCCATCCCTTTCTCCTACTGCATGGTCTTACTCCTTTAAGTGATCACAAAAAGTAACTGCGTGTGTCCCCTTTCTCTCTTTCATTCAAAAGTGTATGTAGGCAAATGGCAGGTGACATCTGCTTTAAGACCCTCAGTTCTTATTCAACCAGACTTGATAGACAAGAAAATTGAAATGAATCAGTAGTTGCACAATGTTGGTTGTGGACAACATTTATCAATGGACAAGATAATATCATTCAATTTTATATGCAATCAGAAAATTCAGATATGTTCGTAATGTCTCTGTGCAATATATGCAATATATGCAATAAATGAGCCAGAAGCAGATCTAAAAGTTGAATATTAAATATAGAATGTGTATATTGAATACAGGCTCTCTATTAGAGTTACCCATGCATATAACAAAAACGTACTGAACAACTAACAAAGACAAATGACAGGGAGGAAAAATATTGGATAAGAGATAAAATTCTCACTATTCCACATAATTTATTTGTGTAGGGTTGAAATTGCCTGGCGAAGGGATTCTGTGTACCGCCTGACAGCTGGGCATATGGTCCACAAAATAACTTGGGGATTGACTCATAAATGGAATTGAAGGCTGCTGCAGAATTGGATACCCCAGAGGTGGATTATTAACTGCATTACAGGGAAAAAAAGTGAATTACAATGATAGTCATGATACAGAAATGGCAAAGGACTAACACTGCTAACTCTTAATTAGAGTCAATTTGGTTCACATGGAATGGAGTGGAGAGTGAACACCTACTCTGACTCCTACCTTGGAAACGAGACGTGTGTTTGTAAAGGGATATGCCATTTTTTCAAGTGAGGTTTGGTATGGTTGGTATGCTAGAAAAGCAGGTGGAATTGGATTTTCTTCTGCAAGGCCTTAAAGCTGGCAAACTGAACCCAGAACTCCCACAAGTCAAGGCACTTTTACTTCGCAACAATCAGAGAAGACACTTTTTTGGTGATGACATTCTCTAAGTACATTGGAAGACGTTCTCTTTTGAAAAGTTGAAAATTTTCTAAACAATGGTTCATGAAAAACATCCATGTAACAATTAACTAGTTAAGCTTTTCAACATGAGCTACATAACAAAGACCATTAAAGAAGTGAGGAATCATCTCACTTACAATCAATAGCCAATACATAACGAAGGTTCCTTTTCATATGATTTGATTTCGTATATAATGAAGTGCAATTTTGCAGGGGGAAAAAAGATAAAATCCATAAGATATTTCTTAAAGAGCCTTTTGTAGCCAATCTTTTGTCCTCTAATCAAAGTTTGCATTACTATACTGTAGAATTTCAATCCTTGGGCATGGTCAACATGGTCAGCAATGTCATCAATCATTAAAGATCGTATTCATTTCAAAGGTGCTTATAGAATTGTATTTATATTTGGAATAAATTTAATCCCTTTGGAATAAAGTTTTATATTGATCTTGATCCAAACCAAGAAATAAGAGTGTGCCGAAAACCATTGAAAGTAATTAGCTCAAAAACTGGACCAGCCATATACACATTTTATATTCAAAAACTCTATGTGCAGTTACTTGCGTACTCCTTGTGCACTCCACTGACGTGATTGGCTATGTCACTTTTTTTTAATATAAAATAAATGTTGAGATCCGCCACATCAGTGGAGTGTGCAAGGAGTACGTAAAAGTGACTATATGTAGCAAAATTTATTTATATTATGGCACCTAAAAGAGCTAAGAGAGTATATTCCCACTCATCAGTTTTCTGTTTCACAGTTTCAAATTTGTTCACGGCTTAAATATCCTACAAAGTTTTGCAGGAAAACTTACCCGGCATGCAATGAATCCCACTCTGCATAGAAAGCAATGGAACCTTCTGAGGTGAAGAACTGTTCATTAGTTTGGACTGCCTCTCGAGTAAATCATTGAACAATTGGATTTGTTTGTTCAGCTTTACCCTTACGTAGTAAAACTTGAAAAATTCTGCATTTTCTTCTTCCAGTCTCTGCAATACTAAGTTGAAGAAAAATGAAAACTTGGACATTAGAGCAATTGGAAGAAGAAAATAACTATAAAAAAATGTATAGAGTAATTACGGGTTCCAATTCTACAGGTGCACGGAAGGTGGAGAATGACTCTATGACTTAACATAATTTCATTGAATTTGCTGCTGAGCAACAATGAAATATAATGTTACTGCTACTTTTTTATTTTCATTTAAATGAACATTCCCCCCCTCCCCTCCAGGGGACCCCACGGGACAGCTCTCAAATGATGATAGATATTTATAGATATTTTCATTTAAATCTCTTTCTTCCCAAAGCTTGAACTTTTGGGACAAGTTGTGGTTTCATAGAATATTAGATGAGGTTCTAAGTTCGAACTTTGACTTTACATTCTATCTTATTTGATTAAATATTCCACGTGTTGGACCCACGTATTGAATGAGAGTCTGACCCGCATGTGAGGGAGAGCGTCTAAGATATAATATAGATAATTAAATCTATTTCTTTCCATCAATTTAACTTGTGGGGCAAATGGCTGTTTCACAATGGGAAACGATGTTAGAATGGGGGAACTTCTAGAGAATAAAATAGTATCTTACCAGAGGTGGTGAAGCCAGGTTCAATATTTGCAAGGCACAGAAGGGTTTCCACCACCTCATTTTTGTTCATATACAACCGCAAGCACCTTTCAATCAGGTTGTGAACCTAAACAAATGATTTATAACAAACAATGATAAACATTGTATAATTCAGTTAACTCTGATTTAATTAAACAGCATAATCCTACAGCTGCAAACGGACATCAGATCAAGTTACTTACAACAGCACTTTCTTCGCATATAGCTCTTCTGTTCATGTTTCTTGAAATGGATGCCGAACCAGAGTCCACCATAGAAGCCTCAGGTGAATTATTTTTCGGCTGAACCTTCGGATTCCTGTAAAGTTTCCTTTAATTAATGATGTAAAAAAAAAACTAACAAGCTGGTTCTATAATTACCCCCAGTAACAAAGCTTGGGTTGGGTTCCGAAGAACCTCACAAGTATAAGGCCTGGGTATTGGTTTTACATTGGCCAGCCGCTGCTTTTTTAGTAGGGCAATTGATAGCTCTGAAAACACTTCTTGCTGAACACTTCAGGTAAAATAAGAACTTTCACTAATTCTAAGATACGGATAATAGAACCTTTAACGTCATTATATCATTTCAGAGAATCACGATTGCTTTAGGGATCTGGATCTTCCTTGAAGCTGCAAAGGATGTATGACCAAGAGAACCAAAAAAGTTGACGACAAAAACTCAACTCACAGCAAGCCAGCTTGCACCTGAAGTATCATAAAAAAGCAGTCAACTTTGATTATGTGACTTTTTGGTATGATCATGCAATCAAAGTATACAGGCGCCGTGAAGATTGTCAGAGCACATATATGTACCCCATTGAGAAAGCTATTCAACTTACCTAGTATCACTGCTAAATGCTGATGAATATCCAAGATCTGTCTCACAAATGGTAGAGGAAATTTTAATGAAAAACTCCTTTCGGATAGGAGATACCACAAAAATAGATATCTCTTTTTGGGAAAGAACCCACAAGTTTTTTGTTAAAATTCTTCTCTTTTTTAATAGAAGGGGAAATCCGAAATTAAATATAATTTAAAATAGACTAACCCTCGAGACTCCTAAACCAAATAAAATAGAATTCTTGCACAATCAAAGAAATAAACTCCTATAAGGACTCAAAGTAAAGATCATCGACTCCAATTAAATGAGATGACAAGACTTCAACTGTGCTTCAAATTAGTTACATGGACCTCTATCAGATGGCATTGGGTCTGCATGATAATGTGTAGATTAAATAAAAAAAATTTATTAGTAAAAACTGATTAACCCTTTAACCACCACTTAGTGCATGTTTGGGATTATAGTAGAAAATATAGCTTATAACTTAAGTAACAAGTACAAAGTTATTTACTGTTTGGTAACCATATGTTTAAAACACTTTCAAACATGTTACGTTTATTTGGAAACAAATTAAAAAAGTACTTTACGAGATAGAAATGACGATTATTTGAATTTTTAAATATTATAATCATATTCTTGAAAGTTTGAAAATTGTAATTATCTTAAAATTGTATGGATATATTCATCTATTGATAATTTTTTTAAAATTCGAATTACGTTCCGTATTATCAGGAAAAGTACGTTTGAGAAAAAACATCAAACATACTTTTTAGCTTATTTGAGATTAAAAGTACTTTAATATATACCACCCCAAGGATCTAATTTTTTCATTAAAGAACTTTTAAGAATATTTAAACATTTTTTAAAACACCAACAGCAATCCCAAACATGCCCTTATAAACATAGGAATGGAAAGTTGAAACACCTAACCATAATGACCCTTCTTTTTCTTCTTTTGCGAGAGCAATTAGCAGCCACAAAATCTCCAATAGACTATGTCAAATGATTATGCAATATCCATATAATTCAGGTGAAGAATACATACATAGACTGGAAGAAGAATCCTGAGTTTTCTCATTGCAGATTGAAATATGGATGATGTAAATGAGCAGAAATGATAAATATGAGCAAAATTGATGACATGGAATCAACATTATCGTGGTGAAAATTGGATGCGGTTCATTGCATCTATCGTGCACTAAAGCTCTCAAGATTAAACCATGAGTGTTGGCCAGCAAGGATCCTATTCTTTTTTGGAGATCTGATACCAGAACAATTGATCTCCTTTAGGCCATTCCCGTTACATTAACTTATAGACACATTCATACGTACTGTGAGTAATGCATTATGAAGGGAATCGTTAAAGACCATATAGGATGTTCCATTGAAAGTGAATGGCTGCACTGTTTCTTACAAGGCACTAGAAGCCATAGGCCTACTATCACTATGAATGGAGCAAACTACAAAAAAATGGCCGCATTTCACATAATATGGAAGAAAATTGCGGTGATAACTCCAGTCACGCTACAGTTAATCATCTACCATTGCCTGTTGAAGTACCAAAGACAATTTCTTCATAAAATAACATAACTTTAAACCTACAACAACCCCCTCAGTTTGCTCACGAAGAAAAAGGAAAAGAACATAATAAAATGAAATAGAGAGAGAGAGGGAGAGGGAGGGGGGGAACAACAATTATACCCGCTGCTTTCTCTTCCAAGTTCCAACCCCTTTTCACGAGAAAAATACCATTGCTTAAAAAAGAAAACAAAGAACCAACGAACCCTGTTCCCTGCCTAGAAAAAGAGTCGCTGAACCCACAAAAAAAAAACAGAGTGTAAAAGAGATTTTAATGGGACTGTGGCGGAAAGACGAAAGTTCTGAGGTCTTTGTTTTCAGAGCGAATCACCGAAAGAGAACGAAATGGTTTTTCATTTTCAGTTTTCAGATTCGTTTTCAGTCTTCGACTCTTCGGCATGGTTTACCAGTACTTCGTTATCACAAGGAAAGTGGAAAGAGAGTCAGCTACGAGAAGGAGACCTTTCGAAATGGAATCCCAGTACTATATATAGACTGTAGTTTTTTTTCGGAAGAGTACTGTTCTATTTCGTGAGTGTACTTTGTTCTATAGGGCGATCGTACCTCAAAGATTTTGTACATAAATTTGCTATTATTGGCTACTCTTTTTATACCAAATCCCAAGACTTTTAATCAAAGAAAGGAGTAATACAACATTTTAGATAAATATTTTATTTAAAAAAATAAATTTATAAATTGACATAATATACAATATATTAAATTATAAAATAAATTTAATATATTATATAAAACATGTTAATTTATAAATTTATTTTATGAGATATTTTTATAATTGTATCACATCTTTATTAGAAATGCTATTTGATCATATGAAATTTACCTCTCAAATAACCTTCTTGATGTAAAACTATAACATGCTTTATTATATATATAAATAATAATAATACAAACACAAAAAGGTATTTCATAACACAAAAGGAAGACTAAAATCCACTTTGGTTGGTTGATTACTCGATGGCCGGGAGATTAAAAATAGAAGGGATACCGAGGAGGAATTTAGGGTTTCAGTTTTCATTTTATGTTTTTAGATTCCCTTTAATATTTATTTCACTTTTATAATAAATCACGTGACACTACCGCGTCAAGATTATTATTTACATCAAGATTACATATGGCCTGGTAACAAATTATGGAACATCCTTATTTTGTTGAGTTCATTGTTCATTAAAATATGCATTACTTCCTACAAATTCAATGCCATATATATTTCCTTGCAGTTTCAGCTTGAGGATCTCCTAACGGAGTCCATCTGTTCATGAGCTTATTTTGAACTGAAGGGGGATGCTAGCTTCAAATTATGCTTTCCTTGAGGTAGGTTAGTGGTTACTGGTTAGTTACATTATGAGTATGTATCTACTCTCAACTTAAAAATGAGAGATCAATGGGCTAGCCACCTCACACTTTCATTTTAATGTTGTGTAGTTGGAATTATCTTTTCTAGTTGGGAGGGGGTTGGGGGGATTGCACACCATAACGTGTGATGATAAATTATTATTATTATTTTGTGATATCGAGGAACTTCTTTAAGACAGCCTTTTGGACCCACTCTGTATAAAATTTTTATTAATTGAAAAATGAAAACTTTTATGAATATAATTTTTAATAAGTTTTATTTTTATAATTTTTGTTCTAACTTTGAGTCTAAAAAATAGAGATAAATACATAAATTGAATAATGGGTTTTGTTAAACAAATTCACATAAACAAAACTAAATACAATATAAACTCATGTATTTATCTTTTATCTCTTTCTAAACTTGCAAAATTTAGCCATATGCTTCAACATTTTTAGCTCATTGCAAACTCAACCCAACAGTTAAAATTTAACCATAGTTAAACATTTAGGTTCAAGCTCCTTACAAAATAAAGTGTATGGGGGTTAACCAAAAAAAGAAAAACCAAACCCATACTTACTATTTTTTTATTCATTGTTATTGTTATTATTATTATTATTATTATTATTATTATTATTATTTATTCATTTAAAGTTACATGGGCATCCGAGAATTTCTCTGATGTTCTTGGGCGGTTTTAACAAACAGGGGACTCTGCACCGGGATGGTCTTCTCGGATTCTAAATCTCTTCAAGTCGGGGATCTTTCTCCAATGGGTAGTTACTCTATTCTCCATTTTTCGATTTTCCTTCGGAAAGAAATAAATTTTGCTGATAAATATTTATACTATCTGTGAAAATCACAGAATCTAGGGTTTCGTTTTGCAAAATACTGAATGGTGTTACTGGAAATTGACCGTTACTCTGGTGATTCCTCTGCCCCTGTAGATCCATGGCCAACTTTTTGCTGACTTGAAATTTTGAGTTCTCCAAGTTGGTGAATTCAGACCTTTAATGCTTCCCTAGTTCTTTTTTCTGTACTTTCTTAAAGTTTTCTTCAATGGTGTTTTCCATGGTTTGTGGGAAAATAAACCGGGAAGAAAAGGCGGGTTTATTATTTGCTACATTTCGTGGGCTTACTGCTTGTTGGCTATAATTCAGTATTAAATGAAATATTTATTTGTTGTGTGATACGGTTCTCAGTGGTTTTCAATGTTTGTCCATTACTTTAAATTTCGTGTTGTCGAGCGCTGAACATATGAGTGTATAGGTGAGCCAAAAAAGGTATAGGCGCTTTCTGAATGATTTCTTTTTTACACGAACCTAAATTTTATGGATAAAAGTAAAAGGAAAATCTTGTTACAATAAGGATGGCTTCGTGATGTAATTATGTGTTAAAGACCTATCCATTAGTCCTAGGACCATTGGATACTGATTTGGCTAAACGTAACATTTTACCACTCTTCCGAATTTGACGTCCATGATGGTTGACGCTATTGACACTGAGCTGGTGTAGTCTTCCCTTTTCGTGGCTCAACTAATCTATTAGTATTCAATGACATAATCCTATGGCCATACATAGTACCAAGATATTTTAATCCAACCTATAGATGACCCTTTTTGTGTATGAAACTCATGATATGCTCCCTACTCTGATTGTTAAAGGTCTAACCGTTGATCCAAAAGTTATAAGACTGCTGGATGCTGATTTTGTTAAACCCTTAACCTTTAGGATTGTAAAAATATGCATCATGAGGTAACATGCTTTTGTCTAAATAAATTAGCCATTTCAAAGTAAGGATCTTTCCTAGTTACACCGTCCAAAGAAAGCCCCTCTCGGTGGGCCTTACTCCTCCAGATGAACTTCCTTGGAAAGCTAGTACCTCTTGTGAGGGATCAATGTATTAATGTACAACTTCAACCCTGCACCACACATCAGGCCATAATTTTATTTTGGATCTATTGCCCACCTCATATAATATGTCATGAAAACTACTCCCCCCAACTCCAAATATTTCTCCATAATACAATCCCATAAAACTCATTCACCTTATTAACCTTTCTCCATGGGCCATCTCTTTTATTGAGATATTGCCATAGCCACTTCCTAGAAGGGCACAGTTGAATGTAATCAATTTCCTGATTCCTAACCTGCCCTCAAAGATTGGAGAACACACATTGGGGCAATTCACAAGATGGAATTTCAACTCCTGTCTGCCACCCCATAACAAAATCTCTCTAAAACTTCTCAAGGCGGTTGGTTACACTTGCAGGAAGGGGAAATAGAGACATAAAGGGTAACATCCCGATCCCAAAAATGTAATTATTATTATTATTATTATTATTATTATTATTATTGTTATTATTATTGTTATTGTTATTTTTATTAAATATATTTTGGGGTATTAATTTTTTTTGAATAGGATTTCTCAACTGTTAAACCATACGCCTCTTTTATTTTTCTGTTTGGTTTCTAGAGTGAGTAGTTTCTTTATTTGAAACTAATTTTCAATTCAAACACTTCAAAAATCTTATCCTCTCGGTGTTTCTTTCCTCGTGGGAGTAGTTTTCCTAAGTCTAGTTGAATTCAAACCCCTCTAGATTACCCACGACACTTCCCTCTCCCCCATCTATAAATCCTACGGGAACGGGGTGTTACATAAAGTAGGTGGACAAATGTGAAAGAGTACTGTTAATCAGACTAATTCTCACTCCCTTAAATAAGTACAGCCTCTTCCATACTGCCAGCCTAGTTTTCACCTACTATCATTTTTCATTATTATTTTCCCTGATTCATGATTGCAAATCACAATTATTGAAGACACATCATAAAGGGGCCTTTCCCCCTTTTAATATAATCTATCAATGATTACTACATCTTCAGATTTGTGATACTTGCATGTTTTATGCCTTTTGTTTAGCCATTATGCATGAGGAAGTTTATACACGTTTGAGTAGTTTCAAGGTGTTGTGTCTGGTTAATATGAAATATGTCCATTATTGTCCATAAATAACAAAGTAGTCCTTTTGGGTATCTTGGTTGATTTATTACACAATGCTGGGGAGATTAAGAGGATTTTTCTCATATAATTTGGGCAGGCTGCATGAAGTTGAGAGATGCATCTAGGATACTGTATGATTGTAGGATACCCACACAAAGCAAATGGGAAAATTTTTATAGAATTGTTTTTTAAGGCCCAACTATACCGTATGGTTCAGACTGTTTGGCAATCAATAAAAACTTCTTTAAAATGATTGTATTTGAGATCAGCTTGTTAAGATGGATGTGTGGCGACTGGCAACACTAGAAAAGATAAGGATTGTAGTTATTCATAAGTGGGGTTGACACAGATTGATGATAAGATGATGGAGAGTCATTTCAAGTTGTTTGGACATATACAATGGAACCCTACTAATATATCAATTATAAATTAAGTACTCTGTTAATTCGAAAGTATCAAAAAGTGAGAAATAATTATTACTTATCAAAAGAAAGGATCAAAAAGTGCAAAAAGGAGGCAAATTTTCACGAGGGTAGGTGGTAACCGAGAACATGGAAATGAGTGGTAAAAACAATTGAAGTAGCTTCCTCAAATTTCTTGGGATTAATGTCTAGTTGTGTTGAGATGAACATTCATCCATGTACAAGAAAGATCAACCATTTGTTACCTGGACTGAATTATTTTTTAATATGGGTTGCACTAGATTTATTACATTAAACAATTACATATGGACGAGTAAAAAAAAAAAAAACTTAGGAGCATTGACTAGTGGTTTATTTGCCAACATTAGTGAATGATGTGTATGCCTAATTAATGAGTTCAAGCCCATTAAATACGGTAGGTGTACCATATTGCTACCATTTTCTGATATATCATCTAGCATCATTGATGTTAAGAAAGAATCTTTTTTGTGAGTCTCAAATGGCAGTGCTTGTTTAACCGTGCGGTGCTTGTGGACATTTTCTTTTGGTGTTCTTCTTTTTCTTATTGCTGTATATAAAGATAACTGCTTCTGCCCTTCATACCAAGCTATCCCAATCTATATGTTTTGTATGTTCTATACCTCAAAACGGGTATAACATAGCTCCACTCTGGGGAGCTGGTAGTAAAATTGTTAAGAAACAACCTTCATGTTGTGTTTGTGAATTATAGACATTGGACACAAACTATTTCAAGTGACATCATTAGCAGTGCTACTCATATTTATCAAGTGAGATTTCTCTGCATCTCCCACTGTCTTCTGTTTCAATAATTCCATGCCACAAGTCGTAGAGCGTGATGCATATGAATTTGCATTCAGTTATGGAAACTAATTACTACCAATCAAAAAAAAGTTATGGAAACTAATTACCTTTTATGTACTCTCCCTCTCTGTGGCTGTGCATGTGTATCAACTGGCTGCCATTTTGAATTGTTAACTTTCATCACACCTTAAGATACATTGTTGAAAAGATTTGACATTTTGGGAGAATTATATAATCATGTCAACTGGCATATCAAGGGGTTCACATCATCTCATCCTTTTATTGGACAAGTTATCAAAGTTATAGATAGCAGTCCTGACCACTGAACTGCTATGTGCTTAAAACCCAAAATACACACTTCAATATAAAGATTTAATATTGATTGCTTAGACCTTTATGGAGATAATGGAAAATTCTTATGTCAACAATGCTAGGTTACTTTGTTGCTGACCTGGAATTGTATTGAACATACAGTTGAACACTGTTGTTTCTAACTTGTACTACTGCATCATCTACTTAAATGAGGAGAATATTTTGTACATATCTTCCTGTTCAAAATAGTAGCATGGTTGGTTTGCCATTTCAAGTAATTGGATTTCTGGAACTCAAACGTGCTACTAATGAATAATGTGATTTATATCTTATTGTTCCTTTCAGAAGTAGTTAAAACTTGGGATTCCTGTACCATTGGCCAAAATTTGATATCAATGTCTCTTTTTTATATTGTAATTTTGATTTTCTTGTTTTTTGGTTCAGGTTCATAACCATTGAAGGTTGCTTGGGGTTACATATTGCTTATATTTAGTATAGGTAGTGGGAGGAAGAAAGTACTATGGAGTGCAATAAAGATGAGGCTGTCAGGGCTAAAGAAATTGCTGAGAGGAAGTTTATGGAGAGAAATTATGCTGCTTCAAAGAAATTTGCCTTGAAGGCTCAAAATTTGTATCCCGAGCTTGAGGGGCTCTCTCAAATGTTAATGACACTTGATGTCTATATCTCTTCTGAAAACAAAATAGTTGGGGAAGCAGATTGGTATGGTGTACTTGGTGTAAATCCCTTGGCTGATGATGAGACAGTAAAGAAACAATACAGGAAGCTAGCTCTCATGCTTCATCCTGATAAAAACAAGTGTTTAGGTGCAGAGGGCGCATTTAAGTTGGTTTCTGAGGCCTGGAGTTTGTTATCAGATAAGGCTAAGAGATTATCATATAACCAGAAGAGGAATTTGAAAGGATTTCAGCAGAATGCTTTGGCCCGGAGTGGTGGTTCGTCAGTGCCACCAGGAGCAAATGGCTTTCATAATGTTACCAGGAATGTTACTTCAACTGCAAGGAATAGTCAAAGCAGCAATCGGGTGGGCCCCTCTTCAGTTCCTCCTCCACATATCAAAACTAATACTTTTTGGACCATTTGTAATAGATGCAGGACACATTATGAGTACCTCAGGACTTATTTAAATCACACTCTGCTTTGCCCTAATTGTAACGAAGCTTTTATGGCTTTAGAGAAGCCTCCTCCTCCTAATGTTTTTAAGTCCTCTGGTTGGTCTTCTCGCAAGACGCATCAGAATTCAAGACATCATCCTGGAATTAGTAACCCATATAATGCAGGTCTGAATTCATTCAGTAACACAAACTTCCACTGGAATTCTTTCTCCAGAGGGGCTGATTTTGGTTGTACTGCTGCATCAAGTTCTGCTGCTGCTCAAGCTGCAACTGTTGTTGAACAGGCTAGTGAGAGAGTAAAAAGAGAGCGTGAGGAAGAATGGTCAGCTGCCCCTGAATGGGAGAGGAGTCATCTATTTAAGGGCACGGGTAATTCTGCCCTTCAAGGAGACATACACTTGAAGAAGAGAAAGCTAGATGATAATTGTTTGAACAGTTATGGAGGCCATGCAGCAAATCAAATGAATATGGGAAATGGAGGAACTGGCATGGTAGGCTTATCGGAACCAACTAGGGGTTGTTCTGGTACTTATAAAAAGCCCAACAGTGAGAGAGAATTGATGTTTTCTGAAATACAGAAAATGCTACTGGAGAAGGCTCGGAGTGAACTCCGCAAGAAACTTAAAGAATGGAGCTCATTAACTGAAGCAAATACTTCAAAGAAAGAGAAGGAGAAGGTGAAAGACAGAGTATCTAAGAAGCAGCTGGGTGTGGTTAATGGTGACACATATGACCTGCATAAGGAGGGTGAGTCAGATGTTAGCAATAAAAGACAGCAAAACAGTTCTATCTCTAACCGTATGGAGGATGATACAGATCAACAGGATGTTGAACCTATGTCAATCAATGTTCCAGATTCTGATTTTCACAATTTTGACCTGGACAGATCTGAAAGTTCCTTTGAGGATGACCAGGTCTGGGCTGCATATGATGATGATGATGGTATGCCTCGTTACTATGCTCGAGTTCATAAGGTGATCTCTTTGAAGCCATTTAAGATGCGGATCAGTTGGCTTAACTCGAGAAGCAACCAGGAATTGGGCCCAATAGACTGGATAGGTTCTGGTTTCTCAAAAACATGTGGGGATTTCAGGATTGGCAGACAGGAAACAACGGAAACATTAAACTCTTTCTCTCACAAGGTTATGTGGACAAAAGGCACTCGTGGGGTCATTTGCATATATCCAAGAGAGGGAGAAGTCTGGGCTCTGTATAGAAATTGGTCCCCGGATTGGAATGAGCATACACCAGATGACTTGATACACAAATATGACATGGTGGAAGTGCTTGATGACTTTAATGTGGAACAAGGTGTGTCTGTTGTTCCTCTTGTTAAAGTTACTGGTTTCAGGACAGTGTTTCAAAGGCACATGGACCCCAAGGAGGTCAGAAGGATTCCCAAAGAAGAAATGTTTCGCTTTTCTCATCAGGTCCCTAATTACTTGCTTACGGGCCAAGAAGCTCATAACGCTCCAAAGGGTTGTCGGGAGTTGGATCCAGCAGCTACCTCTTTGGAACTTCTTCAGGTTATTATGGAAGCTAAGGAGGAGCCTATGTTGAAGAACTGTGGAAGAGTCGAGGAGGAGATGTTCCAAAGTACCCCCCAAAATAAATGTAGATGAGATGGTAGGGAATACCCACACAGAGAACAAATGAGATTGTAGTGGCAGTAATGACAAAATACACCGAAGATGATGATAGTTAGTGGTGCATGGCAGGGTAGTCAAGGAAGCTGATGGGTAGAAGATGCTAAAGAAGGTGAAGATTTAGGATGTGGATATCGCTGGATGCACCCCTTTTGATTTTTTTTTTTTTGCTTTATTTTGTAAGCCTAACCCATATTGTAGAAATTGCTTATTTGGCTATTCATGGATCACAAGTGGTCCAGAGTTTTCTGGTAATGTTGTATAATATTGACAGGTAAATTTCATATGGAAAGGACATGCACGACGATACTAGATCACCATCAGGTTTTTTTGCAAGCCGAAGCTACTTTAGGAGATAGAGGTTACAGCCGTGATGTCTCAAGTATTTCATCAACTGAGGTGGATGCTTCCCACCCTACTGGATAGTTTTTCTTTTTGTAGTTTTCATTTTTCAGATATTGGTAAATGCTATTTGTGTGAGATGCTATCAGCAAGGAGGATTGAAGTTGGATCCATGGAGATTGGGATGTCTTCACTAATTGTTCAGATCCCACAGCTATTCTTTTCTGGATTGTGACTGTCCTACTGAATTGTCCTTGCTTTTTTTTTTGGTAAGAACCGTGACTATGCAGTGTATACAAAGGTTCAGGCTCTCATACTGTTGTTCTCCCCTCGTTTTTTGTCTCGTGGGTATGAGCTTATGTATCAATCGTTTTGCTTTATTTTTTAAAGACGAATGGAGGTGTCAAAAACCAAGTTTAGAGTATGGATAATTGGTACTCTCGTCTTATTAAAGGATCTTATGTCAATTAAAATTAGTACAATTTTAATAATATGATATATTATTATAGGATAAGAGTACTACCTCATTCATAGTTCCCTAATAAAAAATCACTGACCACCCAGAATGTCAATTAGATATCTTTACATGTATGTATATAAAAGATTCACTGTATGGCATTTTCTACTTTGCAAGAGTAGACTGATGAGTTAAATCTTGGATTTTATTGACCCATAATCTATGTGATTGATTATTTCTTAGAAAAAAACTCTATCTTACAGTGGGAGAACTGTTGCAATAATTGCTTTTCGATTCCTCGTGACAAATTCTAGTTCAAGGAATCCTCATCTTAAACAATTTGAACTTTTTTGGCCTGGTGTGGACTGTCTTTTATGCGGTTTTCTAAATTGGGCAATGGCTGTAGTTGTGGGTCAAATTTGAGAGAGAGAAAAGAAAATGATATTGTTCATCACAAATTTTCCCGTCCCCAATTATACTTGCTAATATAGCATATTTTAAGTAATCATCTATTTAAATTGTGACCATATGCATTCGCTAAAAATGTATCACCCACTCAAAGTGCTTTCATACTTGGAAGACTGATAATAGACAACAAAATGGTAGTGTATGAAGTCTTACACATAATGAAAACAAGGCAAAGAGGGAAATATGGTAGTATGTCCTTAAAACTTGATATGTCTAAGGCATACGATCGGATTGAGTGGCCTTATTTGTAGGCTGTAATGAAGAAGATGGGATTTTGTAATAAATGGATAAGCTTGATCATGAGCTGTGTCTCATCAGTGTCATATTCTGTGCTGATTAATTATAAGCCAGGGGATCAATTCTTTCCCTCTAGGAGGTTGACAAGGAGATCCTCTCTCCCTTGATCTCTTTATTCTTTATGTAGAAGGTTTAAGCTCTTTATTGAATTACTCTGATTATAGTGGTTCCACTAAGGGGTGACAGTGGCTAAAGGGGGTAGTAGAATCAATCATCTTTTATTTGCGGATGATTGTATTTTGTTTGGAAGAACAAAACTAGATGAGTGGAATAACTTGCAGGCTACACTTCATATGTATGAAAGAGCATCAGGTTAGTTTCTGAACAAAAATAAGACCTCAATTTTCTTCAGTGCAAATATAAGTGCAGAAGACAAAAGACAAGTATTAAAAGTTGCAGGAACAAGTGCTTGTCGGTGCTACAAAAAGTACCTGGATCTCCTAGTTGAATCAAGATACAAAACTTTTAACTATATAAAAGAGAGTTTGGCAGAAAATATACAATTGGAAAAACAACTTTCTGAGTCAAGTAGGGAAGGAAATTCTTATCAAAGTAGTCTCACAAGCAATCCCAATTGACACAATGAGTATCTTCAAGCTCCCTAAAACTCCGTGTAAAGATCTTAATGGCATGTTTTTTAAGTTCTGGTAGGGGCATCAACAAAAGGACATGAAAATACAGTGGAGAAGCTGGTAAAAGATGGGTAAGCAAAAAGCAAAAGGAGGGTTGGATTTTAGAGACTTAGAATGTTTCAACTTAGCTTTGTTAGCAAAGCAAAGTTGGAGATTTCTATAGCACACTGACTCGTTGGCAACAAAGGATTTCAGAGTTTTATCCATCTTAGATGCCAAAGTGGAGGAGCGTGTGGGCTGTTATGGAATTGTTAAAAGAATGGCTAAGGTGGAGAGTGGGTAATGGAAAGAGAATTCAAATATGGGGACAAAGTGGTTATCTTCTCCATCATCTTATAGTGTTCAATCCCCCATTAAGACTCTAAATAGTGAGTCAAGAGTCAAGGATTTGATACACCAACAGAAAGGAGAGTGGGATGAAGAACTAGTAAGAAATATATTTGAGGAGGCTGAAGCTGACCTTATTTGCAGTATCTCCCTTAGTAAGATTGGATTTGAAGATAAATTCATTTGGGGCCCTTCAAGGGTACTTTTTCAGTTAAAAGTGCATACTTCTTGGAGTTTGTAAGGAAGAAGAATGTGCTGGGAGAAACATTAGTGGAATTTGAACTTGACAACAGATGGAAGAACATTTGGGAGCTGATGGTGCTTAGGGTAGTGAAATTGTTCATGTGGAAAGTGAGGAATGACTTGTTGCCGATGAGGAAGAATCTGTTCTGTAATGTTCTACAAACGGATGGTTAAAGATTCATGTTGCCCTATTTTTCAAAGTGAAGATGAGACAGTAATGTATGTCCTATGGAACTGTCTGGTTGTAAGTGATGTATGGGTTGAAGCATCTAGCCCATTTTAGAAGTGGAATGCGGTAGAAGATGACTTGCTAAAGCTTTGGGAGAATCTAATGGAGAAATTAAAGAAGGGTGATATGGAATTAATAGCAACCATTATGAGAAGATTGTGGTTGAGGAGAAATGAGTTCATCTTTGAAAACAGATTTCATGATCCAGGTAAAGTGATTCAAGTAGATCATGTTAGTGTGGAAGAATTCCAGGCTGCAAAACAATCTACAATGAACCATAAACCTGTAGAAAGGGGGTCACTCAATGGAAAAAACTAGGAAGAAATTTTGTGAAGGCCAAGTGGGATGCATTCCTAGATCTTAAAAACAGGAAGATGGGGATAAGGATTGTTGTTAGAAATGAGGAAGGAAAAGTTATGACTGCAATTTATGATCAGTCATGCAATGTTTCCCAGTCTGTTATAGTCGAATATATGGTTTTGTGAAGAGCTATGGTTATTTGCAAGAAGCTAACCTTCACTAAGGTGATATTGGAAGGGGATGCACAAGTTATCATCAATGCTATTAACTGTGATGTTGAACCTAAGGTTTCAAGTTTTGTGTAATTATATATTTACACATAGATTTTGATGATAACAAATGAATTCAAAGAATTAAGGAGTCTCAAGCTCAATTTGTCCACACAAAATGGAGTCAAGCACATCAAGGAACCAAACATGAGCAAGAAGTGAACAAGTTCACATTAAAGTCATAGAATAATATTGTAAATCTTTTAAAAATTCGAAATTAGGATTAAGGCTCAAAAATTAATATTTTATCATAAATCATTAAAATATATTTTTCACATGTGCATGAATATTTTGAAAATTAAATTTGAAAATTTTGAAAGATAATTGATTGTCATCTTTCACATGTGCATGCCATGATTAAAGGTTTGAATTTTGAAAATATTAAAGATGATTGATTGTCATCTTTCACATGTGCATGTTTTATTTGAATATTTTCAAAAGTGATTGATGCTTTTCTTGACTTATGCAAAAGGAAGATGCCTTTGTTTGAATATTTTGAAAAGTAAAGTGTGCTCCTTTTGTCATATGCAAAAAGTAAAAGATTAGGTTTGAATTTTTTGAAAAGTAAAGTGTGCTCATTTTGTCACATGCAAAAAGTAAAAAGATTAGGTTTGAAATTTTTGAAAAATGAATGATGATGTCTTTGACATGTGAATCTTTTTAAATTTGAATATGAAGTCTCATATGCCTATAAATAGATCATTTGAGAGCTTCACATTCACAACACCAAGAGCATACAACTCTCATTCAAAGCTTTCATTCTCTCTTCTCTAAGCATTGAGCCTTAATCCTTTTTCATTTTGAGAGATATAGGTTGTGCTGTATTGTTCTTATTTCACTCATTGAGGAGTGTTTTCTGATATTCTACCCACTATCAATTCTTGTATCAGTAAAAGGGTGTGTACAACCCTTGTGCGTGTAGAAAGTGTTCTACACAGGGAATCGTTGAATCACCACGTGTAAGGTGATTGCAAGTGTAGAGGGTGTTCTACACGGATCCTTTGTAGCGGTGTTGTTCAAAGGTGTAATAGGTTTTTACCTCCACCTGAAGGAGGTTGAATAGTGAATTCGGGGATCCTCAAGGGGTAGCTTGAGGCGAGGACGTAGGCAGTGGGGCCGAACCTCGTTAACATACTGAGTTTGATTCTCTCTTACCCTTACTCTTTATATTTATTGCTATTTCGTATTTTGTTTATATTTGATATTGTATATTTGATTTATAATTTTTTTTTTTTTTTAAATACAACTCAATTCACCCCCCCTCTTGTGTTAGTCATCTGGGCAACAATTGGTATCAGAGCTAAAGCTCTGTTATAAGATTAACTATCTTTTGAGTTAAGATCTTATGGCTAACATTGCAGCTTCATTTGGTGAAGGTCAATCTAGCAGTCGGCCTCCACTCTTTTGTGGAGACAATTATTCATTCTGGAAAGTTAGAATGAGAATATTCCTTCAGGCTCAAGGTCGAGAGATCTGGAAATGCATTGTAAATGGACCTTATATTCCAACAAAAGTGGTTGGTGGAGTAAAGGTCAAAAAGGAAGAAGAAGAGTTTGATCGTGAAGACGATAGACTTTATACTTTGAATTTAACTGCTATGAATTTATTATATAATGCTCTCAATGGTAATGAGTTTAATAGAGTAATGACTTGTGCTACGGCAAAAGAAATTTGGGATAACTTGGAAGTTACTTATGAAGGAACTTCTCAAGTTAAGGAATCAAAAATTTATATTCTTACTCATGAATATGAAATGTTTAAGATGAATGATGATGAATCTATTTCTAGCATGCACACTCGTTTTACTAACATCATAAACAGTTTGACAGCTCTTGGTAAAGTTTATTCCAAAGTGGAAATGGTAAGAAAAATTCTCAACTCTCTACCAAAACGTTGGGAATCAAAAGTGACAGCGATTCTTGAAGCTAGAGACCTCAAGAAGCTCGAAGTGAATGAACTCATCGGGTCACTTATCACCCATGAGTACACATTGAAAAGAGGAGAAGAAGAAGGAAAGCCAAAGAAGAGCTTGGCACTTAAAGCTGTTCCTCATGAAAGTGAAAGTGATGAAGATGAGGAAAATGACGATAAAGATGAAGAAGTTGCGATGATAACAAGAAGAATTCAGAGATTCTTAAAGAAAAATAAAACTCCTCCGAGGAAATCATTCAAAAAGTTTTCCAAGAAAGATTCAGGTAAAAATGATACTTTAATTTGTTATAAATGCAATAAGCCTGGTCATATCAAGCCAGATTGTCCCCTGCTAAAGAAAGATCGAAACAAAGGCAAGAAAGCAATGAAAGCTACATGGGATGATGATTCAAGTAGCTCAGATAGTGAAGCAAGCAATGAAGAATCAGCAAATCTCTGTCTTATGGCTAAAGATGATATTGAGGTAACAAATTTTGATAATATTGAAAATCCTTCATATGAAGAATTGCAAAATGTTTTAGAAGAGGTATATGAAGAATTTGAAAAATTGGGTATCAAATATACTGCTTTGAAAAAGAAAAATTCTTCTTTAACAAACGAAATTGATATTTTAAGAAAAGAAAATATTGTTTTGAAAGACGAAAATCTTGAGTTGAAGAAAAAGAAAACTGATTTAGAAAATATTGTTGAAAACTTTACGAATGGAAAAAGAAATTTTGAAAAACTTCTTGGTAGTCAAAGATGTGTTTTTGACAAGGCAGGCTTGGGATATATGCCAAAACAAAAGTTCAAACCTTATAAAAACTTCTTTGATAATCCTTCTACATCAAAGTCTAATATTCAAAATTCTTTTCATAATAAGTTTGTCAAAAAAGGATACTATTATAATCATTCAAGATTTTCATATATGTCACATGCTATTTGTAATTTTTGTAATAGAAATGGTCATAATTATCATACTTGTCCTATTAGAAGAAAACATACAATGACTATTAGGGCCATATGGGTACCTAAAAATCTTGTTTCTTCTAATACTAATAAATAAAGGACCCAAAGAACTTGGGTACCAAGAAAAATCATTTTAATTGTTTTTATAGGTATGCATGAAGTCCTCTACAAGCAAAAACAAATGGTTTTTAGATAGTGGATGTTCAAGACACATGACGGGAGACAAGACTAAGTTCTTTGATCTTAGATCTAAAGAAGAAGGACACGTGACATTTGGAGACAACTCGAAAGGGAAGATCGTGGGAATAGGTAAAATTGGTAATAAATCTTCTCTCATAATTGAAGATGTTCTACTTGTTGAAGGTCTAAAACATAATCTTTTGAGTATAAGTCAATTATGTGATAAAGGATTTACAGTTACTTTCAAAATGGATAAGTGCATTATTTTGAATGATCATGATTATAACATTTGTTTTACTGCCTTTAGAAGTAATAATGTTTATACAATCGATTTTGAAGAAATTACCTCACAAGATGCTATTTGTTTTTCAGTACAAAATGAAACTAATTGGTTATGGCATAGAAGACTAGGTCATGCCAACATGGAACTTATTTCCAAACTTTCAAAAAATGATCTTGTGAGAGGTTTACCAAAGGCAAATTTTCTTAAAGACAAAATTTGTGATGCATGCCAATTTGGTAAACAAACAAAAACTTCTTTTAAAACCAAGAAATATATTTCCACTACTAGACCACTGCAACTGATACACATGGATCTTTTTGGACCAAATAGAGTTGCAAGTCTAGGAGGAAAATATTATGCTTTTGTTATTGTTGATGATTTCTCTAGATATACTTGGGTCATCTTTCTTGCTCATAAAGATGAGGCACATAATGCTTTTACCAAGTTATGCAAGAGAATTCAAAATGAAAAGGGCTATACTATTTCAAGTATCCGAAGTGATAGGGGAAAAGAGTTTGTTAATAAAAATATTGAAACATTTTGTGATGAAAATGGTTTTGTGCATAATTTTTCTGCTCCTCGAACTCCTCAACAAAATGGGGTAGTAGAGAGGAAAAATAGATCTCTTCAAGAGATGGCAAGAACAATTCTTAATGAGAACAACTTGCCTAGTTATTTTTGGGCCGAAGCGGTAAGTACTGCATGTTATGTTATAAATAGAGTTATGTTAAGGTCTAAATTAGATAAAACCCCCTATGAGCTTTGGAATGAGAAAAAGCCCAACATTGGTTACTTTCATGTATTTGGATGCAAATGTTTTATTTTGAATGACAGGGATAATTTAGGCAAATTTGATGCAAAATCGGATGAAGGTATTTTTCTCGGGTATTCTACAAATAGTAAAGCTTATAGAGTATTCAATAAAAAGACTTTAACTGTACAAGAATCTATGCATGTAGTATTTGATGAATCTAATTCTCTACTCTCCAAGAAATCCATTGATGAAGAAACAGGAGGTATAAATAATACAGAAAGTCTCAATCTCAACAAAGAGAACACAATAGAGGAAGTCCAACATGGAGACATCAGGAAAGATCATCAAAATTTAATACGAGATGCAACCAAACAGTGGAAATTTGTGAAAGATCATCCAGTGGAACAAATTCTGGGAGAACCTTCACAAGGTGTAAGCACTCGATCATCTCTTAGAAATATTTGCAATCATACTGCTTTTTTATCTCAGATTGAACCTAAAAATATTGATGAAGCACTTCTTGATGAATCTTGGATTCTAGCTATGCAAGAAGAGCTTAATCAATTTGAAAGAAATGATGTTTGGACACTTGTTCCTAAACCCAAAAATCATACTATTATTGGAACAAAATGGGTTTTTAGAAACAAGAAAGATGAGTCCGGAGTCATTACTAGAAATAAGGCTCGACTTGTAGCCCAAGGTTACAATCAAGAAGAAGGAATTGATTATGATGAGACATATGCACCAGTCGCAAGATTAGAAGCTATTCGAATGCTACTTGCATATGCTTGTTATAAAGATTTCAAACTTTTTCAAATGGATGTTAAAAGTGCTTTCTTAAATGGTTTTATAAATGAAGAGGTATATGTTGAGCAACCTCCAGGTTTTGAAAATCATATTTCTCCAAATCATGTTTTCAAACTCACAAAAGCACTATATGGACTCAAACAAGCTCCTAGAGCGTGGTACGAGAGACTCAGTGGTTTCTTGATTAAAAAAGGTTTCTCAAGAGGAAAAATCGACACAACTCTTTTCATTAAATACGAAAATGATGATATTCTTTTGGTTCAGATTTATGTTGATGATATAATATTCGGTGCTACTAATGAAAATATGTGTCAAGTTTTTGCTAAGACTATGCAGGATGAATTTGAAATGAGCATGATGGGAGAACTTACATTCTTTCTCGGATTGCAAATTAAGCAAGTAAAAAGTGGGACATTCATCAATCAATCAAAATATATTAAGGAATTGCTGAAGAAGTTTGGGATGGAAGGTGCTAAGGAAACTGGAACACCAATGAGCCCATCTACTAAACTTGATAAAGATGAATCCGGTAAGACAGTTGACTCGAAAGTATATCGAGGTATGATTGGTAGCTTATTATATTTGACAGCCAGTAGACCAGATATTATGTTCAGTGTGTGTCTATGTGCACGTTTTCAATCATCTCCAAAAGAATCTCATTTAATTGCAGTTAAGCGCATTCTTAGATATCTTAGTGGTACAATTAACCTAGGGTTATGGTACCCTAAACACACATCTTTCGATCTAATCAGCTACACAGATGCAGATTATGCTGGTTGTAAAATAGATCGAAAAAGTACTAGTGGAGCATGTCACTTCTTAGGTCATGCATTAGTTTCCTGGTTTAGTAAAAAACAAAATTCTGTTGCATTATCTACTGCTGAGGCAGAATATGTTGCTGCGGGTAGTTGTTGTGCTCAAGTTCTTTACATGAAGCAACAACTTGAAGATTTTAAACTCATGTATAATCACATTCCAATCAAATGTGATAATACAAGTGCTATAAATCTTTCAAAGAACCCAATACAACATTCTAGAACTAAACATATTGAAATAAGATATCATTTTCTTCGAGATCATGTGCAAAAAGGCGATATAGTACTAGAGTTCACAAACACACACGATCAGTTAGCAGATATATTCACAAAACCTTTACCAGAAGATAGATTATCTATGATTAGAAGAGAAATAGGTATGATGCATATTATGAATATCTCTTAAAAGACAGATCAAAATTCATAAAAATAGATAGATTTTTCTTAAATACTTTTACATAAACTTGAGGTTCTTAGCCTCATGTTTGAGACGCTCATTCTCTTCATACAATATCATGTCATCCCTATTCATGGGAACTGGCAAGCGGAATGAAGAATCCAATAGAGATTTCAACTTTTTATTCTTCTGCCGAAGGATTCCTTCCCTTGTGTGAGACTCTTGAACAATTCGTTGAAGTACAACAATTTGTTCCTTAAGCTTTTCAACCTCATGGTTTTTGGCTTGAACCCGCTGGGAAAAAGCAACAATAGAGGATGAGTAGCGAGTTCCGAGACTCACCAAGTCGTAGATAGCATCGGAGTCTGACTTATTAGCCATACTATTATTTTCTTGCTGCAACATGGCACCAATGGTAGCTGCAGAAAGGACAGGAGATTGAGGTGTAGAATACCTCATGGATGCATCTAGAGGAATGTTAGAAGAATGAGCCATGGAGAGAAGAATTAAAAAACTTAAAGCGAGAATGTAGAAAGAATGCAGATGAGTTATAGAGATAAGAAGAAAACTTGATGCGGATTGGATGAACTTTAAGACTGCTTTTATAGAGATAGCATAAAGAACAAGACGAGCTATCATCCAAGTCAAAGAGTAATGTTTTTTTTCCGTTCGGTGAAAATGACATTTTTTAGAAACTCGGAGCCTTCAATCTCGTTTGTCAACAACATCAGGCGATTTTTTCAAATCTCCAGCCACACTTGTCGGGTCACGGACGGATCCAATTATTCTCTTTTTCAACTATCTACAGTGTATTTTAACGCACCGTTTTCTTCAGTCTATTTACTTGCTGCCGATCCTTTTTAATGATGCCAAAAGGGGGAGAAGTTTTAGACTAGAACATTAACATTGTTTAAATTGCTAAACTTGTTATATATGCTTGGAATTATATTTATATTTTTGCTTGAAAAACTAACGCACATTCTCAGGGGGAGCTTAAGTATTAATACAGGCTTCAGGTTCTATCAAGTATTTGTCATCATCAAAAAGGGGGAGATTGTTGAACCTAAGGTTTCAAGTTTTGTGTAATTATATATTTACACATGGATTTTGATGATAACAAATGAATTCAAAGAATGAAGGAGTCTCAAGCTCAATTTGTCCACACAATGGAGTCAAGCACATCAAGGAACCAAGCATGAGCAAGAAGGAAACAAGTTCACATTAAAGTCATAGAGAAATGTTGTAAATCTCTTAAAATTCGAAATTAGGATTAAGGCTCAAAAATTAATATTTTATCATAAAGCATTAAAATACATTTTCCACATGTGCATGAATATTTTGAAAATTAAATTTGAAAATTTTGAAAGATAATTGATTGTCATCTTTCACATGTGCATGCCATGATTAAAGGTTTGAACTTTGAAAATATTAAAGATGATTGATTGTCATCTTTCACATGTGCATGTTTTATTTGAATATTTTCAAAAGTGATTGATGCTTTTCTTGACTTATGCAAAAGGAAGATGCCTTTGTTTGAATATTTTGAAAAGTAAAGTGTGCTCCTTTTGTCATATGCAAAAAGTAAAAAATTAGGTTTGAAATTTTTGAAAAGCAAAGTGTGCTCCTTTTGTCATATGCAAAAAGTAAAAAGATTAGGTTTGAAATTTTTGAAAAATGAATGATGATGTTTTTGACATGTGAATCTTTTTAAATTTGAATATGAAGTCTCATATGCCTATAAATAGATCATTTGAGAGCTTCACATTCACAACACCAAGAGCATACAACTCTCATTCAAAGCTTTCATTCTCTCTTCTCTAAGCATTGAGCCTTAACCCTTGTTCATTTTGAGAGATATAGTTTGTGCTTGTATTGTTCTTATTTCACTCATTGAGGAGTGTTTTCTGATATCCTACCCACTATCAATTCTTGTATCAGTAAAAGGGTGTGTACAACCCTTGTGCGTGTAGAAAGTGTTCTACACAGGGAATCGTTGAATCACCACGTGTAAGGTGATTGCAAGTGTAGAGGGTGTTCTACACGGATCCTTTGTAGCGGTGTTGTTCAAAAGTGTAATAGGTTTCTATCTCCACCTGAAGGAGATTGAATAGTGAATTTGGGGATCCTCAAGGGGTAGCTTGAGGCGAGGACGTAGGCAGTGGGGCCGAACCTCGTTAATATACTGAGTTTGCTTCTCTCTTACCCTTACTCTTTATATTTATTGCTGTTTCATATTTTGTTTATATTTTATATTGTATATTTGATTTATAATTGTTATTTTTTTTAAATACAGCTCAATTCACCTCCCTCTTGTGTTAGTCATCTGGGCAACATGTGAGCAGGAAGATATGTCCTGACATGGACACCTAGCTGAGGATTTTAAAGAAATGCTATCTCATACTTTAGAATGGAAGGTGTAGTATAAATCTAGAGAAGGCAACTCAGTAGCACACAACTTAGCAAAGGCAACTTTGCTTTTTAATATGGAACAAATGTGGATTGAGGATTCTCCTGATTTTATTTTGAATTGCTTGATGAAGGATAATCTTTGTAATGGTGGACTATTAAGTGATGAATAGAATTTGAATTTTTACTTTAAAAATGTCTCATTTAAAATGTATCGCATTAGCAAATATGATTGAAAAATAACATTGTTTTTTAAGGAATTGAAAGACAACTTCTCATTTACTCTCTCCATTTAGAATAGAGGAGTCCTACAAATTCCAATATTGCAATTGTACATAAAACATATATAATTGTAAAACACACATTAGGAGTGGGAGTCGGGGCTCCAACACCCGCCACCCCGCCCACCTATTCGAAGCTGGGGGCTGGGGGACAGGGCCTGTGCTAAGGCTCGTTTGTCCCAGCAGTTATATATATATATAGTTTTATTTAATAAAACGATGCCATTTTGGTGAAAACTCCTAAACGACGTTGTTTTATGGTAGGGTTTAGTTTAAAACATGTCCCCCCCTCCCCCTCCCCCATCCCCTCTCTCTCTCTCTCTCTCTCTCTCTCTCTCTATATTTAAAGTTTAAATATCTCCTCGAGTCATGGTCACTCCTAGCCAATTGTCATAGTCTCTCTCCTCCTCTCACAGTTGTCCTTGGACCTCATCAGGTATCTCTCTCTCTTTGGGTGGGTTGTGAACTTAATTTTGAGATAAAAGTTGTTTGTCAGGAGTGGGTGAACGGTTGTGGGGCCAATCCACCTCCCCTCATCCAAACAAGGGACCCCACCCAAGGAGGATGAGGCCCAACTACCCCCCTGCGGGGGCGGCAGGGACAAGGGTGGGGGCAAGGCCTAATGTGCAAGTAGCAACCATAGCTACTTGATATGTGTTAGGGTTGCTACTTGATATGAAGCAATTACTTTTAATTTGATTATGAAGGAATGCAGATTGATAAAGTAACAAATCATTAGCCAAGACATAAATAATTAAATATAAGTAAAAGTAATTGGCGTTATAAATCGTAGGTTTGCCAGCTAAATGTAATGCGCAATGCAATAATATCTGAGTCTCCATTAAAGTTTTCATTGTCCCCAAGAATCACCAAAGAAATATATTGTTCTATAATAACGGGGTATTTGATATCAATTCGCTCCTTTTGCAAAAACATCCAGCAATGCTAATAATCCATGTGATGATCATTGCCTGCCAATAATTTCCTGTCCCAAGGAAAAAAAAAAGGGCATAGATTTAGACACTCGTCCTGTAATTATATCCATTGCAAAAATTATGAGATTTTTCTTTTCATCAAAAATTATAATTTTAATTATAAAGAAACTCAAAGAGATCGCATCAGAGATCATACAGAGTTTTTATATTCAAACCAAAAATAGAAAAATCAATCTACATATTAATTATGACTTGCAACTCCGATCCTTGTGAAGTCTTAAGAGTTTTCAGTTTGTAAATCAATGATGTCCAAACTCAGTAATATCAGCATTAATGTGCTTTTAATTTGCCAATAGAATTTAATAATACTACTCTCTTAGCTCTCTGCTGAAGTCGCTGGAAAACTCTAAGGTCACATGCATTCTGATTCAGATACCAAGAAAAAAAAAAAAAAGGTTCATCACATCACATGGTTTCTGTGAGATGCCACAACTTCCCTTTCGAAAAAGAGGAATGAATGAATGAATGAACGGAGAGACGACAAACTCTAATGCACATGACCAAAAGCTAGCAAATAAGATCAAGAATCAATATATATTGATTGTTTCTCACAAGAATCATGCATACTGATATTAATGCTACAACAAAATCTGCATCTACTTTATAAATGAAACCCACTTTCTTCTTCAGTAACATGGGGCCGGGATGATCGTCAAGAAACCATGCGATAGCGTACGTGTAGCATTTCATGACTATATATAGTATTACTCAAGTAAGATAGTGTGCGTGTACTATATATATATATATATATATATATGGTGTGAATCTTATTAATCTTTGCATATATTGGTTTGTAGATGCTGCCAGAGCTTACCAATGGTGCTTATAGAAATTGTAGCAGCAATGGGCTGTTGTGTAAGTGCTGCATAGTGTATACTTTAAAAGAACTAATACTCAAGAATCACATGACATATAGTCCCATCCTATTTTAAAAGAACTAATCAATATTATAATCGAAATTCCTATAAAATCAAACGTTATCCATTACTAAACTATATATAAAAAATTTGAATATCAATGTGCAGTCCAAATATGCAAAATAGTGGTGCTTACTTTCAGCCTATTCATCCTTGCTAGCTAGTCCTCACAAATATAGCGTCCAGGCTTAAAAATCATGGTAAATTAGGGATTTTTTTATTATTATAATAGTGTTAACTTAATTCATCTAGGTTTTGTAACACGCTCTGTTTAGATATTAAGTTGAGTTGAGGTTTTTATGAATAGTAGTGAGTTGAGATGGTTGAGTGAGTTTTATGGGATCCACCTAAGATGAGTTTAGATGTGTTTGAATGTTAAGATGAGTTTAGATGTATTTATAGGAAGTTAAAAAATGTTGTGGGTCCCACGTATAGAAATGTGTTGAGTTAAAAAAAAGTCATGGATCTCACATGTAAAGATATTTTGAATTGTGATAAGTTTACTGATTTGAAAGTTGTGTATTTGAATGTTAATCTCTATTCAATCTAAGTTTTAAACGTGATTATCATCCAGAGATATAACTTTTTATAGATAGTTATTTTTATCTGCTGATTGTAAGCTTATGTTAGTGGGTGGCATTAAATCTCTTAAGATAAGAGATTATTTTAGAAAATAATGTGTAGCTTAGTAAAGAGCACTAAAACTTAAAAGTGCTCGTTATTAAGTGCATGTTTGGGGATTGAATCTTTTTTTTTTTTAATTTTCAAAACTTTTTAACAGAAGCTTTAATCCAAAAATTTTTAGATCTAAAGAAAGAAATGTATTTTCCTAGAAAAACTCTTATCCAATAATAAGAATTAACAAATTCTTATTCAAGAAATTCTCAAAACTTTCATAAATTCAATAAAAATCTCTAACAATTTTCTAATCTAACCAACAAGTGTGCATACTCTTTTGAGTTTATAATAATTTGTGTTTTTTTTTCACAAAATATTTTTCATACTTTTGTGCATTTAATATAAGACATTTCTCAAGCTTATCCTTGAATATAGGAATATATGCGGGGAAACTGTACAAGACGAAAAAATACACGATCAAGAAAACCATTGACTCATAAGAAACGACACTTGCAGTTAAAAGTGTACAAGTATCGTAAATTATTTTTAAAAAAATAAATAAATACAATATTCATATAAAAAGAAAATTAATTTTTTAATAATAAATTTTATTTTTTTTTAAAACGATTATATAACACTTATAAACTTCCCAATTATATATAATATTATTTAATAAAATACTACTTTTTTTAATCTTCAAACGAAAATGAAAATGTATATAACAAGAAATGGGGGGATTTTTTTATATAAATAGTGATGCACACAACATATTTTTATAATATATTTCATAATAATATGGTAAGAGATGAGTATTTTTATAAAATAATATTACCTTTACGAAGTGTTTTATAAAAATACCTATCATTTAATATGTTATTATGAATAAAAAGCTCGCCACATAAGAGTTGACCTTTCACAGGCCTGCTACCTATCACGTGCAGCTGACCTACCACGCACGGTACATCGTCCTAACTTTGGAAAAGAGCGCACTACACAGTACACACTCTCTTTTACCGAGAGTGTATTGTACTCTCCATTCTATTATTTTGAGAAATATTTGGTTAGAGTATTATTTGTTCATTCTATTTTTTAAAATAAAAATTTTATATATAATTATTTTTTATACATTTTATTGATGAAATATAAAAAATATTTAATATTTTTTAGATTTTTTTAAATATTTCATTCTCAAATATTATTCAAATTCAAAAATACTTTTCAATTTTAAATTATTAATTTTTTTATCTAATCTTTATCTAACCATTATGTAAACACAAAATATAAAAAATAATATAAATTTTTTAAATTTTAATACAAAAATTATATTAAAGTTATATTTAAATATTTTTTGTAATTTATAATATTTTTAGTTCTTTATATAACTTTTCTTTCTCATTTCTCAAAATTCAATAAAATATTTTAATAAAAATTATTTCACTACTATTTACAAATTATTTTACTATTATTTATATCTATTTTGAAATATTCTAAATGTCCAAACAAATTCTAAATATGTAAAATAACAGTTGAAAACATATAGAGTAAAGAGTTTAACATTAGATCATAAAGATTATTTAATAAAAAACAAATAACAAAGACTATCTTATAATGTAATCATTTTTAATATTTGTAGGTAGATTAATGAGGATTAGAGAGTGTTGTACACGTTCCTTGAAAGCACTTGGGGTATGAGTTTTGAATGGACCGTGTGGAGCCCACGTAAGTGATTAAATAATACAAAATAAGGTAAAAATATAATACAAGAAGTAAGACGGGGGAAGTTTCGAGAAGTGCGAGTTCTAGCAAATCGAAGACTGATTCTGATTAGGACGAAAAACAAAAACATCAACAAAAGAACTTGACTTGTCTTTTGAAATGCTTTTTTGTTTTTCTAATTTTGTTTCATGGTTCTTATCTGATTAGATGGCTACTACAGGCGGATGTTCCGCGCGTATCTATCACGCGCCGCTGTGTTGAAACATATTTGATGACTACACATGTAGTATTAGTAGTTTGGTCACTCCAAAATCTATCAAATCTTACCCACCCCATCTCCCTATTCTGGTGGTTTGAGCCGTCTATCAAGTTTAAGCTTTTCCTAACCGATAATTTGAAAGTTGGTGATATCAGTCTCTTTTGTGAACATCTCATTCTAAGAAATTGCAGTGCGCCACCAACAACCACCACCTCGAGTAGTGGCAACAAAGTCCGCGCAATGAAATGTGAAAAAATCATTATTTAAGACCACACTGTTTATAGGAAATGAATGGATCTATATTTCACTTTTATGTTGTATTTATTGAGATAGAGTATTTGTCAGTAAAACCCCACCATTTTATGTATTTTAATTTACTTACCTTGATGAAACGCTTGCCTAATTAGAAAAAGTTACGTTGTATTTGACTGTTGAGCTGAGTTGAATTGAATTGAGGTAAAAGTTAAAAGTTAAATAAAATATTATTAAAATATTATTTTTTAATATTGTTATTATTTTAAGATTTGAGAAAGTTAAATTATTTATTATATTTTGTACTTCATCCTACTTATTTTTATTTAAAAACTATCTGAAAATTATTCTAAGTTTAAGAAAAAATAATAATAATAATTTGTTACGCGGTTTGCAATACTAAAATAAAATAAAACTAATAAATACGAGGCCCGGCAGTCAAAATTATGGCATGATCGTAAATCTAAGCCATTTCAAGCCCATTTCTAAATATTTACAATACAAAACTACAAGATAAATAAAACAAAAGTAAATTACTAAATTTATTATATTACATTATATTATACTTTACGCTCCTCTTCATTGATTGATGATAGGAAGGAAGGCTTGAGCCCGCAGGTCTGCAATGGCGGTGTGATTCTCATTAACGCTTCTCCTCCTCCACCTCCTCCTTTTCTTCTTCTTTACTAGATATTTCTCTCAGGGGCTCTTATTGGAGACCCTCTTAAGCCGGCTATCGGAGCTCTGTTTCCCGGCCAGACGAGCCAATCTTAGTGAGATGGTGATTTTTAAGTGAGAAAAGCTAAGTCCGTTTGGTTTGGTTTGGTTTGGTTAAATATTTGTGTAAATCAATCAAGATGAATGGGAAATTTAACGGGATTGGAAATGGCGAATTCAGCGGCGTGGAGTGCGAATTCATACGGAGGTTCCATCGCCACCAGCCCGGCGAGAATCAGTGTAGCTCCGCGCTCGTCAAGCGCATCAAAGCCCCAGTTCACCTCGTAATCTCTCCCTTTCTCTGTCTCTCTCTACGTGTATATATGCATGTCTATGTGTTACGATATACACGTGTAGCCGTATAGGTGCACATCTATGAGTATGTGTCTGTTTAGGTTGGCGGATGCATTGGAGGGTCAGTTCCATGAAGAATTTGGGGGATTGGTGTTTGAATATGTTATTGTTGGTATTCCTTGGGGGTTTTCTTGGTAATTAGTCTAATGTTTGACCGAAAGTTTTTATAGCGGTTGATCTTGATCTGCGATTTATATTGTTTGCGCTTCTTGATATTTATACCTGAATTTGACGATCCTTTTCTTTTTTCAATTTATACTCTCTCCTTTTGTGTATGTTTGGTTGCTGAGAAAATTGAGGGGAGCGATTTCAAGTTTCTGAGAGATTGCGAACTTTGAAACTTGGGAACTAGAAATCTTCGTGAAGGTGTAATTTTTTTAGCTCTGCTGACTTTCGAAACTAATTGCAATAGCTACATTGATTTAATTCTTTGATAAGTACATTGATTTAATTCAATTTTTTGGTTTTCTTGGGTTCTACAAAGTGAAACTTCGACTTTTCAAAAATCTGAGTTTCATTTCTCGAAATTCTTTCCTATACCTAGATGTGCCAGTAATTGGTATCTTTGTAATATCTTGGTTTTCTGGGTTTTGTAACTTGAACATCCTTTGGTTCTGATTGGCTGCAATGGTATCTATGGTAGTTTTTGCGGAAGATGCTTTTGGTTGCCAAGGAAAGATATTTGACTAAGTTAGATTCTGCATTTAACGTTAAGAAATGTTTGCATGACGCTCTATTTTTTAGTCTTAAAATATCTTATGCTTTCTCTCCAACTGAATACTGGGTTAACGTGCGTTTGATTTAGTTACAAAAAAAAAAAAAAAAAGCATGTTTGATGGGGTCCTTCATGAAATAAATAAATTTGCCTTACCCTGACTGCTTAAGATGAGTATACATTAAAGGGGATATTGATAACGATAGTTTTTTCTGATGAAGAAACGAGTTTTGTTCATTGAGAAGTTTAGAGCTTGAATACTATCGTTTTTTTGAAAGGTGATTGTTGGAATGTTGTATTTGAGCACGCCTTTTAATTTTTGATGTTTGATATATTCCTCCAGGTTTGGTCTTTGGTGAGGAGATTCGATCAACCACAGAAATACAAGCCATTTATCAGTAGGTGCGTTGTGAAGGGGAACCTTGAGATTGGTAGTCTCAGAGAAGTGGATCTTAAGTCTGGGCTTCCTGCAACTACAAGTACAGAAAGACTGGAACTTCTTGATGATGATGAGCATATACTCAGCATCAAGATAATTGGAGGGGATCACAGACTTAGGGTATTAAATCTCTCAATTTTCTTATTTAACTCTTTATTCACTTGCCAAGAAGAAGAAGGCTCTAGAGCAAATATGGACTCATATCATACAAATCAAGCTCTGGTGCTCGAATGTTGCTTACAAGTTTAACTAATGAGTTGAGAAAATTTTAAATCAATTGGTTAGTTTTAAAAAACTGAGCGGTTGGAAAAAGTTATAATTATACCAATTTCAATAGAGTTCTGCTGATATGAATCAGTCAGCTCCACAGGCTAAGTTTGAGGATTCTACATGGAGGGCCATTATAACCTAGGATCTTAGTAGGATAAGTTAGATCCAGTTTGCTGTCTAGCTTGATATTTTAGTTATGTTATCATGCACAAGCCTAAAAGAGCCCCAACCTGTTTCTTTTTATTCATTGGCTATTTCAGAACTACTCGTCCATTATTTCCCTCCATCCGGAGATCATTGATGGAAGACCGGGGACTCTTGTGATTGAGTCGTTTGTTGTGGATGTGCCTGAAGGGAACACAAAGGACGAGACATGCTACTTTGTGCAGGCCTTGATCAAGTGCAATCTGAAATCACTTGCTGATGTGTCAGAGCGGCTAGCAGTGCAGGATCGAACTGAACCTATTGATCGGATCTGAGAGTTGGGGTTGAGGGTGTGGTGGTGGAGGCTTGGACTGCCATGGATGAAGATTCCGCGGCTTTCATTTCTTGGAAGCTTTGGGGACAGACTGGCAATAGTACTAGTTCCATCTTGAAATACATACATGCACATTTTCCTCGTCTTTGATATGTTATTTGAGTTGCTTCCAGAATTATAATATGGATTTCTCATCTTTACTAGGTCAAGATCCACAGAATTTTTAACGGTTTCTAAAACTGTTAATGAATGGAAAAGGCTATAAAAGAAAACAAATTGGTGAAAAAAGCTATTCTGTGTTTTCTTTCTCACTGTTTTCCCAGGTCGTGTCCAGTGGTTGTATGCTTTTGTGGTGGTACATATGTAGCAGGAAAGAGGTGATGTTTGTATATTTGGCTGTAAGCTGTACTACTCGTAGTTTCAAAGCATTTAATGACATTCTGGCGAAAACTAGGAGTGATTCAAAGTAAAGTGTTTCTTGTAATTTCTATTTATGTATAATATTTTTGTTTTCTGAGCCTGTAATTGCTATTTATCTGTATCTAAGTTCCTGTTTTTCATATGATAGAAAAAGATGGCTGGGAGAGTAAGGCTTCTGATCTTGAAATGGTAAAACAGCAGGAAATATGTTTTGTAGGTAAAGGTGTTGATATGAGGTTTGCAGCTTTCGACATAGTTATGCAAGTCTGGTTTTCCAGTTGGGAATGGGGATTTGTTCTGTCGAAGTTCAGGGCTTAGAACTAAAAATTTCATAACTCTTGCATCTGTCGTCGGTTCAGGATTCTCAACAGTGGCTACAAGAAACAAAGAAATGGTTGATGGGCAGTTCAAATGATTCGGAACATCAAATTAAGGTGTTGGAAAGGCTGATTCTGAGAAGAGAGCTTTTCAACCATTCTACCCTGATGTCGATGCTATACTAAAAAGGTGGTGACTGGTTAGTCTATAAAGAATGCACTCATTCTCACGAGTACAATAAAAGATGGGTATAGGTTCACTAGTAAGAGATTTAGGAGAGGTCTTAGCTGCAATGAGTGTTCCAATCAAAAACATTATAGACCCCACGGTGGCAGAAGCTGTAGCCCTTTGGAAGATTTTGGATTTCTGCAAGATGATGGCAAGCTTTAATTTGATCCTGGAGGGGGATTCTCTACAGGTTGTGGAAGCTGTTCGAAGGGGAGATGAAGTAGTCAGTACAATATCTAAGAAGACAAGCAGATGAGGATGCACATAGGCTGGCGAAAAGGGCTCTGGCTCTGGAGTCAGAGCTCATATATGGATGGAGGGCTTTCAGAGTGATATGGTTGAATTTGTCTTTAATGAGAGAGCATGTAATAGTTGATTTATGAATAAAAGGTTCTTTGTTGTCGAAGAAAAAAAGAAAGAGGACAATACAAGAGTTCCTGTAATCTCAAATCTGTCCTACCCTTCAAAATTTCACCCGAAATGTAGGGGTAATAGTTTAAACAATACAGGATTTCTCCAACTAATACATTATCCATCACATTGGCTGTATGTTAGACAAGAGGCCAGAACGTTGCTTCCGAGATACTCTGGGAGCGTGCATGAATAGACTTCCATTGGTGTATCTTGTAGCAGAAAGAGAAAAGGGGGATTGGTAGTAGTACAAATAACCATCTATGGTGCTTTAAATAAACTGTACAGAGCTCCCTGGAGTTGCAGATTTCTGAAAAAGAAAAGGAGCCAAATTCTAAACCAATACAAAGTCCCCTTCTTGTTCTTGTTGCTCAGGCAGCCTTCCTTCACGGAACGGAAGAAGAATGTGCTTTATTTCTTCAGCGCTTAATGTCTCATTGTCTAGAAGTGCATTTGCCAGCGAATGTAATGCCTTCTCATGCTGAAGTGTAGAAACAAAAGTTAGCCCATACTAAAACTTGCTAATTCCAACCATCAATGTCCATCATAGCCAAGGAAGGGTTAGGGTCGACAATATTTTAAACACCAAAATGAAAAATTCCAGAGACATGCACAATAGATGTACTTAGGAACCCAGATCCTTCTGAGCAATGCCAACGACAGAGGCTAAACTTGGGGGACCTAGACTCATACCATTCACATATATAGCTGGTTCTAGGTTTTCTTTTTTCTTTTATTTTTTATTGGCACCGGGTGTCCAGGAACAACGTTCCAACTAATCCCGGGGGTGCACAAGCCCTTGGCAAGGAATTTCACGCAAGTGCATCTCGGGTAATTCAAGGAGAAAATCCCCCAGTCCAATGGCCCCTAGAGATTGTTTGTACCCAATGGGATTTGAACCTTAGACCTGAGGGGAGCATACCCCGAAGCCCAAGGCCCTTTACCACTTGAGCCAACCCCTAGGGATTTTCTAGGTTTTCTTAAAATGTATGTACACTCAATTAGAGTGGCCTTCATATATGTTGAGATGCAAAACTAGAGGGAGGGGAAGAAAGTAAGCTACAATGAAGTGCAACTTTAGGACAAATCTCAAGGTCATGCACAATGACACAGATCATGTTATTTGGTAACTCAATATCAGTTTCCCAAGTCTACAAGGTTCAACGAGTGCTTAACATGACCTGAATTAAACCATACCTTTTAAATTGCTATTGCACCTTTACATTTATAGATAAATCACCTTTCCCAAGCCTTTGTAATAAACCATATTGAAGGACTTGTCTCCAGAATATTTTAAGAGAAGGCCTTATAAAGGGAGAATGAGGTGTTATGTGTGGAGTCTCCCACTCTAGTCTAAGCCTCACAGTGCACTGATGCTGCATTTGGCTTGGAAATTTAATTAATCTAGGAATCTAATTTCAAGGTATTACATCTCATGGATTTTCAACTCCACAAAAATATAACTCCATCACTCGGATCGGTTGGAATTCACTTGGACTTATGAATTAGAGAAACAAATTGATTGGTTATTCCTCTCCATTCATATATCTCTTTTCCCAATTTCAGTCTTGGATTAGTTTACAAGATTGAAGGGCCAATTCTCCTCTGGACCATAGGGATAATCGAATATATTTTTTCTTATATTGCTGCTTTCATTTTTCAAAAGAAAAAAAAAAAATACTACAAACAGATGAGAACTAAGGGACAAACCTTCTTTAGCAAGGCTTTTACACGGTCATATGCTTCTCTTAGGAGTTTCACCACCTGCACAACCAATGCAAGAAATTTAAATAAACTAAACGTATGTCTACCATTATTAATAAATCACAAGAACCACAGATTCCACAAACATACTTCAGCATCAATACGTGATTGCATTTCTGAACTTGGCTGCTCATTGATGTGAACTGGCCCAATCGTGTCACTCATCCCACAATTTGATACCTTAAATAGGAAAGATGCATTCAATAAGCAAGTTAAATAGGAAATTCTTCTGTTTAAAGCACACAGAGTGGTCAAGTCACAATTTTTTTTATATGCTGATTTTCATAACCAAATAAGTAGGTTGCAGGAATTAAAAAGACAATAAACTGTAGTGTAAATACCATTACCATGGAACATGAACCTACTTTAATTACATATATAACCAAATGGAAAATTTTACATGTTCCAAGAATATTGGAAATGATCCTGAGTTTCAGGCGAACATAGAGTGTTCAAGGCATTAAAATGGAAAATACCATATAGTGGGCTAGCTCTGTAGCTGTGTGAAGGTCACTACTCGCTCCTGTCGTGACCTGGTCCTGACCAAAGATGAGCTCTTCTGCAACTCTACCTCCCATACAAACATCGAGACGGGCTAATAACTGCTTTTTGCTGATTGATGTCTCATCACTTGAAGGAAGCTGAGTGACCATTCCTAAAGCAGATCCACGTGGCATGATTGTTGCCTTGTGTATCGGATGTGCGCCCTCTGTATTGAAGGCAACAATCGCATGACCACTCTCATGGTATGCAGTGAGCTGAGAGAAGCTTAAGAAATGTCAGGAAGGATGACTGTGCATTTGGGTATTCTAAATAGATGATTCCCAGGAAACTGTAAGAGTTTATTGTCATGCAGATGCAATTCTATAGTTTGCATGCTGCAGTCATAGTTGGCTTAAGAAAAAAAACCCATGATCAAAATTTAAACATCGCCAAAACCCCACCCACCAATCTATTCACTTCTTTGTGCACTAAACTGCACTTTTTCCATCAAGCAATAAGATGTTTGATATCATCTGCATGACCTACCTACGATATAATATGTTCTGAAGATATCTGTGCCTCGTGCTTTAAAGTTGTTGGTATGCCAGCATTTTGATCCACTTGATCAAAGATCATATAGAAATTTGAGATGGCAAAATCAAACGATATACCGAGGCTCTATTTTTTCAAAACCATGGGTTGTAAAACAGACAAAACCTACTTATAAAAAAACAGACTCAACCCAACACATTGAACAAGTGATTCTATGGGTATATAAAATCATACTTCAGCAATATAAGCCACAGGTTACCCTGGACTGGCTCATAAGGAAACACCCGCACCTTCTTTGACTCTTCTGACATGAACATTGTTTTCCGCTCTGTACCCATCATGATCCTGTCTTTTGCAAATTCCAGCTGAGAAGCTGTTAACTTTTCTGCACCCTCAACAGCAGCTTTAATGGCAGCAATATTAACCAAGTTTGCAAGATCTGAGAAAGAAAAAAGTGGGGAAAACTCAAGTTGGCAGGACACTTGAAATATTTCATGAGGAAATGAAACGAATGAATTGAAGGAAATCAACTGTCGTTTAGTGCAATATTGGAAACTCACCAGCCCCATTGAATCCTGGAGTACCACGAGCAATTGCCTTTACATCTATCTCATCAGCCAATGGTTTATCCTTTAGATAGTGCTCCAATATCTCTTGACGACCTCGTACATCTGGATTTGGAACAACAATCTAAAACAAGAATATTTGTTAGTGATTTCACTTTGAAAATATAGAGAACTTTAGCAAAAATAAATTGATAGAAAAATCCAGATATATCTAATCAGACACTACTTGATGAAACTATAGACTGAAGTGGACAAACTTGAACAACCCTACAACAAGAGTTAGTTTTAGTCAAAAGACTAGAGTTAACTGGTGGCAGGTCTAAAAGACCAAGAGGATTAGTGAAGAAAATAAGAAAAATTCTACTTATCATCCCTACACCACACACCACATAATTTTTTTTCCCTTAGCAAGTATGTGGTGTAGGGATGATGAGTAAAAGAACTCAATTAATTTAGCAGGAATAAAACAAAAATAAAATAAAATAAATAAAAATAAATGTGGTGCGTAGTGTGTGGGATGATGAGTAGCACAGCTCAAAAAATAATACTCAAGAAAGTATTTGAGCTAGATACCATAGCTAGAATTGACAACTGATTTTTTGTTCTCAAGATTTAGAGATTGATATGGCTACAAAAACCAAAAAATGCAGACCAAATTTCAAATGCAGAGAGATTTTGTCTGAAGCAGAAAAACATTTCCATAAGACAATAAGAGTCCTTAGGCGGTGACAACTGCCAAAACAATGGCCTAAATTTGCAAAGTCATGTCAAAATGTTACATGGTAGTCCATAGATGAAAGAACTTACATGCTTATCAAATCTACCAGGCCTTGTTAAAGCTGGATCAAGAATATCAGGCAAGTTTGTTGCAGCCATTAATATTATACCCTACAGAAAAACGTCATTCATCTTTAGAAACATAGAAAGCAACTCTAAATGCTGTAACATGTCTAGATGTACCTCATTCTGTTCAAAGCCATCCATTTCAACGAGCAATTGATGCAATGTTTTCTTGGTATGGCCTTCCCATTGTTTTCTTGTGGACCCAACAGCATCTATTTCATCGATGAAAATTATACAAGGAGCCTAAGAAATATGGAACCGCATGAATGACATGATCAGAAAGATATACCAAAGCAACATATATTTTCCTTACAATGCAACAACTTTATCAACGTAATATTAATGCCTACGATATCTGACAGCTAGAAACTATAATATGTAGGCCTTGTACCCTGCCTACAGAGGTTTACTCAATTTAAGTTTCAGTTTGCTGTTGTAATTTTAGTTTGGATAGTGAGTTGAGTTGAGATGAAAGTTGAAAGTTGCATAAAATATTATTAGAATATTATTTTTTAATATTATTATTATTTTAGAATTTGAAAAAGTTGAATTGTTTATTATATTTTGTATTAGAAGTTGAAAAAGTTGTAATGATTAGATGAGAGGAGTTGAGATGAGTTTGGTAACCAAACGCAGCCAAGTTGTTAGTACGTTAAATGTCCCAGTATTATTTACAGAAGTCTCAGAGTCAGAGAGGCATTTCCCATCGTTCTCTACGTTTTCATGGCATAACGTCATTGACTACCTTTGAAATGATAAAAAATTATCCGTCTCCATTTATATATCAGGACTTCTAGTATGTTTATAAAATCAACTACCCCCCACCCCCCACCTCCCAACCCAAAACCGAAAACACAATTGCACATCACAAGGGACACCTCCAAAAGAAAAAACCTTTTTCTTTGCAGCTTGGAATAAGGATCTTACACGCCGAGCACCAACACCAACAAACCTGCCATACAGAAAAGAGCATCAGGATTCCTCCAGGAGAAGGCCAAACTATCCAAGAAGACAAGGAAATTACAAAAGAAGAAAATGGGAAATCAATTAACCCATCAATGTGATTGACATAAGTACTGGGCAGATAGTTTGGCAAGAAGAGCCACAGGCATCAATTATCATCAAAATCAATAAAATTACAGGGTGCTACAAGCACCGAATGCATCATTCCATTAGCTCATAATCTGTGTGAAGAGTTTACTAAATACAAATTAAAGTGTAAAATGTGTTCTATAAGGTCTTTTTTTTATAATGTAATAAAGAAAACAGTATACTCCATCAAAATAATAATCTTGCGAATCTCTCTGCGGATCCAGTACATGCTCTGAATGATCAGTAACATATCAAGGTCTTCCTATTATTGACTATCACAGAGTTTTATATCATTAGTAGATGGTATGAGCATAGGCACAGAGTTAATACATGTATCCATTAAATGGTCTAGCTATAATGAGATTATCTTTGAAAGGGATCATGCAAAACAATAGTTCTTGAATCAAATCAAACTATATGTCTCTCTCCTTTGCTCAAATCAAATTATGCAGTAAATCAACAACAGCAGGTCTCGGCTCTGCAAATACCTAAAAAAATGTATTTCTTAAATGGTAGGAAAGTGAAAGACTGATATATCGAATCCCCAAGAAAAAAGGTGTTAACATTATTTTACCAAAACAAAAACGCATAACTGGAAACATTGCCAATAGTGATTAGTCTCCATATCAGTAAATAGCATATTCAACTATTGGCTGCATATCCCCATAGAAACACCAGCATTATAATTTAAAGACAGGAGGATAATATGTAAAACCGTGTTGTATATTTGAAGTTGGCCCATTTCTGTACAGTAAGACAGCTTACATTTCCTCAAATTCAGATCCTGCTCTATAGAAAAAAGGTACCCCAGCTTCTCCAGCAATAGCCTTCAAGTTCCCAGAGAAAGCAAAAATATATCAGGAAACATTACAAACAATAACTAGATTGGATCAAACATATTAATATCAAATCAAACACATTAATATAATAAAATATGAACATCTTCTTGCATTATGATCCTTCCTTTGCACCCATTGACTAGCAACTAACAATCTGCCATCGCGTATAAACCCATTTATATAAGGCTGCTGCAGATACAATTACAACTAGGGAATGTGACTGCTGATTTGGTTTAAGGAATCAAAATAGATTATTGGCTTCAGCACACTGTCTAGAAAATCCCCATCCCTTCTCAACCACTGAAACGAATCTCGACAGCTATACACATTTACTTCTTGTTTGATTGTCTGGAAGGCATAAATTCTTCCAGACATAAATTCAAAATATTGTGCTTTAATTCACCGAGGATGTTTGTGAATAGTGGATGTAATATGAGATCATTTATAGAAAATTTGGTCTGCATTTTGGTGAATAGTGGTAAAATCTTTTCGAGATGAGGTTTTGTTAGGTTTGATGAATTATAAAAAAATAAAAAATAAAAACTATTTTTGAACAATATGATAGTAATAAAAAAAAATTAAAGAAAGAAAAAAAGAAACCAGCTAGGGGTGCTACCCCGCCATGCGGGGGCGGGGGTGGTCCCTTCCCACACCCTGCCTCTGCATGGGAAGAGGGTGGGGTTTACCCCCTGTAATCCGCCCCCACACACCAGGAGAGGGGCCCCCTGTCCTGGTGCCAGGGGGGGGAGGCCCACTAGTCCGCCCACCCCTGCCCCTCCTCCCCCGTCCACTGCCACCCACGGCTGTGACACAACAGGAAAAAAAAAAAATCACAAATCCACAACAAAATCCACTCAAAATACAAATCCACATTCCACAACAAAAAAAATCCTAAACTACTAAAAAAATCATTCGCAAACAACAAGTCAAAAAGAAAGAGAGGGACAGAGGGAGAGATGGTCTGAGAGAAGAAGAGGAGGAGGCGCCTAGGAGGAAGAGGAGAAGAAGAAGAGGCGTCTGCTGTGAGTGAGGGAGGCTCTGAGGGAAGAAGTTGAACCAAAATGAGAGAGGAAAGGGGAAGGGGGGGGGGGGGGGGCCCAAACCAACGTCGTTCGGTATCGAAATTATTATTGTTATATATGTATATATATATAATATTATATATTAATTTGGGCTGGGCTTAAGCCTAGGTTTGGGGTGTGGGCTTGGGCCCAAACCACCCCCCCCCCCCAACCCCCCGCGGACCACTGCTCCCATCTGGGTTTTCTGCCTGTGGGTGGGGCTGGGACGGTGGCCTGCCCTGCCGCTCACCCCTAAATGCAGCAGCCACCAGCCTGGCCACCAAGGGCAGCCCAGATCAGGCTGCCGGTGGTGTCCAGCAGCCACCACTTTATGAAACTTTCAGACAAGATTCCAAGGATCAAGCTGAACCCCTAACAGCAGCAGGGTTAAGTCCATATATGGATCGAAAAAAAGACATTCCATTACTAATAAATACCATTTACAGAAATATACAAACACCTAACCTTGGCAAGCAGAGTTTTTCCAGTTCCCGGTGCTCCAGTCAAAAGAATTCCCTGCAAATAAGCATGAGTCAGGCTCTATAGTATAGACGCTATAAAGCACAGAAAAAAGAAAGTTACAAATAGATAAAATCAGAAAGACATTTCCACTCATATGCATACCATTAAAAAAAATTGAACAGAAAAAGCCCTGAAAAAGAAATATCTTTCAATATGGGAAACAACCAATCTAGATGATACTAACTACAAAACTAACATAGAACTTTGAACTCATTTAATGTCACAAGCATACCATACTCTAGCACATATGCAATTTCATTCTTAAGTAGTAAAACTATGAACTATTATATACTTGCACATCACATGATCCACATAAGTACATAGAACCAACATGCTACACTTCATATGCAGTGAGGAACACCTGAAGCACAATATATGCACAAAAGGAATTCCAAAAAATAGTTGTAATTTAAATAAAAATAATCTTGATAAAACCTTTGGTAACTTTCCACCAAGCCGAGTAAATTTAGATGGGTTTTTCAGATATTCCACCACTTCCTCAAGCTCCTGCTTTGCATCATCGCAACCTTTGACATCCTTAAATGTTTTAACATTCTGCAAGACAACAAATTACTCGGCATGATTAAGGTACTCTTCAATGCAAGTGTGATGCATGTAACAGATTAACACTCAAACCTTCTAGAAAATCAGTCCCATAAAACATTTAATCAACCAATAAAAAAACTTTTAACTAAGCTACTACTAGCAATTATTAGGTAATAATAATATCACATCCCTACCATAACTTTCGGCTGAACATGGAAGCCAGAACTAGACATAAAGAAGAAAGTCTCCTGTTGAAAATCAATACGTTTTAGTAAAAGGTTCCAAACAAAAATCTTCGTACTTGTCCAACTTTCCGGCATTCGCTCTTCAAGTGATTCAAAACTTTTTTTTGGATTTTCTTCTACCTATCCACCGGCTAATGGGGAGACACAGTCCATCCCCCTTGGCAAACAGGGGTGGGGACCCAACCTCCAAGAAAAACCAAAACAGCCATTGCATGGAACCGTGACAACTTCTTAAAAGGTCAGCAATATGGAGAGTATAGACTACCACATACCTACCTTCTCTGGAATAACATCTCTATTTAACTCCTTTGGGGCATAGGAAGAACTTGATCCAACACCCGATGCTCCTATCCCACCCAAGTTCCCTACATACTTTTGAAATGCAGCGGCACCCATTAACCTGATAAAAATAAATAAAAATAAAAATAAAAATTCAAAATCAAAGTCATGTTTCCATGGATTAACTCAGGACTGCAGTCAAGCACTAAGTAGTGTGTGAAAGACCCCGCGGGGGGGGGGGGGGGGGGTTTGTGGAGACACTGGGGGAAGAGAAAGTTCATACCCCACTAATACAACAGCTACAGTAAACAAGATAGTGGAGATAAGCTCTTGCACAAAACGTGATTTGTTCGAAACTTTAGGCTCAACCTAACAGAAAGACCAACTCTTATTATGTTGATTTAAAAAAAACAGGAAAATTAGAATCCACAGAGAAAGTAAAAGAAAATGTTAATTCTTTCATATAATCAATCTTTATGCCAAAAGTAGAAAACTTTGATGGCATTCTTCTGCCAATAGTGGAGCAAACCTTTTCTATTAAAACTTACCATCACAACATGTAATGGCTGCTTCTCAGATATGCCAGGGTTCAGAAAGGCCTCATCCGTGTTACCTGATGCTCGCTGTTTCAGCTCTTGCAACTACATATATAAATTTTTTTTTGATAAGTAACTACATATATAAAATTAATTATTAGCCTAATAACATATCTATGTAGATATGAAGCAGAAATGACTAAAGATGAATAACTTGAAAGGACTGCAAGCTGTTTCATCAGAAACTATGCTCTTGCATAATTGAAGTATTAAGGCCTGGTTTGGATGGAGAGAAGCTTCCATCTCATCCCATCTCATCTCAATATCCAAACACCACAAACACAAACACTTTTCAATTTCAAATATTAAACTTTTTCATCTAATCATTACCTAATTATTACAACTTTTCTAATTTTTTTTTTTTGATTGGCACCGGGTGTCCAGGAATAGTGCCCCGACTAATCTTAGGGGTGTACAAGCCCTTGGCAAGGAGTCTCTCGCAAGTACACCTCGCGTAATTTAAGGAGAAAATTTTCCAGTCTGATGGCCCTTAGAGATTGCTTACACTCAAGGGGATTTGAACCTTAGACCTGGGGGGAGCATAACTCCAAGCCCAAGGCCTTTACCACTTGAGCCAATCTCTAGGGGTTTACAACTTTCCCAAACTTCCAAACAAAACACAAAATACAATTAAAATTTTTCAAATCCCAAAAAAAAAAATATATATTCAAACAATATTTTAATTTTATAATTTTTTTTATAGGTAACTTTATAATATTTTTATTAAACTTTTTCTCTCTCCTTTCCCAAAACCCCATAAAACATTTTAACTCAAACCATTTCATTACTATTCACGAACTATCTCACTACTATTTACAAATCATCTCATCTCAACGCACTATCCAAACAAGGCCTAAGAGTTAAGAGTAGTGGATGAGTATAGTTAAGAGTAGTGGATGCGGATATATGTCTATCTAGCCAGACACAGATAAAACATGAGCAATTTCCTATTGAGAACATATCAAAAAAACAAAATCTTATGAGTAGCCTCAAATACATGAAAAAGCATCTTAAAAAACATACAATAATAATTATCAGAAGCTCTGGGACTAATACTCTTATCAATGGCCTAAAGTGCACAAGAAACTGCAAAGCCTTCAATACCGTTATACAAAGATATATCTGAAGTTGCTGAACCTATCCTCCTTCCAAACCTCTGAAAGGAAAAAAGGGAAAACAAGGAGGATCAACCCCAGCATTGTGCAAAACAAGCTTCCATCATGCTAGGCTTGCGTGAATGGTCAGTATGGAACTGTTCTATATTTTTAATTTTTTTAATGGAAGGATCATTTAGATTGAGAGCACTTTGTCGAATTTACCCACAAACTTCATGTCACTTTTTCCTCTTCTAGTGAGGATTGCTAATTGCTTGGAAAAGTTACAGAGGGACTTTTAGTGGGAAGTTACAGAGGGACTTTTAGTGGGAAGGTACAAGTAAAAAAAAAAAACTTATCAAAACCTTTGTGTGGGGAGGTGTGAAAGAAGAGGTCCCATTTCATTTGGTAAATAGGCCTATGATATGCTCTTTAGTCCTGGGAGTCCCCGGGGCAGGGGGTTTTTGCGGGTCAGAAACCTTATCCAGTTTAACCGAGCCTTAATGTGGTAAGTGGTTATGGAGTATGCTTATGAAAGAGAGATAATTGGTGGTGGATGCAAAACATGGTTGTTAGTGAGTGGGTGGTGTTTCCTTGATGGTAATGGTTCATATGGCATCAGTCTTTGGAAAAAAATTTGGAAGGGATCGGGGGGACTTAATCCTGCTTTACAAGATTTGAGGTGGGAAATACCTCTAGATAAGGTTCTGGTCTAATATGTGGTGTGCTGATAAGGCTCTTAAGTTACTTTATCCAGAGCCTTTTTAAATTGCTTGTCACAAGGAAACTTCAGTAGCAAATGTTTTACTTTTGTCCAATGGCACTTAATAGTGGGATGTTGAGTTTATTCAAGCAGCACATGATTGGGAGGTGGAAATCATCACTTTTTTTCTAGGATGTACCATAATCCATGAGGTTGAGAAGGGGCAGGGAGGGAAGGCTTTGTTGGGTTCTGTCTATGAAATGAGAGTTTGAAGTTAGATTGTTCTACAATGGCTAATCTCCTGAGGGTAGTTCCCTCTCCCCTTAGAAGCAAATTTGGAGGAATAAGGCTCCATTGGGAGTGGCTTTATTTGTTTGCGCCACAACTCTAAGGAAGAAGTATATTCTGTATGTTAGTTTTATTAGTAGCCAAGATTTTATGAGCACTATATTTGGACTATCAAAGCTTCATTGGCTCATATTATATAGGGTGGTAGGCATATTGGAAGGTCAGAAATGCAAGTTCCCTAGTCCTTAGAGGGATACTTTATGGAAGCTGAGTCTTGTGGAATGCCGTATGTGTGGATGAAAGAAATAATCTGAATTTTGAGGATCGAGAGAAGATGATGGTAGAACTAAAAGATATTTCTTTAGAAGACTATTCCATTGGTTGGCTGCTCAATCTTCTTTTCAAATGTCTAGCTTCCCAAATTTTCTATTACTTCTTTTTCTGATAAGAATTAAATCTTGCATACACTTTGTGTACCTAGATACCAATTTTTCTAATTATCAATAAAGGTGTACTTACAAAAAAAAATAACACACTTTCAAGCCATAGGTGACAAACAAGTCCTATACACCACCAACACATAGTTTAACACATAAAACGACTGAATGAAGTGTCACACCTGAAATCCTAACTTACTGGGAAGCGGGTCTTACAACAAAGTTGCAAGTTCTTATATATTTTTAAAGCTACTACCCATGTTGAAGTTGCACTTTGGTAAGATGAGAAGGTAATTAACAGTGAGATATAGAGGTGACTTTTTTATAAGAAGCATAAAATGTTTCTAATTCTATAGTATTGTTGGACATGGAGAATTGTAAGGTATGTTCAACCTCGACCTCTTTTCTTTCTTTATTTTTTATTCTAACCTCTAGATTCTATTAGAGTATGCAAAACACATTAAAAATCCATTCTCTCTCTCTCTCTCTCTCTCTCTCTCTCTCACACACACACACACACACACACACACATATTTCCATAATGGTCCAAATGCAGTTTTACTATGTATTTCTCTGTATAGATCGATTTCAAGTTGTACCACCAATAAGGACTCTTAGAAGAACATAACACGATAAAAACAACAAAAGAGAACAATCTTCTTCTTTTTTTTTTTTTTGATCGGTAACAAAAGACAACAATCTAGGAACAACTAAATACTAAAAGGTTCAAAAGATGAATATTGGAGCATTAGTCCATGCTTGATTACCAATAAAGGAAGACTGGAGGGCTTCCCAGTCTCCTCGTCTGGAAGATAGTCAGATATAGCATTCGTGACTACAAGAGCTCGAAGATATTCTGCAACTCCTCTACTATCTACTGCATGATCTCTTCCTTCAAATTGATTGATGACAGATTCTGGACTGCAAAATGAGAAGGAACAAAGTTGCAACCAAATTTTAGTTAATAACTGGAAAAGAAAAGGAAGAATATATTTTTATTCCTGCTTGGAACTATCTTTAAACATCCACTGATTTTGACCTTATCTCATACCCCAATGAAGAGATTTGAGTTGATTCGCTAATATTATACGCACATATACATCAATAGTTTTTTTTTTTTTTTTTATAAGTACATATACATCAATAGTTGTATGGGTCTATATTTGTATTGTATCTATTTGTGGATGCCTAACTACTTGTGTACTTGGGTTTTGCCTAACTACGTGCATTAATAAAATCTCTTTTTCCTTTTAAAAAAAAAAATATTTGTGGATGTTTTTGTATTGTATGGCCATATATCATTAAATAATTCTTATTAGGTTAAAATTTTGTCAAGTCTACCATTAGATTACATGTACTCCATATGTTACTGTGCAAGCCAAGTTTTGTGTTAATACGAAGTCACTTATCATCCAATCTAAAACTCGTTGGTTTAGTATGTTTCTAAAATAGTAACGAAAAAACAATGATGAATTAGAACAACGTTCTATATATTTGTATTTCTTATGGCATGTCGGTGTCATAGAAATATTGGTCCAAGGAGAAGTCATAAATGGTTGACATTAAAAGAGAATTAAACCAGGTGTATTAGGCGTTATAGTCTTTATTTTCTTCTCTTTTCCTCCATATTCTTAGCAACCACGAATAACAGAAACATGGAAAGGCTTGGAATCTTATACGTTAATATTTTGACTTCCACTTGCTGTAATATTGCCCAACAGACCAACACTCTTACTAAGCAACTCTGTTCTGGAATTAACGATTGCATTCTCCAGAAACAAAACGAGAAGAAAATGAACTTCACGGACCCCAACTTCATTCCCTTGAAATTATCTTCCCGCAACCAATTAGATGATAACAAAATAAAAGAACAGAAAACGGAATCACCTAACCTATGCTTATTGAGCTCAGCCAGCAGAGCATTTTGCTTCGCCACGTCCTTCGGGTTTGCATCTGCCTCCGCAATCAACTTCTCCAACCGCTTCTTCCGCCGCCAAAAGGGCCACCAACTCAACCAATCCAAACCCAAAACTTTCTCAAAACCTTTTTTCAGCCTTACCCACGTCCCTATCAAGAACATTACCAATGGTAATCTACTCTTTATCTCAGTATCACTCAAAGTCCCACTCTTTCCCTCAGTGGCGGCCAAATTCTGATCCTTTCCCTCACTTTGCTCCAGTTTTTCACTATCCGCTTCCCCATTTTCCAAACCCACCTCCCCAAACTCACTCTTTAACCGAATTTCGGAATTTCCACCGCCCAATTCGTCATTTTTCGAAATTCCAAATTCGGAAAACGAACTATTCACATTGAAACTCGAGCTATCGCCGTAAAAATCCTTGAAATTCGAATCTTTAGAATCGGAAACCCAATCCGCATCCGAAAATGTCAATCTTTGGGAATCTACGCCCCCACTTTCGGGGCGTAAAGTGCAAGGAACCGAGAGAGTCCGGGGAAAAAGTCTGGATTTAAGAAAATTTGAGGAAGTGAAAGTAGAGAGACAAATCAGATTGAAAGAGACGCAAGAAGAAGAAGCTGCATAGCGAGGAAGATGAAAACGCTTCGAAGACGACAAAGACGGCGGGGGTTGAAAGAGAAGAATCGCTTGCAGAGAAGTGGTCATTGCTGCTTGGGGTTTATCACATTCGCTTTGTGTTCGAGCTGCACTGTCCCTCACCAAACGAGGGACGGAGGGAGAGTCGAGAGAGAGAGCTACAGAGAATTTTGGGTCAGCGAGAGAGAGAGAGAGAGAGAGAGAGCGCCTTATCTTTGGGATTGAATTGGCACCGGCTTTGGTGGGGGCGACTCGTGGGAGCCGACTGTTGTAGGCTAAACTTAACCGCCAATGGTATTACAGTTGAGTATTACTTGGGAAAAAAATATTTTGAGTAATAATTTATATTAAACTGTATTTTTATTAAAATAAATTTAATTATAAGCATAATTATGTATTAATCTATGCATCAATTTAATGTGATCGGTCAAAAAGTAGATTTTATTGAAAATAATATTAATTTAAATTTTAAGTATAAATGAATCAGTATTAGTACTCAAATTAGTACGTGACTTTATTTATATGTAGTAAAACTCTTTTTATTATTGCTACAAGCTGTGCTTTTTTCTTAGGGGAGAAGACCGACCCAACAAGTGCTAAAATAAGTGGCCTCGTGGGAAATACCTTCATTTTATTATTCTTTGTTTTTAGCAATCAAGAAATATGTTGATGAAGAGAAATTTTATTTTAAGTGAGGACTTATTTTTATGACTGATGTGAATAGCTATGCTCATCTCAAGGGATTAAAAACAAATTGTGGGTAAGCTAATCCTACTCTTATTTGACATGAATCATGATAGTTAGTTTGTAATCTCTTTGGTGCACATACACGTTGGACGATATAATATGGAAGAAGAGAAGTTGAATATTAGTGGAAAAAAATTGGTCTAAGGAGATGGTGAAGTGCAGATCGGAAAGAGTAGCTGAAATAATAATAATGGATGCCAATGAAAGGAAAGATGATCAAGAGATTACATTGGTGATTAAAAGATAGGAATGGTAGTTCAGGCAAAACCATACGATTTCGTGTATATCAAAGTAGTTCGTGAATCGGGTAATAATCAACTTGAACCGATTAAATCCGAAGAGATTTGGTAATTTTCAATTCCAAACCGTGTTGAAATGATATCAAGTATTCCTGGTCGGGTCAAGCTGGAAACTTGGTTCAAGTAAGGCGAGCGACTTTTATGTACAACCCTAGATATAATAGTTAGTTTGTAATCTGATTTTTTTTTTATTACTATGTATTTCTTTATTAAACAAATGTTTTAGGATTGAATATTGTGAATCTAATCGCGAGCATGAATAATTTATATAATTTAGACTTATGAGAATGCTTTTGTTTTCTTTTTTTCTCCTAGTCAAAGTTAAACCAAAATAAATGAAAACGATAACTTTACAACTCCTTGCTATTATTATACAAAAGACTCAGTACACCGATTGCATTGATATGAAAAACTAAAGATAAGGAATAATGGACCAATTGTATGTTATTTTGCTTTAAAAAGGACTCCCATAAGGAGGCAATTTGTTATAGTTCAAACTTCATCTTGTACACTTCAAAGACCATAACTAGCGAAGGAGTACTGAATCGTAGTCCCAAGGTACTTCTAGCAAGCGAGGATGGTTTTTCTAATGTTTTTAGGTTTGAATTCATTTCCTTGCCTTTTGCCTTGTCATTAGTAGTTCCATTACTATTGTAATTGTGACTCCTCCTTTAAATCAAAAGGGATTCCAAGTATATTCAAAGGCAAACTAAACTAAACAAATCATTGAGAACGAAGTGTAAGTTAGAATTTCAGTAGATGATGTTGCTTCTTCTTCGCAACTTCTTTTTTTTGATAAGTAAAAGATAAATATTATTGATCAGAAGAAACGGCATGGCCTGGGTATACAAGAAGTATACATCAGGTTCCTACATATATTCTATGAGCGAGGAATCAAAGACAAGAAATCATGGACATTGTCCCCATTTAGTACAATAGCAGAGAACTAAAGCAATAAAGTTTGAAAAAAAAAGTTCTTTAGCTCTTCCATAGTGCATTCCTTGTCTTCAAAGCAGCGCGCATTTCTTTTCATCCAGATACACCACATGATACATAGTAAAATTATCTTCCATACTGCTGCCACTTGCGGGCAGCCTTGTATCTTCCTCCAACACCCCAGTACGTCCACTACCCTCAGAGGCATTACCCAAGCAATGTTGACCCTTTGGAAGATCTCATCCCACATCTCCCTTGTAATCTCACAATGTAATAGAATGTGATCTACAGATTCTCCATTCTTTTTGCACATATAGCACCAATCTATCACTACACACCCCCTCTTTCTCAAATTATCCGTGGTCAAGATCTTCCCAAGTGCTGAGTTCCAGACGAAGAAGGCTACTTTGGAGGGTACACGCGACTGCCAAATTTTCCTCGAAGGGAACAGAGGATGGTTTTGTGTGGTCAAAATTTTGTAGTACGCCTTTACCGTAAATTACTTCTGATTATTAGACCTCCACTTCACACGGTCACACTGTGCCATAGGAGTCCCCATGGAGTATAGGAAGCTGAAAAGGTCTAAAACAGAAGCTAATTCACAATCGTGAAAGTCCCTGTTGAAGAGAACATCCCACTGAAAAGTGCCATTATAGAGGGACCTCATTTCCGCAATCGAAGCCTCTCTATTAGTAGCAATACAATAAAGGTTTGGAAAAACTTTTTCCAAAGCATGCTCTCCACACCACACGTCCCGCCAAAAACTAATTCTATTGCCTTCTCCCACAATGAATCGAATATTTTTCTCGAAGCAAGATCACCCCCTCCTTATAAACTTCCATAAACCCACACCATACCTTCCTCTTCCTTCGTTGGAACACCAATCACCCCAAGTATGTCCATAATGAGCGACAATGATTTCCTTCCACAATGCATCCCCCTCCGATTGGTATCTCCATAACCATTTCCCCAAAAGAGTTTTATTGAAAATTCTCAAGTCACACACTCCCAACTCCCCATGTACGACTAGAGCACAAACTATCTTCCATCTAACCAGATCGAATTTCTTCTCTTCCCCCATGCCCCCCATAGGAATGCCCTAAATAGTTTCTCGATTTTGATACCCACCCCTGCTGGCAAAGGGAACAGAGATAGAAAATACATGGGAAGGTTCGTAAGGGTGCTCTTAATAAGAGTGAGTCGGCCCCCTTTCAATAAGTATATCCGTTTCCAACCAGCCAGTCTTTTCTCTATCTTCTCCACTACCCCATCCCAAATCGTTCTAGCCTTAAAAGTAGCTCCCAGAGGAAGGCCCAGGTATTTCAAAGGCAACGAATATACCTGGCAGTCCAAAAAACTTGTTAAGCTGCGTATATTTGACACCGCACCCACCGTGACCATCTCAGACTTGCCAAGATTCACCTTAAGCCCCGACACTGCTTCAAAGCAAAGTAACAATGCCCATATAATTTGGATCTGGTTCCTATTTGCTTCACAAAAGAGTAGGGTATCGTCTGCAAATAATAAATGAGAGATCATAACCGTGTCGTTACCCACCTTGAAGTCAGACAAGAGACTTCCGCTAACAGCTGCCTGAACCATTTGGCTAAGAGCCTTCATAACTATAACAAACAAGATAGGAGATAAAGGGTCTCCTTGCCTCAAACCACGAGAACTATCAAAGAAACCAGCCTGTGTACCATTTACTAAAACTGAAAACTGAGCTGTTGAAATGCAGTGATGCATCCAAGCAATCCATCTATCGCCAAAACCACTCCTCCTAAGCATATACAGAAGGAACTCCCAATTCACATGATCATAAGCCTTCTCCATGTCAAGCTTGCATAAAATACCTGGTTCACCCTCTCTCAGTCTATGATCCAAGCACTTATTTGCAATGAGTATCGAGTCAAGAATTTGTCTTCCTCGAATAAAAGCGTTCTGAGGCTTGGATATAATCTGTTCCAGCGCCGGGCTTAAACGGTTGGCAAAGACTTTCGTGATAATCTTATATACACTACTAATCAAGCTTATAGGGCGGAAATCCTCAATAACCGAAGCCCTGTGTCTCTTAGGTATGAGAGCAATGAACGTCGCATAAAGAGATTTTTCAAACTTTTGAAAAGAATGAAATTCACTGAAGACTTGCAACACATCACCTTTAACTATGTCCCAGCAAGTTTGAAAGAATCCCATTGAGAACCCATCCGGCCCTGGCGCTTTGTCCTTGGCCATACCAAAGATGACCTTGTAAATCTCATCTTCTTCAAACAGTCTCTCCAAACCAATCACACTCTAAGGATCGATTGTTTTAAAGGACAGGGAATCCAGCTTTGGCCTCCAACCAGCCAGTTCTGAAAGGAGGCACTCATAGTAATTCCCAATATGCTTTTCTAAATCAGAAGCAGAAGATATCACCTGGTTATCTGAGTGTAGAGACTCAATGGCATTACTGCGCCGATGTGAATTGGCCACTTTGTGGAAGTATTTCGTGCACTTGTCACCTTCTTTCAACCAAAGAGCTCTAGACTTTTGTCACCAGGAAATATCCTCTGACAACAATACCCTCTCCAGATTTGCTAAAACCGTGCCCCTTCCTTATAAGCACCTTCTCTGAGGTCTCTCCCAATATCTCCATCCTCTCTAGTTTCTGCAATTCCTCCAGGAGAGTAGACTTATGATTGTCAATGTGGCCTAATACTTCCAAGTTCCACTTCTTCAGATCTTGTTTCAATGCCTTCAATTTAGCTGCAAGAATAAAGCTTGGGGTGCCAGTGAACTGATACGAGGCCCACCAAGTACGGACCATCTCTACAAACCTATCCGCTGCAAGCCACATATTTTCAAACTTGAAGTACCGACGCCCACTATGAATACCCCCACAATCTAATAGAATAGGAAAGTGGTCTGAACTTATTCTGGCTAGCCGTTTCTAACAAACCTCCGGATAATGTGCTTTCTACGCAGGAGAAACAAGGAATCTATCCAATTTCGACCAAACCCGACCATTTGACCAAGTGAACTCGCCTCCTGTAAGGGGGAGATCCATGAGATTCAGCTCAAAGATGAACTCGGAGAACTCCTCCATGGCCGCAGAATTTCGATATTGCCCTGATCTCTCACTAGGGAAACGAGTAATGTTGAAATCCCCTCCCATGCACCACGGTACATCCTACAAAGAGTGCAAACCCGCCAACTCTTCCCAAAGCCTCCTCCTTTCTCTGTCCACATTCGGCCTGTAAGATCCTGCAAAAGCCCATACCCATCCGTCAACCACATTTTTGAATCGTGTCGCCACCGAGAACTCCCCGATACACTCCTCAATTGCCTCAACCACTCTTCTATCCCACATTAATAATACTCTGCCTGAAGCTCCCAATGAGGCCAGATAGGCCCATCCCACATACGAGCACCCCCATAAACTCCGCACAATTTTTCTATCAATAAAACTAAGTTTAGTTTCTTGAAAACATACCACATCCCCCTTCCACAGCCGCAACAAAGATTTGATACGAAGCCGTTTATTGTAGTCGTTAAGCCCCTGCACGTTCCAAGAAATGATCTTAGGCCGCATGTAAACTGAGATTGCCCCTCCCTTTCACTCTATCCCTACTACCGCTTCCCTCCTTTGCATCATAATTAATGGAGCAAGTTAGCCTTTTAAGCTCCCTGTTCTGCTTAGTCTCTGACTTCAACCTCCTCTCTTCAATTGCCATAAGGAGGGCCATAAATTTATCTTCATCTCCTTCATATGAAATTCCAATGACAGCTTGTATCTCCTCCACCTTTTTAAAAACCCAGTTAGAAAGGCATTTATCAAAAGTAAAACTAGGTGAGATTGTGCATAAAGGTGGTTAACACGGCCCCCTCCCTATCAGAATAGTCTTTATCAACCAGTGTCAATTGAAGGGGCCCTGATTCTGAAACTGCATCACAGGTTCTAATAAACTCATCCTTGGCTTCCTCAACAACTTTAGAAGACTTCACTACAACAAGAGAATGGCTTTCCTCCAACATAAAACCATCGTGCCCCTCTATTTCTCGAGAAAACGCATCTGTCAAAGGCCCCGAGAGCCACGGTCCACTTACGAAATTTTCGGCTGGCGTGAAAGGGACGGCGAGACCTCCCTCCATCTCGGTCGACCTCGTCTGTGCACTTTCCAGTGCCGGACTGGCCGCCCAAGGTTCAGTCACTGGCCTCTCATCCCTTTGCACAATGACAGATCTAGCTTTTGAACTTGCCGGCGCATCCTCCGGCACATCAAACCTCTCCGGCGAGCCTTCCGACCCCTCTGGCCTCGCCGGCAAAACCCCTACCTCCGGCGTTGACCCCTGACCCATACGGGTTGTCGAAGAACAAACGAGACTCGACGGTGTCGAAGGACGTATGGGCTGAAGACCAATCTGTGCTATGTGCTGGACCTGGGCCTGGGTCCGTATCGGCTGGAGCCTGAAGGAAGATTGAGAGGGCTGGGCCTGGTCCGAGTGATGAGTTTGAGCCTGCATAGGTATATTTGAATGAAATGGGCCTGGATCTATATAAGGTCCTTCCTTAGGCCCTTCTGGCCCAGCTATCACCAGACCCTTCCCCTTTGAGTTAAGCCCAATATCTACTGGGTCTTCAAAAACCAAAGAGGAATCTCATGGCCCAACTCGGCAAGGGTGCTCATCTCCTCAACACAAAGTTTTAGTTCTCCCAAATTACATAGCAAAGTCTCCATCTGTTTCTCCATTTCAGCAAGTGCATGCAGCACGTTTGCCATATTAAGCCCCGATACCCTCCTGTCAAACTTCCCACCAGTCTAAGCTATCACTGTAGGGGATGGCTCACCTGACCTCTCTACATGTTTTGGGGCTCGAGACAACATTTTCCTTTATGAAGGAGAGGGACCCTGCGACGGAGGTAAGGCCTGGGACGATGAAGGCCACCACTGTGATTTTCCTCTGTTTTTCCTTTCCACAACAGAGGATGCTGCAGCCATTTCCCTCAATAAATCCCCAAGGTTCCTCCACCCTACCCCCCTTCTCCCTTATGGTATCACTAGCATACCACTTCTCTTCCCTTGACCAAACTCTGATAAGGATAAGAACCTCCCATGAGAGTTACGCTACCGCTGTAAGACCAAAACCTGAGAACCACTGCATCTTGATCTGATGAATTCAGAAGAGCCCCCATAGCCTAAAACTTCCTACACTGAGGCAGCTAACCAACCCATGGAAGCTTGGGCTATGAAGATGTGTTTCACTGTACGACAACTACTCTCCATGCATCTCCACCATTTCTCATTGAGTTTTTCAAACTCAAAACACTTCTGTTCAACCACAACATTTCTCAAAATCTCCATCCTAACATAACTAACTACTACTAGAAAAAGAAACAGACTGTAACTAAGCACCACTAAACGCCAATATCATCAAAGACACGAATGTGAAAACAGCGAAAAGAAATCATGGATTTCTCTTAGATGTATGGAGAGAAAAAAAACTGGGGTTGGAATAGGAAAAAAATAATAGCCCCTTCTTCGCAATTGACAATCTCAATAACATTTTTTTAACATTTATGAACATTTCATTTCACTATTCTAATCGAGAAAGAATCTCTGCCGAACAACCAAGTTATAATGAGACTAAAACTCAATGCTTTGTTGGCTGTGTGGAACATAGATTAACATTATGTCATACAAGCGATTCCTCATCCAAGATTGAAAGAAGTGTTATATAAGAACTTCGAGATCAAATAAAATATTTTTCTTTACATTCCTCATGAGCCACTTATTTCTCCGAAAGAGGAGATCAAAGTAATTTTCCTCCATTTTCCCAACAAGTCAACGGGATTACACCATTGGGATACATCGGAAAGTTCTAATCTTTGGCAACACTCAATGAATGCATAGTGTCAACATGAAGGCCACATGAGCCAATGAGATGAGTTGAGAGTGGTGGAGTGGGGTCTAAATGTGAAGATATTGGTACAATGTGTCTAGGCATTGGAGGCAAGTGGAACACACATGACTTCGTCAAAGTGTGAGGCCCACAGTAATGAGATGACTGACAGTTATGGTGTCTTCTTAAAAATTGACCTCTAGGAAGTTCAATGGAGTGTTCATGTGAACTATGGGTAGCCCAGAGGTCGAAGGTATGCACAATGGAGCACATATAAAAGTGGTCCACCACATATAAGCAGTAAGTAAACTAGCATAACAATTGCATCGAACAGTAACCGTCAATGATGACGTAAGAACCAAGAGGCTAAAAACATTAGCTTAAACACAAAAAGAAAATGCATTTTATGTGTATTTTGAGCAAGGAATTAGAACCAAAGAAAGGGCACGAATAGCAAGCCATACCAAATAGCAAAAGATGGAGAAATTAAGGCAGATCCTTCAAGAAAGCGCACTCACATCCCTACCTGCCTATATTTACGACTATTGCATCTGGCCAGATCCATAACGGGGCAATATTGATGACTGTGGTATGCCACTTTGGATCAATGACTGCATCATTCCTGGGGAAAGTTGAAGCGGTATTGTCCCATGTGGCATGTAAGGATTATTATGCATCTGCTTTGGCATGGACTGTGACATTGGTGGAACACCAGGGCCCCACCTAGCTGAAGGCTGAGGCATCACAGGGTGCTCTGGAGTTGGAGTGAATGGAGTCCTGTTGTACTGAACAATGGAACCCATTACCGAAACTGACTGGTTCCAAGAACTGAGGGCTGGGGGTTCACCACGGCGTTGTTTGGGATTGTATAGTCTCTGCTCCGATCATTATTGACCTGTACTCAACACACCAAATGTGACGTTTATTCATTTGAAGTTTAAATCAATGAGACGTGATAAGGAACATCCCATGATTGTTCATAACATCCCTCCCTTCCTTCCCAACACAATAAACCAAAGACTTCAAGGCCCAAAACATGCATCGCGATTGTAAGTATACTATAATCAACAAAATATAAAATTAAGTGATGGACTGTGGTTGTAGAGCTAATTTTCCAATCTTGCAGCAAGTCAATAATCTTTTCCTTTCACACAACCCCAAACAGAAGAAAAAGGGAAAGAAAGAAGAAAAAGACAAAAAGATAAATATTACTTCTGCTGAAAGCCTAGGGTTGCAGGGCAGCAGGGCAACAACACAAAGTTATCAACAAGACAACAGTAAATTCATGTAATAAAATATAAAAAATCCCTGCCTTCTCCTTACCAAGGATTGCCTTTCTTTTTGTAAAAAGAACCAAATGGTGCATCTCATTTTTGAAGATCAGTGTATAATTTTGCACATATCACAAAGTATCAGAAGTAGTATCCAAAAACCACCTTACCCTTTCTACTAACTAATTGCAAATGACTACCATAAAACATAAGACAAGATTCTTCTCAAAGGATATAGTCTGATTACCTTAATACTGAGATCAATATGGCGTGAATGTGAGATGTGAAGCTTGCAAAATCCTCCATCATAGATGCAATGTCAGTCCATAGCTTCCTTAGCAACAACGGCAGTTTGAACATCTGCAAGTATGGCACCATCGGTACCAGTTAAGTATGTGCAGTTTGAACATCTTTTCTTACTAAGGAAGTAGACAATACCCATAAAGCAATAATGAGAACATGAGAGTGCTACAATAGCAGACATACAAGCATACCTAAAACACACATGTATATGAATCGATCAACAAACTCAAAAGGCATAGATGTTGGGTAGATTAACATGATATTTATCTTCCACAAGGCAATCATCCTGTCATTCTTTGAAATTGATTTGCTTATATAAATAAGGCATTTTCCTAACAGCATAACTTGTTGCCTGATGAAGTTTTCTTCAATGCAAATGAACACACTCGAGAAATTAATGTAAGCATACACACCACAAACACACAACTACAATCCAATAGCCACTTGATTAGACAATTAGAAACAGATTTTCAAACAACCATGCCACAGAAAATAAATATTGGCATTTACTTTGGGCAATTATACAAATCCATAGGCTAGCAAGCAAGCACTTAGCCGACAGAGCACATCTTTAACTCTTTTATAGGTAAAATAAAATTTTATGGAATCGAGTAGATAAAGCCCAAGTACACAGGAAAATATACAATAAGAACATTTAGGTCTAGTTTGGTTTCACAAATCTCTGAAACCATCTCATCTCAAAATCCAAACATCATTTAAATACAAATATTTTTCAATTTCAAATTTTTAACTTTTTTATCTAATCACTACCTAATTATTACAACATTTCCAAATTTTCAAACAAAACACAAAAAACAATTCAACTTTTTCAAATTTTAAAATTAAAATAATATTAAAAAATTATATTCTAACCCTATTCTAATTTTATAATTTTTTTATTCAACTTTTTCACTCTTCTCTCCCAAAATGCTATAAAAATTTTAACTCAAATTATTTCACTACTATTAATAAATTATCTTACTACTATTCACATATTTATCATCTCATGTAACTAAACGAGGCCTTAGTTGGAAGTTAGGAGCTACATATGGATACAAGAAAATTATGAACACTAGCCGACCGAGCACATCTTCATATTATCCCTTTTAAATCATTTTAAAATTTCTCCCCTGCTTTGTAAGTACAGCATTTCGACCAAAGAAAAAAAAAAATCAGGTTTAAAGCCTACCAGGGTATTGAATCAAAGCATGTACGCCCCATTCTTATCAAACATGGCAATCTTTTGGACCAGCCCAAAAGCAGAAAACACCTAGCCATGAAAGCAAGCATGTGAAATATCAAAATTGAGTATGACTGATTTGCACCAAAAATAAGAGTACTACCCAAGGGAAAGCGTATGAATAAAATATAATGAAAAAGAAGTGTCGAACATGACTTCAAATAAATAAAAAGAGAAGTAACAATAGCAAAGTCAGCCATAATTTTTATTTTTTATAATTCAATTGTATTAGAAGAGCAGTGGGGCGCAACCCAATTGCATAGGGTGAAATTCGAATACAAGAGAGCCAATTTAACAATTGCTATGTATTATGATAGGTACCATATGTAAAGCATCCAAGGTGATGGCATACAACATGTTTTCAATAGATGCAAGAAGCACGTTACTCTCTCGTTCTAGTTTTTTCCCATCCAAATCCACAGTTAACTGCAATGACAAGGGTAAAATTCCCATTTAATCAAACCACAAGAAATATCTAACATTGTAAAGATCTCTCATAAACAAAAATTGAAATTTATTAAGTATGACATGCATAACAATGTTTTGCAGTAGTGACCCAATGATACCAAAAAAAAAATCATCAGATTGTGTATGATTGTGACTCCGATAGCCTCTACTAGTAGAGCCCTCTTATCTCAAAATCAGTAATCAATAGCCTGTGTAACACCTTTGATGCCCACAACTAAGAATGCCCAATAGATTATTTGAGTGCCACCACCTAGATGTCTGCATAGTTACAGGAAGTGTCAATTCCCATAGCCTTACCTGACCACTTCCATCTATCGCTGAAGGAGCAACAGGAAGGTAAGGAGTAGTATAGTCCCTGAATCAACAGAAACATGAATAAGAAACTTGCATACATGACTTGTCTACAATCAGTAAGGGAAAGACACATCTTAAGTACAAAACAAGTAGAAATATCGAAATATAGGATACTGTCTTTTCGGACAAGTCATATTAACTTTAATTCAAATCGCATAGGGATGCAACCCAAATACACAACAAGTATAGGAAATGCCAAACCATAGGGATGAAGAAAAAGAACATAATTCCATGAAATGTATAAACCTGTTGGCCCGGAAACTATTTTCCAAAAAATTAAAAATACTTGATGCTCAGATGAAGAGATAGAATTACCTGCTCTGATGGCTCTAGAATTTCACACTCAAATATGTGTGTGCAGAATACGTGATCCTAAGGGTTCAGGGTCCAAAATGCTCAGGAAGAAGATATAGAAGCCAGGGTCGAAAAATATCAGTAAATCAAATGCATGAATAGCTAATAGAAAATGTATATAAAGTGCATAACTTTGTCCATGGAGCACATGAAAATGCCGGGATCAAGGTCCTGTTGGCACAACACAGCATGCCAATATTTTCTGTGTATTCAATTATTAAATATAGAGAAACAGGTAGAGCAAGAGATGTTTAAAAGTCCAATTGGAGTCTGACAGATCAGTTATAGCACAACTGCTGTCTAACGTCCAATGGGCTACTTGTCTCAATGCATGAACCACATAACAGCCATATGTTTCATGGAAGTTGGACTAAATACCATGTCAAACAAACAATACAACTGTCACCTAGGAATGCTTCTTCCATCGAAGGCATTCTTTGCAGAAGAGGCAGTTTATGTATCTGAAAATTGTACCAGTGCCTAGAAAGAAAAAGGATGTTATTCAAAATGAGCATGTATTCAAATGCTGGGAGAACAAAGTGAAGAAAAAAAAAAGTTCAAAAAACCTGGAATCCAGCTATCTTCTCAAAGGTAGTAATCTTATGCACAAACCCAAAAGTTGAAAAAACCTACATCACCAAATTTTTTTTTATCGGTTAAAAAAAATTTAAAATTAAATTTAAACAAAAAAAAAAAACCTGCATCACTATATAACTTTCAGAAAGATGAACAAAAACAAAAATCCTGTAAACTCAAGAACCAATAGCATCTATTAACTCATTCCATAATCGAGTTCAGAAAACAGGAAGATCTTATAAATTCAAAATTTCAAGACCTTAAGCAAACAAGGACAATTGCCAGATTTTATCAATTACACATTCCACTAGAAATAGGAATTAGCATTTAATGTATTTGGAATAATAACAAAAAACTGTAGAACATTAAAAAAATAAAAAAAGTTTGAAAAAGATATAGCAAAGCATCCGCATTATTGCCAAAGAAATTCGAACTTCATAAAGCTTGTATGGACTTTGCTGCACAAACCTAAATTATCAAAGCCAACTAAGTATGACTACGAGAGAATCACAAAGATTAATAACTGAGTAACACAAAATTCCATAAGAGCTATACTGGATGTAGCTATGCTACTAGAAAAAATCGCGGCACAAAGCATGCAAAAAATAGAGTAAGAGGAATGCACAAGAGAAAAGAAAATGATGGCCTAAACTATGGTAGGTATAGGAATTTGAGGAGGAAGAGTAGGGAAGAAAGAGGCAGTGTTAAGGAAAGGAGAAAGAAGACAAAGACACGTGCTCTTTCTCACGATGCACTAAGCTGCCATCAAAGTTATTGCCTTGACATGGGCCTGCTGATCCATTTACATTTATGTCAAAGAAAAGCTTTCCAAAACAAGACACAACCTATTACAATAACTCAGTGGACGCATCCTTATAGTCACAAGTTTACCTCTTAAATGGTAAAGGAAAGCATGCAATTTGCTTACCAAATGTAACACGTCAATGCTAACAAGGCGTGCATTTGAACCCTCTATTGTAACTAACGGTATATTCCCAGCAACATCTGTAGTAGTTCTGTTATTTACTATTTCTTGCCTATTTGAGTACTGCAGGTCGACAGTTTTGCCAAGCACTTGAGCTGGCTCTGAGGAAGATGCATAATATGATACCATTGCAATAACTTGATTTAAATCAGCCTGAAGAAACCAAGATGTAGAAAATGAAGGATGTCATATAACATAAATAGCAGGAGGAAAGATTTAAAAACCAATACAAGTTTGTAAGAACCCAAGGAAATACACTTTTGGATAGTAAAGTGGTCCCAACTCATTCTATCTCATCTTAATATCAAAACACCACAAACACAAAAATTTCAATTTTAAATCTTCAAATTTTTCATCTAATCATTACCTAATCATTACAACTTTCCCAAATTTTCAAACAAAATACAAAAAATAATTCAACTTTTTTAAATCTAAAAAATATATATATATTAAAAAAATATTTTAATAATATTTTAACTTTATAATATTTTTATTCAACTTTTTCTCTCTCATTTTCTAAAACCCCATAAAACATATTAACTCAAACCATTTCACTACTATTCACAAATCATCTCATCTCACTATCCAAATGAGGCATAATTAGACTTATCCTTGTAAAAGTCACGATTACAGTAATAGAGTCTCTTGAATTTGAAATCATTATAAATCTAGGATACTACAAAGTTGAACTATAATAAAAGTGCACTTACGAATTCAATAAAAGCCTGATTTCTGTTAGCTTCAACATTGCACTTTGTGTTCACAACTTTACCAAATGGCTTTCCCAATTCAATCAGTTCCTCCTCTATGCACTCCCATGGTAAGTTTCGCAAATGAAGCACCTTCGATGGAGGTTGGGTGTAACGAAACTGTGGCCAACTCGACATAGAAGCCATTTGAACAATAACCCCACCCTATTCTAGAACACCGCAAAAATCTGTCCTCACTACCACCCCTACAAAGAAACCCATTTCATAGTCAGGTTACATGCAATAGAATCATGGACTAAAACCTCTTTCCTGTCCAGCTATAATATACTTCTGATTTTACACTCCAGGCATGCATGTCTTACATATTACAGTCGCATACACATTGCTTGTCCTACAACCCATCATGTTTTTAGTATCAAGAACGCATTTTCAATATTATAAACATTTGATTTGAACAATATATCATCTTTTCTGTCAAACAAGGACTTCATAGAATTTTCAAAATCGAGCCTTTCATGGTCAGGGAAAAAAATTCTTGAATCAAATTCTCCAAATTGAGGCACAAAAAAAAAAAGTTATTTTCAAACTCATTTTTTCAAAGGCCTAAAATACATGTTTCAAGGTGGAAGCAAACAATCCAAAACACAAGCCACCGCAAGCAGAAACTAGATTGCAAGGAAAACTAACCATGTGTAACGCTATATTCCTAAATATTGTTCTTAATGCTAAACAACGAAAGGGATCCGCATATACCCAAATCAAACACAAATTTCTTTTTGATCGGTAAAAGCGCACATACCCAAATCAAATAGAAATTAGAAATATAGATAACCCCGACAACATAAATTGAATACCAAAATTCCAATCAATGCCTCAAGCGAACCCCTATAAAGAAATTGAGTATGTAACTACACATCATTGAAATAAAGGACCTTATATCCTTAAAAAAATCAACTTCTTTACAGCCTTAAACGATAAAACCTATAGTGAGAAAATATAAAATCAATGCATTAACCAACGCATATCCAAATCACAAAAGTTAAAAAGAAAAGAAATCTGCATTAAATCTTGATTTTAGCCTTAATTTCAACATGTATATTTATGTACAGAGTATAAGGTTCTTGCAAGAACCTTCTGCACTAATCAGAACACACACACGAAGGTAACAAGAATCAATCCCACACAATACACTCAAGAGTGAATGAGCAAGATTCAATGATGAATCCTGCAGAGAATCTTCGAGGGATCCTCAACCTCCAAGAAATGGAATTCACTAAAACTCAAAAGATACAATTCACTAGCCCACTGCTGCTTATATACTGCAGTCGTGAAGCACTTGGCCAATATTTGGCTTTAAACGAAACACAGGCTACAAGGAATTAAACGCTAACTAAAACACACGGGTGGTTAAACTCCCCGTTTCATTAATACAAAATGCAGCCCACTAAACACTAAACAACCCTTCCATTATTAAGCCTCAAAACACATCGTTTTATTAACACTCCCTTTCCGTTAAAACGGTTATTTGCAACTCAAGCTCAACTACTGCAACTCCCTGCATATTTCTTTCCTCAACATTTCCTTCCTCATATCTTCCCCAAGGCACCCGTGACAATGTCCCCTTCTTCAAGGCCTTTCCCCCAAGGCACCCATGACAATCATAAAACAGTGCCCACCAAATGAGGGTATATGGATCTTAGTTTGTATAAGTATTCCCACGAATTATCCTCAACTGCAGCTCCTAGCCACTTCACTAACACCTCAGTAACAGCACGGTTGCCCAACTTCTTCATCCTCCTCTCTAAAATCATTTCAGGCTCAGGCTGAACACTACCATCATCATCAACTGGAGGAAGAGTTGACAAGGGAGAAATCTGATCTCTTAACTTTTTCTTGAGACAAGAGACATGAAAAACTGGATGGATTTTCGATGTAGGAGGCAAGTTTAATTTGTAAGCCACTGAGCCAATCTTTTGAATCACCTGAAAGGGACCATAGAATCGAGGGGCAAGCTTTATGTTATGCCTCATAGCTACTGATTTCTGTCTGTAAGTTGTAGTCTAAGAAAAACCCAATCTCCCTGCTCAAAACACCTTTATGACCTCTTTCTATCAGCAAAGAGCTTCATTCTATCTTGAGCCTTCTGTAAATTCTCTTTCAAGAAAGACAAAATCTGTTCTCTAGACCTCAAGTGTTGATCTACTGCAGCATTAGCAGTAGTGCCTGCCACATAAGAGAGCAACCTTGGTGGTGGCATCCCATATAAGGCTTGAAATGGAGAAATTCGTGTGGAAGAATGCACAGTTGTATTATAATGCCACTCATCCATAGACAACCAAGTACTCCATTTTCTTGGTTTAGAACCAGTATATGCTCTTAGATAGGCTTCAACAGCTTTGTTTAATGCCTCAGCTTGACCATCAGATTGAGGATGGTAAGCTGAGCTCATATTCAAGATGGTACCTTGCATTTTAAAAAGCTCTTGCCAAAACAAGCTTGTAAAGACCACATCACGATCTGAGACAATTGTTCTAGGCAACCCATGAAGTTTGAAAACTCCTGAAAAAAATACCTCAACCACTTTAGCTGCTGTATATGGATGAGACATAGGGAAGAAATGACCAAACTTGATTAATCTATCCACCACAGTGAGGATGACTGTCATACCACTTGAACTAGGAAGGCCCTCGATGAAGTCCATAGCAATATCTAACCAAGAACTCTGTGGAATAGGTAAAGGGTGAAAAAAACCTACTGGCATGACATTTTCAGATTTATTAACCTGACAAACTTGACATTCTTTCACCACTTTTCTGATGTCTTTTCTCATAACAGGCCAATAAAAGTCAAGCTTGGCTTTTTGCAATGTCTTATGATACCCATGGTGACCTGCTTCTGGACTGTAATGGACATGCTGCAATACTTTCTTCTGAAACAAAGATCCAAGGACTATAGCCAGTTTCATTTTCTTTAAAATAAGGCCCTGTTGCACAGAGAAATCCTTATGAACCTGCCCACCTTTCTGTAGCTCATCAAGTAATTGAATGAACTCAGAAGACTTTTTATAACTCTCTTTAAGTTCATCTATCCACAAGGGACTTGGAAATGAGATCATGGCCAATGTAGCTAAATCCTCTTCCATTTTCCTTGAAAGTGCATCAACTACTTTGTTATCCCTCCCCCTCTTGTACTCCACTTTAAAGTCATACCCCATAAGCTTGGACATCCATTTATGCTGTGCTTCTGTAGCCACTTTCTGTTCCAACAAATGCTTCAAGGCTTGTTGGTCAGTTTTGATTTTAAAGGGTTGGCCCAACAAGTATGGTCTCCACTTCCCCACTACACTCACAAGTGCCAGAAATTCTTTCTCATAGGTTGATAAGAGTAATGCTTTACCCTTAAGAGCCTTACTGAAAAAGGCTATAGGCTGATTGTTCTGCATCAACACAGCCCCCAACCCCACTCCTGAAGCATCACATTCAATTGTAAATTCTTGAGAAAAATCTAGTAATCTCAAAACAGGAGGCTGAGCTATAGCATTCTTGAGTTGTAAAAAAGCTTTTTCAACTTCTTCAGACCAAGAAAAAGAATTCTTTTTCAATAAAATGGTCAATGGGGGTAGCAATTGAACCATAGTTTTTGATAAACTTCCTATAATAGCCAGTTAAGCCAAGAAATCCTCTTAAAGCCTTAACAGTTTTAGAAATAGGCCACTCTATCATTGCTGAAATCTTAGAAGGATCAACTTTCACCCCTTCTCCAGATATAATATGGCCTAAATAATCAACTTCCATAACACCAAAGCTGAACTTAGACCTTTTAGCAAATAAAGAGTGTTGCTGTAAAACAGATAATACTGTCCTTAGATGCACTAAGTGTTGAGTTAAATCTTGATTGTAAACCAAGATATCATCGAAAAAAAACCAATACAAACCTTCGAAGAAAAGGTTTAAAGACATGATTCATTAAACCTTAAAAAGTGGCAGATGCATTAGTAAGCCCAAAAGGCATTACTAAGAACTCATAATGGCCCTCATGAGTTCTAAATGCTGTTTTTGGAATGTCTTCTTCCTTTACTCTTATTTGATGATAACTTGACCTCAAATCAAGTTTAGAGAAATACCTTGCTCCATACAACTCATCAAGGAGCTCATCAATCACTAGAATTGGAAATTTGTCCTTGACAGTTTCCTGATTTAGAGCTCTATAGTCCATGCACATCCTCTATGTGCCATCAACTTTCTTCACAAGAAGGATAGGTGAAGAAAATGGACTTTGACTTGGTCTAATCACACCATTAGTCAGTAATTATTGAACAATCTTTTCAATCTCTGTTTTTTGGTAGTGGAGGTACCTATAGGGTCTTACAGAAATTGGGGCAACTCCCTCCTTTAAGACAATTTGATGATCAAAAATTCAAGGTGGTGGCAACCCAGCTGGTTCCTCAAAAACAGATTGAAATTGTTGCAAAACTTCTTCAATTTCAGGTAAATGTTGCACCTTTTCTTTATCATTCTGTATTGCTACTAGTTGCAAGAACCATCCTTGCTGCCCAATGAAAGAGGATTTCATCATATTAACCCCAGGTTCTACATGCACCTTATTAGATAACAACCCTTGCAAGAGTAGCTGCTTAGCACCAATCTGAAATTGCATTGACATCCTTGTAAAATCCCACTGAATAGGACCCAATGTTTTGAGCCATTGTACTCCCAAAACAATGTCACAACCCCCAAGAGTTAGAACATGGAAAGGAACCAAAAACTTAGTTCCTTGAATGTTTATCAACTCCTTACATGTACCTTGACTAACTATGGTAGTCCCATTAGCCACTTTAACTTGAAGACCCCCATCATCAATCACACTCAATTTAGTTGCTTTCACCACCAAAGGATCCAAGAAGCTGTGAGTACTTCCTGAATCCACCAAGATTTCACAAGAAAAAGAACCAATCTTGCCAAGCAACCTCATTGCATTACTGTTAACACACCCAGAGATAGCATGAATAGAAACCTCAAGTACCTCAGATTCCTTCCTCACTAAGTTTGTCGATTCTTGCAACAGTTGTGGCTCAACTTCTTACATTGTCACTAACCTCCTGGTCTTCAGCATCTTCCCCATGTAAGAAATACACCTTAGGATTCTTGCACACATGACCTGGATTCCACTTGTCATTACAGTGAAAACACAATCCTTTCTTCCTCTTTTCATCCATGAGAGAAGCATTAACCTTTCTCAAAGGAAACATACCCTTTGAAGCCTTATTCAGCAACTCAGGAGACCCTGTGTTATCACCAAAACCTTTTTCTGAGTATTGACCATACTACCTCCAAGACTTTCTCGAAGCTAAGACATATTCTTCTTGCAATTTTGCTAAACTAAAGGCAGCCCCATGATTCAATGGATTGAATATTTTAACAGGTATCCTGATCTCATCTTTCAATCCACTAATGAAACAACTCATCTTATGCCTCTCGAATAAACCTTTCAGCCTATTTGATAAATATTCAAATTGTGAAGTATACAAACTAATAGAAGTAGTTTGTCTCAACCTTGTTAAAGCTTCCATTGGATCATCAAACATTGATGGCCCAAATCTCCCTTGCAAAGCAACCACCAATGATTGACATGAATTAAACTGCCCTGAGTCCAATGCATTATGATACCACACCAATGCCTCTCCTTGCATATGGTGCGAGGCTACCATCAACTTTTGATGGAAAGGTACTTGAAAGCAATCAAAGTACTGATTGGCTTTAAAAACCCAATCCAAAGGATCATTTCCACTTAATTGTGGAAATTCCAACCTAATACTTCTTTGAAACACAGCCCTATCCTCATGATTTCTAGGCTCACTAGATACCTCTCGATCTCTGAAAGAATTTGCATTTATAGATTCAACCAAGGAACTCAAAACATTCGCAAATTGATCTAACCTCTTTGTTATACCAGCAATTGCTTGCTGATGACCCTCCAATTGCTTCTGAACCAAATCTTGTTGCTTCTGAGTTACTTCTTGGTGACCTTTCAACGTTGCACGCATACCATCTGCCATCAGAACCTCTTGACCAAGGATCGCCCACTGCTGATACCACTTGTAAGGTTCTTGCAAGAACCTTCTGCACTAATCAAAACACACACACGAAAGGTAATAAGAATCAATCCCACATAATACACTCAAGAGTGAATGAGCAAGATTCAATGATGAATCCTGCAGAGAATCTTCGAGGGATCCCTCCAAGAAATGGAATTCACTAAAACTCAAAAGATACAATTCACTAGCCCACTGCTGCTTATATACTGCAGTCATGAAGCACTTGGCCAATATTTGGCTTTAAACGAAACGCAGGCTACAAGGAATTAAACACTAACTAAAACACACGGGTAGTTAAACTCCCTGTTTCATTAATATAAAATGCAGCCCACTAAACACTAAATGACCCTTCCATTATTAAGCCTCAAAACACATCGTTTTATTAACACTCCCTTTTCGTTAAAACGATTATTTGCAACTTAAGCTCAGCTACTGCAACTCCCTGCATATTTCTTTCCTCAACATTTCCTTCCTCATATCTTCCCCAAGGCACCCGTGACATAGAGTGAGAAAGAAATGAAAGAATTCAACATAAACGTACACAGAAAAGCAATAAGTGTAAGAAATTAGGCAAAAGCGGAGAGAGAGGAAATGGAATTGGAAGTAGCAGAGGAAATGGCTGAGCCTAATAACTTTGAGCTTTTACCTATTTATTTTGGTTAGGGTTTCAGCAAGAAAGGAGGAAACAGAGCTTGAGAGCTCAATAGAGGTGAAATCTCTCAGTTAATTGATTAATAATGGTGGATTTGTGGCGGTTTGTGGTTTCTGAATTTGATTTGGGTTTTAATGGTGGACAATGCTACATGTACTGTGTATACGCATTTCAAATATCACATCAATATAAATATCTTTAATTATTAAAAAATGAATAAATATATTTAAAATAATTATGTTACTCTTTATTTCAATTTTTATTATATTTTCGTCATCTCATAATATAATATTAGATAATTAAAAACTAATTATTATATTTTATTTATGAATTTATCATATATTATTATATTATAAAATAATAATTGTTTTTGAAAAAAGATAATAAATATATTTTTTTATTTAAATTTCATATTCTACGTATATATATGCTTAATAAGTCCTTTTTATACATTGAAATAAATGAAATTTGGCTCGCGTTGTGAGGCACAAACATTGATATTTAATGGGGGAAACGATGCATTTAAGTTTTATTCCTCTCTCTCGGAGTCTTGGGGACAGTGGGACACGAGCCAACAGGTTCCAACTTACATAATGTTGCTAAGACCACCTTTTCTAGGAACCTGGAAGCACAGTCATTGGAAGAAAATCTTCTAGCCCTTCACAGCGCTTTATCAACCTCTACAGCCACCTGTAATCATATAGTCTCCACCAACATTTCTATAGCTCAGCTCTGCAAGATTGGGCAACTTGACATTGCACGCAAAGTGTTTGATTGGATGCCCGAACGAACTGTTGTGTCGTGGAATACCATGATTTCTAGTTACCCCAAATGGGGACAATACAATGAAGCCCTAAAAATAACTTCAATTATGCACCACGGCATTATAAAGCTAAATGAGACTACTTTTTCCTCTACACTAAGTGTGTGCGCGCGTTCGAGTTTGGTGTACGAGGGAAAAGAGCTTCATTGTTTGCTTTTGAAAACTAGGTCTGAAAGATTTGAGTTTGTAGGTAGTTCATTGTTGTACTTTTACGCGAGCTGTACTGAGATTGAAGGAGCTAAGAGGGTGTTTGACGAGTTTCATGATGAAAATGACTTGCTGTGGAGTTTGATGCTTGTAAGGTATGTGCAATGTAACTTAATGAGTGAAGCTATGGAAGTTTTTAAAAATATGCCAACCCGAGATGTTGTGGAATGGACTATGTTGATTTCCAGATTTGTGAGGAGTGAGGATGGGTGTGAAAGGGCTTTGGAGTTGTTTAGGAGGATGAGAAGGAGTTGTGAGGTCATGTCAAATGAGTTTACTTTGGATTGTGTTTTAATGGCTTGTGGGAGATTGGGTAGCCTAAGCGAAGGGAGGATTGTCCACGGACTTTTGATAAAAATATGGATTTGAGTTTGATCACTCGATTGGTGGTGCATTGATTGAATTGTATTGTGAATGCGAGGATATTGAGGATGTCAAGATAGTGTATGATAGAATGGGAAAGCCTTGTTTAAATGCTTCCAATTCACTTATTGGGGGACTTATATTGATGGGTAAGATTAAAGATGCTAAACCGATTTTTAATGGATTGCTTGGAAAGAATCCAATCTCATGTAATTTGATGATTAAAGGTTATGCAATGAGCGGTCTAGTCAAGGAATCAGAGAGGATTTTTAATAGAATGACCCAAAAAACTATAATTTATTTGAATACTATGATTTCTGTGTATTCAAGGAAGGGTGAACTTGATAATGCTTTGAGGCTGTTTGAAGAAACCAAAGGGGAAAGAAATCCGGTGACATGGAATTCAATGATGTCGGGTTATATTCAAAATCATCACCATGAAGAGGCTTTCAAACTATATCATGCACAGATTATCAATATACTCTACTAGATCGACATTCTCTACTCTATTTCATTCTTGTAAATGCCTTGGATGATGACTCTTATCAATATACTCTACTAGATCGACATTCTCTACCATATTTCAGATCAATTATTTTTGAAAAACTCCATTTAAATATCATGGTGGTGAATCATCATGCATGTTGGATGATGACAGCCACCTGATATTCATTGCTTTGTGAAATTAAGTACTACCAGTCACAAACCAACCCCTTGGAATGACACAAAACATTGCTGAAATGGAAAAATACATATGTGCATGCCTTTAGATACATAAGTATGCGCATATGCATGCATGCATTGATGCATGAATTTTGAACCTAATAAGATCACAGTTGGTTTTTCTATATTTTTCCATGCAAACTCTCATTAATTGTAAGCTGAAGCTGTTTGGATCTCTCATCATTCTTTTCCAAATCCCATTTGTTTGGTTCTTCCATAATTCCTTGTTTCCTGTACTTATAGTAGAGCATGAGTTGAAGGATACCTAAAGGACTACCAACCATATTTGGGGCCTGCAAATTTTAGAAATATGGAAGTTATGAAATATATACATCACAACAGACCTAGAGATCAATTATGATACAAACCATGAGAAACAGATCATGACTCAGTAGTCCATAAGCCATCCAAAGTGAACTAGCAAGGAATGAGAAAAAAGATAAGTAGAACGGCATGAACTCAACGCTCCTTGTAAGTATGACTTGCTTCTGCAATTAAAAACTAAAGTTATATGCTGACAGTGACAACAAAATGCTATGCGCAAGAATAGAAACCTGAGCAGGAGATATGAACTTAGAATAAAGTGGCATGCATGCATGCATGTGACATCTTAAATGGATTTGAAACAAATAAAAAAAGTTTCCACATTTTCTGTTGCCATATAGGTTGCTCCAGAGAACATTTTCATGAAATTATGAGAAATGATGACTCACCACTACCACTAGTGGAGAACCGTACATTGCTACAGAGGCTACTAGTCCTACGCTCCCAACAAATAGCTTTCGATGATGGTGGTCATGGAAAGAAAAAGCTGAGATGATTGAAGTGGTGCAGAAGACTATGATAACAGGTGTCACTGTCACAGCTACCTTCACCTGCACCCGCATGATTTTTATGCATCAGTATTCTCCTCATGTAATTGTGCATACATGTCTGCTGTATCTTAACGCAGCAACAGAGAAAAACCATGTTTTAAAAATAAAGATAAAAATCAGTATGTTGGAACATATAAATAAGGCACTTGGCCCATGCATACATTTAGAGCATAATTATATATCCCTTGCTTGCATAGTAAATTGTAATAGATCATGTATACAGGCAAAACTATGCTATTAAATGTGAAATGTGAAACTTGCCTTTCCTCTAGCTGAAGTGAACCATAAGTATATGACCAAGAAGGAGAGTTCAAGAATCATCCCTAGGACATTGATGGAAATTACAAGAAAGTTTTCCCACCTATTGCTTACAACTGGCAATCCATACCAAGTGTAGAGGAGGCAGTTTAATAGTGCAATAACATAAGGAACACAAGAATACCCCTCCGTGCTTTTCTTCCTTATGACTCTTGAAAAAGTTAATCTGAAATATAAAGAAAATCATAATATAAAAAAAGTTGATTAAAATGGTCAAATATTCAATCTTTCCAGTATTGCTCACTGGACTTGAATAAGATGAAGTCAGCTAGGCAGTAAATTAGAATGTTGACATTACATGGGAGCCGTATAGAGTAACAAAGAAGCAGCATTCCCTGCAATAAACACCATGTAAATAGGAGTATTAAGTGAAATTTTTGTGATATTTGTTCATCAATAGTGCTTGGGAGCTGATAAAATAAACAAAGAGGAAAATACCCATGACTCCTACTGCCAAGCGTAACCTCTCTCCCATATTTGGCCTGGCTATGAAAGATGTTCTTGATAAGAGAACTTGTCCCAGCAACAAGAATCTGAACAATAACTGAAGATTGCTTTGTTGACTTTAGCACTCTTCATATATATATATATATATATAATGATGAGACAGATAAAAAGAGAATATGTGCATTTGCAAGTGTCTTTGCACATCCTTATGTTCGATAAGAATGATAGGAAATTGAAGGAAAAAAATATGGAATTATTTACTTTATTTAGTTGAAGAGAAAAGATTGGGAGAAGGGAGAAGGGAGTCTTTTGTATTAAATTTGTGACTATGTACAAAATACTACCATTATTATGGCATCTTAATTTAAGAGGATTTGAGACAAAAATTAGTACATTTGGAGTCAGATGAATGATTTGCCTTTTTATTGATACCATTTAGATTTATATCACTCTTATTAAAGTTAATCGGTGAATTCACTTACATATTTTGAAGACTAATTGTATACATAATTTAAATGTTTAAGTTGCATTATATATATATATATATTTATATTTCTTGTAGAGGAAAAAATTGGCTAGAATTAGATGACTAAATGATAAGGTTTATCTTATCATTATTTAACTAAATGATAAGGCTTATCTTATCATTATATTTGAATTTGTTTGATGAATGTAAAATAATTATTGATTTATCTCTAAACAATGTTGAGTCTATCTAGAAGTCTTAGGTGTTGTTTAGATAAATCATTGAAGTTAAAATCGAGTCCTGGTAGATCTGATTTATCCAGAAGAATGTTATCGCGAAATGTTAGCAGTCCGTTAGTACACGTTTTCGCGACTATTGCTAACCATCAGCAGAGTCCTATTGTGACTGGAACTCTTTCCAGACTTTCTATTTAAAGGGATTCGGTTTTGTATCTTATTATAGACTTTGAGCCACGAATTTCAGAGAGGATATTCTGAGCATATGTGTGAGAAAATTCACTTGAGAATTTTCATGGGGTTTTTCATCTCTCTTTAAGTGCGATCGTGCTTCAGTGTTGGAGGATCATATGATTGGAATTCAGCCCTTAGAGTTCTAGGAGGAAAGGCAACATTTGAAAATCACCAGAGGTTCTAGCTGCTACTGCGGTAGAAGACAAACGGGTCGTTTATCTTGTCGAGTAAGATAGTCGATTTGTAAAGGTTTTGTAATTGATGATTGCTTGTAATTGTTCTTCAAATAATTTTGGCTGCTCCATAGGGTTTTACCTTTAAAGAGTTCTTTAAAGAGTTTCTCTTCGTAACCAATCGTTGTGTATTGCAAATTTGTTTATTCTCTTTGAGTATTTTGATTTGTTTAATAATTCTAAATATTGAGATCTAATCAATTTGTTCAAGGAAATTGGTAGACAATTTCGTGGTTTTACAAGAGTACGTTGGGAATTTCATTTCTGATTCTGAAACACCGATTCAAATTGTGATCAATGATGTTTCGACATTAATTTGTCGCCCAAGTAAAAATTTGGTTGGTGGAGTCAATTCCCCACTTGTTGATATGGACAATTCATTACGTACTGCTCAGGTTGCACAATTGTTAGTTGGACCAAGTGTATGAAATTCTGTTACTTAGAAATTGATTGGTGATTATAGATGTAATATTCTTGGTATTTTCAAGCTGAATGACATGTGAGCATAAAGAATATTTTCCCAACTAGAGAAACATACCAAGTGCATTATGTTGTTGTAAAACATAGAATGAATAGCTTAGATGTGAATGTTTGTAACATTAATATATATCTCCCAACATCGTTTAATGAGTATTATAACTTTCCTTTCGATGATTGGTCACATCAACCCTAAAACAAGCAATCTCAATATCCGACTCTTTTCTTTTTAAAAGCTCAAAAGATGCTCATATGGTACAACACATTTTCATGAAGAGTCTGTTAGCATTAAGAATAATGCCAATGTTTGCTTTTCAAGTGGATAGATGTTGGGGCATATGTCAATGAGCCCTATATTGTGGGATAAGTGGGGTAGGATATTATGCTTATAGAGTAGTGTTATGGTCATAAAAAGATTTTACAATAGTAAATTTACAAACTGATGTGGTTTTCATGTAATACATTAGATGGATTTTACAATAAACGTAACTTTACAATTTGAAGTACCACATCAAGTCATGTCAATTTGTAAGTTTACTTTTGTAAAATTCTTTTGCGGTTAAAGCATTTCTCATGCCTAAAATGCCAAAGGAAAAAAAGGACGAATTATTCATAAGTTGGTCTAGAAAGAAGGATCAAATTCTCATCAAGTTTTTGCCCAAACTTGAGAGTCTTAAGTGATATAGACAATAACAAATGTGGTCGTCTCTCTCTAATAGGGACTCTCAAATCTAGAATTTTTTCCCATAAGACAAGTACACACGTAAACGAATGTTTCTTATGACTCATTAAAAAATTATGTGGTTTTGGCTTCAACTTGGTCTTTGATTTTAGGTAATAATGTTCTTTGTATTAGGCTTTTATTGGAAGGCCATAAGACAAAATTGATTTGGCTCTCTAGTTAGTAGAATTGAGCGCATCACATGGCACATAGGTATGTTGCATGCATTAGCTAACTCAAAAGGAAAAAGGTGATACTGTATTAAAGACTGTACATAGCTATTCCATGTACAGTTTATTTAAATCATCATATCAAATTTATCTTTATAAGAACCAATTAGGTTCATTTTAGGAATATTAAACTAATATATAATAGACAAGGGAATAGGGTTGGTCTTCTTCTTCTCTGAAGGGTGGGGTATTTTTATGCTTTGTCCTGGCAAAGCTTTTGTCTGTTAGACTTTGTCTGAAGATTGTGTCAGAATGGTTGAAGATGTCACTAGAATGTGGGAAAGCTTGAAATTGACAAATGAAGAACAACAGGAGATCACCTTGTTAGAGGAAGCAGTAAACTTCTCCAACATTAGATGAAAACACTACCTCCTTGCCATGCTTACTAACGACAAACCAGCAAACAAAGAGGCTTTCAAGTTAACACTGGCCAAAGTCTAGAACATTGAGGGATGGGTAACTTTCAAAGAGATTGGAAGTAATAGATTTTTGTTGGAATTCCAATTTTCTTCCGACAAAAAGAAAGTCATGCAAGGAGGCCTTGGTCTTTCAACCGTCACTTGGTCTGTATTCAAGAGTTTGAAGGAGGTTTATCTCCTACTAGATCTCAGTTCACAACGGAGCCTTTTTGGATCTAAATTTGTAATCTCCCTTTTGCTGAAATGACTAGAGAGATGGGTGAAAGAATTGAATCAGAAATTGAGCATGTCCTCTCTGTGGAAGCAGAAAACGAAGCTATTGATGGAGAAGATTTTAGAGAATCAGTGAGGAAATCAATATCACAAAGCCTTTTGCCCATGGTTGTTTTCTCAATATTTTAGGGAACAATGCTAGATCACTTTCAAATATGAAAGGCTCTCTAAATTTTGTTTCAAATGTGGCATACTAAAGCATGAAAGTGGGAAATGTCATAAGATGAGTCAAGTTTCCCAAAATCAGAAATAGTATGGGCAATGGTTACATGTTGCATCATCCTTTCCTCCTGATATTGCATTGAAAAAGTATGGTGGCTCATTGGACCATACCAACCACTCATCCCACCATCGACAAAGCTCAAATGAGGAGTGCAGTAATGGAGCCAAGGAATGAAAGTCTTTATCATAAGAGGAAAGAGAGGCACAATCCAAGGAGTTGATTGGAGAAATTCAAGAACCTATTGTTACCAAATCCCATGAAAATGGGAATCCTACCATGGAAAGTGAAGAGGCTCCTACCAACTTTGACTTTCATACCAATAAGGTGTGTTATAACTACTCAAGCTTAACTTCAACTAATGATGTTTAAATAGAGGACAATGAGAATATACCTTTATTTTTTTAACCTGGAATCAAGGGAGGCTGATTTTATTCAAATTTCTCAAGTAATGCACACTGATGTCGATAATTCCCATGTTCCACGCCACAAGATTCCAAGCACATCTCCTAAAGTGGGTAACAAAGTGACCACATGGAATAGGAGAGCTAGAGGCCAAGCTCATGTACTTGCAGATGTGACTAATGTTCACAAGGACAATGCCCAAATGAAAACCACCAAAAGATCTTTGAATGTTGAAATTGAAAATCTAAATTTTTGCCCTCTCCCAAAGAAATCTAAAACCAAGCTTAAGCCTGAAAAGAGCCAAACTCAGGTTGTATCAGTGGAGGTTGCTGAGTAACCCCACCATCACCAATGATTTGCCTAAATTGGAACTTCCGAGAGCTTGGGAACCCTCAGACATTTCATGAACTTCACTTTTTGGTGAATATAAAATCCCCAAACCTGGTGTTCCTTGTAGAAACTAAATGTGGTAGAGAGAAAATAGAGAAAATGATAATTAAACTTGGTTTTGAAAATTGTTTTAATGTTGAAAATAGGGGCAGGAGTGGGGGGATAGCCTTATTTTGGAACTCATCTGTGGAAGTTGAAGTGGTCTCTTACACTGATTGGCATCTTTCAGTAATGATCATTTTATCTTCAGTGGGCACTAAATGGTTATTAACTAGTTTCTATGGAATTTCTATAACAGCAAAAAGGAATGATAGTTGGAATTTGCTCAAAACCCTCACACCTTATGAGAACATTCCCTACCTTTGCTTTGGAGATTTTAAAGAAATCCCTAGTCAGAATTAGGAATTTGGGGGCCTCTAGCAGGCCTTATAGGCAAATGGAAAATTTTAGGACAGCTCTCAAATCTTGTGACGTCAATGATCTTGGTTACTTTGGTGACAGATTCACATGGGCTAGTAATAGAGAATGAGGAGATTTCACTAAGGAAAGGCTTGATAGAGCCTTTGGGAATATGGCATAGCTTCTTTGTTTGAAGATCAATATGTGCATCACCTTGCTACTAATAGCTCAGATCATAGGTCTATACTCATCTCTATGCAACGTCAAATTTTAAGTAAGAAAAAGGAGAGGATTTTTAGATATGAATCTAATTGGAGTAAAAAGGGAGGTTGCAATGCAATGGTAAAAAATGCTTGGCATGGAACAAAGAGCCTCACTGATAAATTGCAAAAAACTATTAAGGGTATGCAGAGATGCCAACTGGGCTTGAAACAATGGAGTAAAGATATGCATAAAAGTCAGGAAAAACTCCTCAAATCTAAGCTTGAGCTGCCTAACCATTTAAAAGAGTCAAATGAAGGTCACCTCCATGAGGAAATTAAGTTCCTTCAAAAAGAGGTTGATTCCATTCTCGATATAGATAACACAAATTGGCAGTAAAGGGTTGAACAATCATGTCTGAAGGATGGTGATAGAAATACAAATTTTTTTCACAAATTTGCTAGCCAGAGAAGGAAAACTAATACAATCAGCAAGATCAAAAATGGAGTAAGTTAGGAAACAAAAGACGCTAAGGAGATCAGTCTCAGTTTCCAGCAATATTTTCAAGAATTGTTTTCCACCTCCCATCTAGTAGGAATTGAAGAATGCCTAAGCTCTGTAAAATTGGTAGTGAATAAAGACATGAATTCCACCCTAAAAAAAACTCACTACTTTAGAAGTGAAAAAGCCCATCTTTAGCATGAATCCATTAGGTTCTCCTGGACCTAATAGATTTCCTGTTGTTTTTTTACCAAGAGCATTGGGACATAGTGGGGTCGGGTGTATGTGAGGCAGTGTTGGAGGTACTTAATGGTGGCAAGTGGTTTGATAGTTTGAATGAAACTCTCATAGTACTTATTCCAAAGAAGAATTCACCCTCCCAAGTTACTGGTTTTAAGCCCATTAGCCTCTGCAATGCCTTTTTACAAAATCATTGCAAAAGTAATGTCAGACAGATTAAAGCTCATACTCTTAGAGATAATCTCTCATACTCAAACAACCTTTGTACCAGGAAGGCTCATCATAAACAATGTTATTGTAGCTTTTAAATCCTTGCATACAATGAAGACTAGGATGAAAGGAAATGAAGGTTTTATGACTCTCAAGCTCGAAATGAGCAAGGCTTATAACAGAATAGAATGGGCTTTCTCAAATCTGTTATGCATAAACTAGGCTTTGCTCAAAGATGGATCGACCTTACAATGAAATGTGTAGCCTGAGTCTCTTACTCTCCTACTTTTTAATGAGCTTCCACAAAAGAGTTTTAGCCCAACAAGGGGAATCGGGGAAGGTATCCTCTCTCCCCATAACTTTTCATTCTTTGTACTGAAACTCTCAATAAAGCTAAACATTCTGGCTTGATCACTAGCCTTTCTATAAGAAGAAACCAACTACACATTTATCATTTATTTTTTTACAGATGATAGCCTTCTCTTTTGCAAGGTTAATTCTCTGGAGTAGAGCAGACTTTTCACTTTTCTGAATTCTTATAAAAAAAGCTTTAGGTAAAAGACTAAATAAAGAGAAGACCTCTAACTATTTCAAGAACACCAGTGAAGAAACAAAGGAGATAATCCCAATCTCTTGTGGGAAGGTCAACAGCTTACTCCTTCATAGGTATTCTTGATAAGGCACAAGACAAATTGAGGAATTGGAAAGAGAAATTCCTCTCCTAGGCAGGTAAGGAAATTTTGATCAAATCAGTGGTCCAAGCCATTCCCACTTATAGCATGGGTATCTTTAAGCTTCCCAAGCATCTTTTACACGACCTTAACAAGCTTGTGAAGAATTACTGGTGGGGGAAACAAACTCGAGCATAGAATTCACTAGGTGAGCTGGAATCAAATGAGGAAGTCTAAAAGTCTAAGAGATCTAAGATTTAGGGACTTTTGAAAATTTCAATATTGCTTTGCTAGCCAAGCAGTGTTGGAGGATCATAAAAAATCCCAACTCTCTTGTAGCTCAGGTCCTTGAAGGAAAGTATTTCTATACAACATATTTTTTCAAAGAAAAGGTAGGGCACAACTCATCTTACTTATGGCAAAGTTTTCTGGCAGCAAGACATTTACTGGAAGAAGGTTTGATCTCGAGGATAGGTGATGGAGAATCAGTTGAAATATGGAATGATTAAGTAGATTTCTACATTCAAATACCAAAGTCTCAACTCTCATCGATAAGGATACTAAACCATGGAAGCAATATTTGGTTGATGTTATTTTCTCTAAGGAATAAGCTGTCTTGATCAAGGCTATCCCTATTATTCCTTACACTAGACCTAATAAGTTGATTTGGAGGTGCACCCCCAACAAGTGATTTCAATGTCAAGAGTGCTTATCACCTCAAAACAAAATTGAATGGAAGAATTTTGGGTCAACCATCAGTTTGCTTAAGCCAGAATGATACTTGGACAAAAGTTTGGCACCTGGCCATTCCTAAGGCCACCAAAACATTTCTATAGAGAGCTTGTCTTAATGCTCTTCCCATCAGAGCTAACTTGTTGAAAAGAAAGGTAGTTGAAGATCCCTTATCTCCAGTAAACTGGACCCTGAAATAATTGAGCATGCCCTTTAGGATTGTCCCTTTGTTTGTGATGTATGGGGTCAATGTACAAAAAAGCTCCAAAAGTCAAGCTTCCAAAATCAAACATTCAAAGCTATAGTAGAAGCTCTCTTTGGTTTGCTAGATGAAGAAGAAATACTTGAGTTTGTTGTTACATCGTGGAATATTTGGAAGAGAAGAAATGAGTTTGTGTTCAAGGATTCTTTCATTCATCCTAACGCCATTTTCCACGATCAAAACTACTATTAGAGGACCTCAAATAGATTCGACAAACCAACAACAAGGCTTCCACTAGACTGGTTTTACATAGATCTTAGGAGGCTCCACCAAGAGGTAAGTTCAAGTTGAATTGGGATGTAGCTTTGGATAAGGTCCATTGTAAGGTAGGGATAGGGGTTTTCATTCGTGATTGGGAAGGGAATGATCTAGCTTCATTGACAATGAAGAGGGATTTATTCCCTAACCCTCTATTGGCTGAAGCTTATGTAGCTCAACAAGCTGCCACCATTTTTAGCAAAAATCTTGGATACAAGGATATAATCTTGGAAGGAGACACACTGCAAGTCATACAAGGTCTGAATTCATCTATTGAGATAGAATCTTATCTAGGACAACTTATTTCAGACACTAGATTGATATTGGCATCTTTTGAGTTATTGTCTATGAAGCATACCTTACATTCTAATAACATAGTTGCTCATGCCTAATTAGGAAGAAATGCTTTAGGCATCAGGGACTCCATCATTGTACTGGAGGAAATACTTCCATGCAATATTCAATCTCTATTATAGAGCATTATGAATAAAGTTTGTTTTTCATTTTTTTAAAAAAAAAAGTGAGTTTCATTTTAAAGACTTTATACTCTATATTTAGAAACATTTTTGTCCATTTCCCAAAAAAATTAAGAGTTTTCTTGGACTACAATTCTACAGAAATGTAGAGCTTGAAATTATTATATATATATATATATATTTATATATAGCTAATCAAATTAATTCTGTGTGCCAAAGTTAAAAAGATTCTAGCTTTCAAGAAAACAACGAATTATATATGTTATTAATGAAGTTTCATGTTCTATAAATTAGCAATATCATGACAGCCTAAAATATCATCTTATATATTGAACAATCAATTCCCGATCAGGATTAAGCAATTCAATAATATATAGTCAGCAATTTAAAACGAAAAGCTACTATTAAGAAAGCAAAATTCTCACCAAGAGATATTACCGAAAGCACTGATCTCTTTCAGTTTTTGGAGGCTTTTATGATCTCATGCGCTGCACTCATCATATATTGGCGTTTCGCAGCAAAAATATAATTTTCTAAAACTTAATTTAGGAGTAGTAGTAATGTGTATAGTAAGGCATATATATAAATGTTATATACTCTATTAATTAATTAATAGTTTTTATGCATGCATGAGTTCGTGAGGCGCGCATGAAGCTCCTTGCACCTACCTACTTGTACATGTAAAACATTTGTGACCCACCTGTCCTAATAATTATTATATATATTTCAAGCATTCTCTTTCAACCCTTTTCTAATTTCTTGAAGACATCTTCCAACTCATACCTTTTTTTTTTTTAAAGTATAAGTGGTATATATATTTCATTTATCAACAAATCAATCATTACAATACTTCTCCCTCAACATAGAGTTCATGATCTGTGGAGGGCCATCTTCTATCCACACAAGTTCTTCATTACAAGTAAGAGCCAATTTGGCCAGTAAATGAGCTACATTGTTAGCTTCCCTATGAGTGAAATTTACAGACCAAATCGTATTGTTCTCCAGTAGTCTTCTAGTATCCTCAATTATTACACCATAGTCTGCCCATATATCATCTTTACCATTTGTATCTTTGACAACAACCAAAGAATCACCTTCCAGCATCACATTTGACATTCCCAACTCCAAACAAAAAGTCATTGCTCTTCTCAATGCATATGCCTCAGCCACATTTTTTAACACAGACAGGCAAGAATCTCACCCTCTGAGTCTCTTATAATGATCCCAATTCCCACTTTTTTGTTTTTAGCATCAAGGGCAACATCCTAGTTAACTTTACAGGCCATAGCATCAGGTTTTTTCCACCTAATCAAACTTCTATCAATCAGATCAGGCCTAGAAAAAGTGTTTGCAGCTCTGAACTCTTCAAGACTCTGCTTGGCAACAAGAAATAATACTCTTGGACTCTCAAACTTTTTCTCAAAGATGAATGAGTTTCTTCTCAACCATATCCTTCTCATCGTGCAAGCCACAAGACCAACCCCATCTTTCTCCAAACACCTATTAATCTGTTTCCATAAATCCATAAAGTGACCTGCAGAACTAGCCCACTTATGAACTAGACTATCATTCTTTGCCCATACATCTGAAGCAGCCGAGCAGCACCATAAAACATGTGTAATGGACTCCTCTTCCTTCTCACATATAGGGCATAGACTGTTTTAAATTATTTTCTTCTTTGCTAAGTTCAAATTAGTAGGAAGTAAATCATGGCAAGCCTTCCACAGGAACTGTTTGACCACACCCTGCACCTTTAACTTCCAGATTCATTTCCATCCATATTCATCTGAATTCATAGTCGAAGATTCACCATTCTTTGCCATTATCCTTGAATGTTCCAGGTGATAGGCACTTTCCACATAAAACATGCCATTATGTGAAAAGCCCACCTCATTTTGTCCTTTGTGCCCGTCCTGCTGAGGGGAATATTACATATGGCCTCAGCCTCCTCTTTGTTAAAAATTTCATTAATTAGCACTTCATTTCATTTACCCATATCCTCATTAATCAATTGCCTAACAGTTGCATTAGCAGAAAAAATCTTCACAAGAGATTGTATCATGTGAGAAAAAGATGAAGGTACCCATCTATCCTTCCATATTTTGATCTTATTTCCATCTCCAACCCTCTATAGCAATCCATCTTTGATTAAGTCAGCAGAAGAAAGAAGACTTCTCCAAACCAAAGATGGACAATATCCAAATCTAGCATCCAGCACACTCCTCCCCTTGAAATACTTCTCCTGCATTACTCTTGCTATCAAAGAGGAAGGATTATTCAAGATTCTTCAAACTTGCTTAGCCAGCATTGCTTTGTTAAAGCACTCAAGCTCCCTAAAGCCCAACCCTCCTCTCCTTTTAGAATCTCCCATCTTTGACCAACTCTTCCAATGAATTTTCTTATCATTTTGCATATGGCTCTACCAAAACCTTGCCATTACAGCAGCAATCTCTTTACATAGTTTCCTTGGTAGCATAAAAACACTCATTGAATAAGTTGGTATTGCCTAAACAACAACTTTTAGCAAAACTTCATTCCCTGCTCGTGAGAGAAAATTATTCTTCCAGTTGTTTACTTTCATCCATACTCTCTCCTTTAAGTGCTTGAAGGCAATATACCTTGATCTACCAACAATAGAAGGGAGGCCGAGATATTTCTCAAAATTGCCACAGATAACTGCCCCTACCACTTTATGAATTTACCTTCTTACAGCCATAGGAGTATTAGAGCTAAAAATTATAGTGGTTTTTTGTCTATTTAGACACTAACCCGAGCTCTCTCATAAGTGCTTAAGAGCTTTTGAATTTTAAACCACGTTGACAACTTTGCTCTCCCAAAAATGATAGAATCATCAGCAAAGAGTAAATGATTCACTCTTATGCCTCATTTGGTTACAGCAACCCCCCTAATATCACCATTTCTTTTAGCCACATCAACAAGAGAACTCAATCCCTCGGCATAGAGAATGAGCAAATATGGAGAGATGGGATCTCCTTGACGAATTCCCCTTGATGGTTTTATAATACTACTTGGTTGTCCATTAACTAAAACTGAATATGTTATAGAAGTAGCATAATCCATAACCAATTTAATCCACTTTTCCCCAAAACCTAGCTTCCTCATCACATCCTCCAAGAATCCCTATTCAATTTTGTCATTGGCTTTGGAAATATCCAGCTTCAAAGCCATGCTTTCAACCCTCCCTTTTTGCCTTGTTTTCATGGTATGCAAAGTTTCATATGCAACCATGACATTGTCTGTGATAAGCCTGCTTGGAATGAATGCACTTTGGTTCTTTGAAATTACCTCTGGCAGCACCTTCTTCAACCTGTTAGCTAGAACTTTTGACACTAACTTGTACAACACATTACAGAGACTTATAGGACGAAATTCACTAGCAACAACAAGTTTTTCAACTTTAGGGATTAAGGCAATATGAGTAAAATTAAAATTACAATCTAATTCAAGCTTGCCATTCAAAAATGACAAAACAGCTTGACTTACCTCCTGCCCTACAATACTCCAATAAGTCTGGTAAAAGCAGGCTCCATATCCATCTGGCCCAGGAGACTTAAGAGGTCCCATATCTTTAAGTGCAGCTTTTATTTCAGGCAACATAAATTCCTTCCGCAACTTAGAATTCATAGCACTAGCGACCCTCCTCTCAACTCCCCTTAAACCTTTTGCAATAGCCTCTGTTGATGGCTTAGAAGAACTAAAAAGGCTTCTGAAATACTAAGAGAAAACCTCCTCAATACCTTTCTGATATGTCACTCTTCTTCCCTGTACATCCTAGATTTTTGTGATACAATTCCTTTTTTTTCTCTGACTAGCACATTCATGAAAGAATTTGGTATTTCTATCACCAAGCTTATACCACGTTCTTTTAGCCCTTTGCTTCCGTTTTAAATTTTCATTTTCAAAGAGTAAACCTAACTCCTTCTGCAGGCTTCTTACAATCAAGGCATTGTGAGCTCCTTCAATTTCCTGCTCTTTTTTCAACAACTCAGTCAGCCTTGAGATCTCATTTTTCCCATCATTAGCTTTTAGGGAGTTCCATCTAATCAAATCACCATTGCACATTCTCAATTTTCCTTGGACCTTTTTTAAAAGATTTTGACCTGCATTGTCTCTTGCCCAAGCTGCTTCAAAAATACTCCCTCCGTCATCCTCCAAAGTCCACTTAACCTCAAATATGAATAATCTCCTTCTCTTACAAGCAAAGCAAGTAATCTCATTCATTATCAACAAAACAGGTTTGTGGTGATTACCTAACAACTAGAGTCTCCACCCTCCTATCAGTAAATAATTCCAACTCATACCTAAAATTGATAAGCAGAGAGTTCTTTGTTGCTCAATAATATAACTAACGAGATAAGTAAAAGAAACTCTATAATATATAACAATATTCTTTTAAAACATGTTAGTTTAACTCGTAATCTAGTTTTTCATGCCAAATACCATTAACTAAGTAGTTTTGAAATAGAAAATTTTTAAAGCACTATGAAAACAAAATAGTTACATTAAGGTACAAAATTTACCATGAGGCCTAATTTTAAATTGTTGCATTAAATATAAACTCAAAATTTTTTATTTAAGTATTTTAAATAAATCTGAAAAATATTCAATATAATAATTACGATGACTCACTTAAATTTTTACCTTAGATCTCAATTTGTATTGAGCCACCCTGGTAACTGAGATGTCATGATCATAGTCAATCATAATAAATATATTGCTAACCTCCTTATTTATATGCTAATCATACCGTTGTTATGATTTTATATAATTAATTATTAGTACTTTGATTCATTTTATATGTATAATTAGTAACATATATATTAAGTGTTGTTTCATCACCTCGTTTATAACTAACACAATATTGTACGTGTTTTTACAAATATTTCACATGACAATATGAGATCCCACAAGACGTTTGGTTGAATGAGATTTTCAATATCACATTTGCTAGATCTCCCTTCATAGGAGCTTCGGTCTAGAAAACATATACTAGATTTCTATTTTAAGACGGATTTTGAATAGGCCTGTGCATAAAAGTAGATCACCCGATCAATCCGAAAGATCCGAAATGGACCCATCCGACTAAAGTCGGGTCCATCGATTCAACTCTAATAACGGGTTTATTACCCTCAATATCGGTCGAAACCGATCACCCGAGGGATTCATTTTGAACAAGGAGCTCAATCTCTTTACTCTCTCTCTCTCTCTCTCATCATTTACATGGAGCTCGATCGGTTGATCTAGGACATGTTTGGATGTGGTAAACGCGTCTCTTAATCTCATCGTTTACATGGAGCCCAAATCTGAAAAAGGGCAGGCAAGCCACATGAACACAGATCGAGCATAAATTTGGGCTGTTTTGATTTCATCTTCTCCCTGATTCTCATCCCCAAATGCATGCTTCCCATAAAAACTTCATAAATTTCTGTCTGATTTTTTGCTATTTGTTGCCTTCTTTTTTTTAGCCTGGAATGAATCCTGCCTGGGAGGGTGGGGTGCGCTTGGTGATTGTGCGAGTGAAACCACTCTTTGACTCTAGACCTCCGGAAGTACTCGAAGTGGCTAACGTCTGTCGCGTTTCTCAAGTCTGACCGAATTCGACCCTTCCGGGCTGCACTTTAGCATCAACAACGCTGTGATCTCTCTGTCTCTCTCTCTCTGTCTCTCTGTCTCTCTCTCTCTCTCTCTCTCTCTCTCTCTATGTAACGCTCCTTCCCGCGACGAAATCACGCTCCTTCTCTCTCTCTCTCTCTCTCTCTCTGATTTCGTCGCGGGAAGGAAGCGTGCAACAGTCAATTCCTCGAAGATGAAATCACGGGAAGGAAGCGTGCAGCAGTCGGTTCCTCGAAGATGACATCACGAGAAGGAAGCGTGCAGCAGTCGATTCCTCGAAGAAGTTGCAGATCGTGTTGAACTTATCCCCAAAGAAAAAATGGTAGATGAACGAGTAATCGGGTGAGCAGAATAGATCGCACCCGTCCGACCCAAACATATTCGGGTCGGATCGGATCGTTTCCATCATGGCAAGTTGCCGGGTTGTTACGGATCGGGTCCAAAAGTGCATTGAGTTGGCCGGGTTGCAACCCTAATTTTGAATCTTTTATTAGTCATTATTTTAGCTCTCACTCTATTTTACAATAAAAATAACTTTATAATATAACGTATTATTCCAAAATAATTTGTAAATTTACTTTTGTAAAATTTTTTTGTAACTAATTATTTCTCTTTTAAGTTATATTATTTAGTATATAACACCAATTCACTCACTCCTGCAAGTGTAGCTTTGGAACTATCCTAAATTTCCAGAGTAAAATATTTAGGAAAATAATAATAATTCACTGTACATTGCCAAAAATAGATAGTAAATATCACGTATAACACGGCTATATGGAATGTTTTGTCTGAAAATTAAATTACACATACAGACAGTATCGGACTTCTATGTTCGCCTAGCTTCATCTTGATGTTTCTCAACTTTTTTTATTTTTTATTTATTGGGAAGAAATATTTGGGTTGTTAAAACATAAAAAGCTATAATACAGATCATTAGTATACAAACGGATTTGGTTATCAGATACCATTAAGAGGGAGGAGTTATGTACGAGACGGTATTTATTATATATGTTTATGCTAAATGTTGTTGAAGATAATCCACTCGAGCTGGATGCTTGAGCTTCATGAGAGCCTTAACTTCATGCTTCCGAACCATTTCTCTCGAAATATTTAAGTTTCCCGCAATCTCTCCCAATGTTCTATCTCCTTTACCATCAAGTCCGAATCTTTGTCTTATTACCAAGCTCTCCTTCGGCTTCAGAGAATCAAGCTGCAGAAAAACAGAAATCAATTTGATCGCAAGTTCCATGGAAAAGGAAAACATAATAACAAAACTCTGAAGGTCTGATTCCATTATCTAGGTGGAAACCAACAAAGAGGAAGAGAAAGATGTCGCATTCTCATCATCGTAATTGGGGAATAATATTATGAGTAGATCATAGCTCATGCAGAAATGGGAAAAAGGAGGAAAAAAGAAGTGTGGAATGTGGATAATATGATGGAAACACAAACAGGTCTCATGTTTTGCATGAAACAGAATAGAAATACAGGTGGTGAAGGATTCAACAATCCAAATGAAAATTCTATAGAAATAAAAAGGAGAGTAAGCTATGTATGCAGTACGAAATACAAGGTTGGGAAGGATCATGAGCGATTTATATTACCACATCGTCAAGGGCAAGCCTGAGAAGAGCATGTTGCCTCCAGTTATCACCTCCACAACCATCAACATCAGTGATCCCATTAATGTACTCTTCTTGTGTGATTGGATGCCTTAGATGGAGAGAAACAACAGGTTTCGAGGCTCTCATAACTTCACGATACCTCTCAGGGGAGATCCCAACTTTTTTTATTATCTCTTCCTCTGTTGGTAATCTATGAAGCTCAAACAACAACTCAAGTTTGGCTCGCTGAATTTCAACTCTAACCTGCATATATTTAAGCGTCAAAGTTAAAACAGATCCACCAAAACTAACCAGTAACCATCATAATCCTACACAATTAGAAGGCCAAAAGGTTCTTTCAATCTAGCTCAGACTACTATTTACAAGAGTGTATCACTACACTGAAAAGGAATAGACAGCTTGGAAGGAAGAATGCATACCGATTCAAGGCCAAACGAAACACGTGTAAAGCTGGAGAGTGTCATGGAGCGTATAATGGCATGCCTGATCCAAAAGAGACTATATGTGGAGAGCCGGAATTTCCTTTTTGGTTCAAAACGATCGACGGCTGTAATAAGTCCTTTCACTCCAGCCTGACAAAGGTCTTGGAATTTTGGGCCATTCGAGAAATCTTGAAAATACTTGTTGATTACAAACAAAATGAGCCGCAGATTGTGCTGCAGTACAAGCAAGCATTATGTGTTAATCTACAATTATTTAAGAGAATCAACGTATTCAATAAAATCAGTTCTTGGAAAATAATTAAGCTGAAAGCAACCAAAATTATTTCGCTTAATAACATCCACGGAATATAATCAGCCTCATATATTGATCAAAAGGATACAGAAGCCATAGGTAACATAGAGAAAAGAGAACAGAGCAGGACAGAGGCTTTAATTAGCTAACAGGCAATGCATTCTTCATATCATCACAAAGAAATTAAAATGTGCCTAATGTAGCTGATTTCACTAGGCCTGGAACTCAAAAATGTTAGTAGTGTGACTCCCAGAATCCCATTACATTCTATATGCACCACAAACTGAAGTCAACTTGATCCTAGAAAGGATGCCAACTTCCGACACTCTCTCTCGCTTCTTTACAGACTTTCTTTGAATTTGCATTTTCTCAATATCATTGTCTGTCCTCGAGAATATTTCTAGAATATTGCTTAAATGAAGATGAAAAAACAAGTCTATTTTGTCGCCAAAAAAGAACCTAAGGCCTGGTTTGATACAAAAGTCTCATCAACTCACCTCAACTCATTTCATCTAATCATTATAACTTTTCTAAATTTCTACGTAAGAAATAATAAATAATTCAACTTTTTCAAATCCTGAAACAATAATAATATTAAAAAATAATATTTTAACAATATTTTATTTAACTTTCATCTCAACTCATCTCATCTTAACTAACTATCCAAACCTCGCCTGAATTACATGTGCTATTTACATCTTGCTGCACGGTGGACTCAGCTAAACATACTTATAACACATCTCACTACTGCACGAGTTCAAAGAAACATTTTGGAATAATTCCCGCATAAACAACAGAAGTGGGGAAAAAAGGGCCAAAAGAATACTACCTTAATGAGCTTACTTCTTGCCGCTCGACCAACCTCTATGAGTTTTCGTATTTGAACTGCGTTTATATCCGTCGCTTCAGCTAATTCACCTTCTGTTGGTTCTTTCCCCAAATCCTTTTGCAAGTTCTCTTTCACTTGAAGGAGTGCCTAACTTCCAAAAAACACTAAAGATCACACATTTTGATCTCAAGAAAATAACAAATAGAAATTCAATGGGAAATTGTAGTTTCCAAACTGGAATTAGAAGGCCCACCTTCATGGGTTGCATCAGCTTGAACAACCAAGCATGCTCTGAAGAAGGAAGAACTGGAGGTATCTTCATCTTTTTCCAGTCCAAGCTAACCAAATCAGTTGAAGCCGAGTACTCCCTCACTAGCTTTTCAATCTTCCCACTTTCATCCTTACTATCTTTTATCTTTCGTTTTGGAGCAACCACTTCGTCTTGCTTATTCTTTTTCAATGCAATCCTCTTATCAAGACTCAATCTTTTAACCTTATCTGTTTGGTTCTTGATCACATTATCACTGGCTAATTTCTTCTCCGCCAGCTTTTCGTCAACTTCGGTAATCTTTCTCTTTCTCCTCCTTCCCCGTATTTTCCTCACCATGGCATCTATATTTTCCTCATTAGAAGCATCAGCTGCTGGAGTGAGCTTGTATAAATTTTCAAGCTTGGCGGCGGCTTCATTGTAATCCACTTCCAAGGCACACGGAGAAGCTTCATCTGTGAGCACAGCTTTCACTCTTCTCAATTTTTTGTTAGCTTTTCCTAGTCTCTTTTGGTGATCCTTACCTGTTTCTATGGGCAGAGGGATTTGTTCCTGGGATGTAACCAATGAAGAGGTATTGGACTTATCTGCTTTGAATGCTACAATCAAGGGTCTTTTCAATGTAGACCTTTGAGCTGAGAATTTCGTGCCCAATCCAACCGGAGTTCGTGAAGCTGAGCTAGAAACAGTCACAACTCCCATGCCAAGTTGCCTAAGCAAAGCTTAAAATGATGAATTGAGTGCTTCCTTACAGCCCAGATCCTGCAAGTACAAAAGAAATATGTATTCCAAGTTCATTTCTGTCCTGACAACATAGCACTAATATAGTGAATCATTAAAATTATTGGTAGTGTTAGCATATAAATTAAATGAATAAGTTCATTTCTTTCCATTGGTTTAAGTTTTTGAGACAATTCATGATTTAATCATAAATAATACCAACAAATTCAGGAAGCTAACAGTTCCTCCATACAAATGTGTATTAAAACTCAGAATATCAGTTCTGTGACCCCAACTGCCGGTTCTTTTGTACATGTGATTCCAAGACCCTATAGTTGCAGATTGTATCAGAAAACCAGTCTGAATATTCTTTGATTACATTCTAATCAAGGTCATGCTTTATGAAGTGCCAAACCCAAATTTAGCACTGACTAGCAATTAATCCAATTAGTCTGATTCTAACGAGCCCAGTTTTCAAATTTGTATCTCTACAAACCACAAGCATGCAGTTATGATAAATATAAACTCGAGAAGGAAGACGTACTAATTAATAGCATTAAGGAATTCGATGTTTATTGATCAAACAACTATTCTACACACCCTCAAACTCCATGATTACACTTCTCAAATAATCAAAAGCTTTTACATCCAACCCTAATCAGGGCACCTTTTCTTTTCATTCGCGTTATACTTCTCAAAGATTTTGAAGGAAACCTACAGTAGCTGCATTATTAATCGAGGGTTTCTTATGTTTAAAAGCATTGAAGTGAAAATATAATTCAGTATAGCACTGAAAAATGTAACGGCCTATTCTTGGTGTAAAAGATGATCAAAATTGTATAGAAAGATACACAAAACTGATGATAGAAACTTTTTGCGTAAGAAAAATAGAAACAAGCATAGGGAATTCAATGCAGAAGTACCAGACCTACGCACCTGGATGAGACGCTGCCCGATCCGAGTTGTCAAGTTAAGAAAAGGTTTTCCGGTTTCAGATCTCTAGAATGAGGAAAAGTGTGAGAGTTTATGTATGAAACTCGTAATTAAGGACGTGAATTATGGCGACCACAAAAAAAAAAAATGCCTGCTGAAAAATGAACAGCGGAGACTTCGGGCCTCAGGAATCGACGGTGGATGAGGTAAACAAGTGGAAGGAATATCGAGGGTTTGGGAAGTTCGTTAACGTGGCTAGCAGAGGAGCAGAGATTATGCACTTTGGGGAGGGCTGTTGCGCTGCGTGGCCATTTGGGAGTGGACGAGAAGATATTTTGATGAGAATTATGGATGGAATTTATGACACGTGGCACTTTTTTATTGGTTGAGGGATATTACTCTCTAGTTCGTGGGACCGGCTTCGTGTGGTGGCCTGCGGAATCACTACGTTGCGCAATAGCAACCTTGTGAAAGGAAAGTAGCAATAGGCAGACTCGTGGCTGGGGATCACCATCACCGAGGTTGCATTTTGCCCTTTGATTTTTAATTACTTATTTTAAATATGGGTATATCTGAGTCTAATTATATATATATATGCTTTTCGATAATATTGATCGAAGCGAATAAATGATATCTATGTATATAAATTGTAATAAGCAATTATATTTTCTTAGAGCTCTAACTTCATGCTTTTTTTAATCGAACTTTGCGTTTCTTGTTTTCTTTCTTATTTTCTCCATCAAAAAACATGAAGTTCGATGTTTCATATAATTTGAAATATAACATAGATTTGCCGATCAAGCGTGCATGGAATGTACTCGTTGTAAGATTTAACAAAATAATGCTGAAGAGGAATGTAGTAGCTTACTGCTTTGTATATATTTGATTGATATAAATAGAAGTATACAAGTATTGGATTGTTACAGTGGTTACATAAATCTAATATAAGGTAAGGAGTTATCTCTATAACAACTAGCCTCTATCCTAATCATCAGATCTTTGTTCATCTTTGTTTTTATCTTTTGTAACTTTCACTGGAGTAGGATCTACTTCTTTTGCTGCTGCGTGATCTGATGGGATTACTATCTTAACATCCCCCTTCAACTCTCTATTAGCTTGTCCCTAAGATAGAGGAAGTGTGAAGAAGTAAGGCCTTTGGTGAATATGTCGGGCAATTGAACATAAGTGGACAAATATCCAAGAATGATGTCCTTTTGGGCAACCTTCTCATGAATGAAGTGGTAATCCGCTTCAATATGGTTTATTCTTGCATGAAAAATTGGATTTGCTGCCAGAGAGAGGACTCCAAAGTTGTTACACAAAAGAATAGGAGGAGAGTTTAGTGGAACTTGGAGATCAACGAGAAGCATACGAATCTAGTAGAATCCTGCTGTAACGAAGGCCATGGCACAGTATTTTGATTCTGTGCTGGAGCGGAAGACGACGAGCTGCTTTTTGGCATTCTAAGACACTAGTCAAGGACCAAGAAACATTGCATAACCTGTTGTTGAGCGATAGTCGATCATATCACCTACCCAATTAGAGTCACTAAAGGCCTAAAGTTGCAGGGATCTTTTTGCAAAGTAGAGGTTGTGATGAAGAGTGCCCCTTAAGTAGCGCAACACATACTTTGCTACAGACCAGTGAAGAGAAGTGGGTGCATGCATGAATTGGCAGAGTTGATTAATCACAAATGCTAACTCAGGACGTGTGAGTGTACAATACTGAAGAGCAGCCACAATTTGTCTGTAGCTAGTGACAGCTTGTAGAGGGTGGTTACCTGTGGTTTATGAAAGCTTGGTACCTGTGGCTAAATGAGTAGAGTAGGGTTTAGCACCAGCCATCTTGGTCCTGTCTAGCACATCTGAAATATATTTAAATTGTGATAAATAAATATCCAACTAATCCCTAGAGACTTGAATGCCTAGAAAGTAATGGAGTGATCCCAAATCTTTCATAGCAAAGTCTTTATCTAAATAAGAAATAAGATTCATAATCAAATATGAGTGTGTACCTGTCACGATCAAATCATCCACATAAACAAGTATAAAAATATGCACTCCAGGTCTGTGGTAAGTGAACAAAGATTAGTCAATGTGGGATTCACAAAAAACAAGTTGGAGTAAAGTCTGAGAGAAGCAATGAAACCAGGCTCTAGGTGTCTGTTTTAAGCCATAAATAGACTTATTTAGTTTATACACAGTTGGGAAATGATGCATCAATGAAATCAGGTGGTTGTTCCCTAAAACTTCCTCTTCCAAGGTCCCATGTAAGAAGGCATTTGATACATCTAATTGCCTGAAGTGCCAGTTGTGGTGAACAACAAGTGCCAAGATAATTCTAATGGTGAAAGGTTTGATGACTGGGCTAAAGGTCTCGGAATAGTCTAACTCATCTAATTGGTAGAAGCCTTTGGTGATAAGTTAAGCTTTAAGTCTCTCAACTGATCCATCTGCATTTTACTTGACCTTATAGACCCACTTATTTCGAATCATATTATGGTTGATTGGCCTTGGACATGGTGACCAATGACCATGTACCATTAGCCTGTAGAGCCTAAAATTCTTCCCTCATGGCAGCACAACAAGCAGGAACCCTCACAGCTTGGTGAAAGGTAGAAGGTGCAGTAGGTATGACATGTGAGGTGGGTGCACATAGACGATGTTTGGTGGAATAGTAAAGGTGAAAGTCAAGGACGACCTTGGGCTGAGATGTTCTCGTTTTAGATTGTGTGAGCATGGGATAAGTATTTGGTGAATCTATTGTAGAAGGATTGGTGGATGAAAGTAAATGATTTAGCAATGGGGGTGGATTCTCAGGTATGTCATCACTGGAACTAGGAAAGGAAGTGGTAGTAGTAGTTTCCATTGGTGAAAAAGTGTCATCAAAGGGTAACAAAGATAAAGTAGATGGGGATAAAGGAGGTACCTGGATCACTGTTGATGATATTGGTGAGGAAGCAAGAGAGTATTCTTCTCATTGGGCTGAGATAAAGATGGAATTGTGGAGCTGGCTGGAAACCGAGCTTCCTCAAAGATGACATGTCAACTTAGATAAACTCAATTTGTCATAGGGTCAAGACATCGATACCCCTTATGATTGGAACTGTATCCAAGAAATATGCACTTCTTGGATCAATAAAGAAGCTTGTGATGATTGTAGAGTCTAAGTAAGGGGTAGCATGCACATCCAAAAACTTTGATAAAATGAGTAATCAGAATGTTTACTGAGCAAGAGTTGAAATGGAGTCATGTTTTTTAGTATTGCAATAGGAAGCCTATTAATAAGAAAAACTACAGTATTGAGAGCTTCAAACTAATAGGTTAGAGGGAGACCGGTTTCAGTCACATGTATATATTTCCTCTCAGCATCACCATTTTGCTAAGGAGTATGTAGGCATGACATATGGTGGATTATACCACTGGTTTGAAGAAAATCTTGAAACTGATGAGAGGTGAATTCATCACCTCCATTAGATTGTAGACATTTGATTTTCTTATTGAGTAGGTTCTCAACATAGCATTTGAATTTAAGAAAGCAAGAAAATGCTTCTGACTTAGCATGTACTGGATAAAGCGATGAAAACCTAGATTAATCATTAATAAATATGATATAGTGATGACAGCCACTAATAGAAGGAATAGGAGAACACCACAAATCACTATGTATTATTTCAAAATGACAATGAGACATTCGAGTAGAAATAGGAAATGATAACTTTTTACTTTTGGCCAATTAACAGGGTTCACAAATGGAGCCACTATGAGAATGACCTTTTACATGAATTTTACTCTTAGACTTTAAGAAATTGACTACTTGAGATGTTTGAATGACCCAAACAAAGATGCTAAGTGGAGAGATCTATTGCAACACCAAGTTAAGCTGTAAAGCCATGAGCTTAATTGCTTGTTGCTTTATTGAGAGATGTGATAAGATGAATACATCTTTACTTAGCCCTTGTAAAAGAATCTAACCTGTGAGGTTTTCCTCCACAACAAAGTAATCAGCAATGAGTTTAAACCAACACCTATTGTCTCTACAAAATCTTTAAATTGAAAGGAGGTTCATTGAAGCAATGGGGCAGTGTAGGATATTGTTCAAGTGCAAGGATAAAGGATGTGATTTAATATGTGTGGAACCAGTGTGTGAGATGTGCAAACCTGAGCCATTACCTACTGCAACTTCATTTTCACCTTGGTAAGGTTCACTAAACTGAAGATTACTTAACTCAGCAATAATATGATTATTGGCACCACTGTCAGCTAGCCAAATTTGATTATTAGGAACAACATCTTGACTGATAGCAGTCGTGGCAGGAAGTTGAGTTGGAGGATTGCAGCCCTTGTATGCAAAATCCATCCTGTGATAGCAATCAAGAGCTTAGTGGCCCAGCTTGCCACGTATTTGACATTGGGGTCTATTTTGATTGGAGAATGAGGAAGATTCAATTCGAGATACTCGCTGTGTGTCAATTTTATTTTGAGTGGAAGGGTGTTGACTTTGTTTGAATGAACCACCAGATGAATTTCTTTTATTTGAGTTGGAGTTGTATTTCTTTTGTTGAGAATATAAAGCAAAGCCACCTGAGTCTTGGGCAGAATTGTGGCTATTGATTATCATTTCATAGTTAAGCAACTTTGTCGAAAATTCATAAAAAAAAGAGTGAAGTTTGATGAGTTGCAAAAGAATAAGAAGTAACAAATGCAAAAAATAGGGATTTAAGCTACTAATCAAGTAGGATATCAATTCATTGTCATCAATTGGCTTTCCAACAATAGCCAATTGATCAACCAATGACTTGTCAGTTTGTAGGAATGCACTATAGGTTTGTGTTCCTTGGTGCAAAGATTGTAGTTGCCCCATTTGAGATGAGTCACTCTAGACTTAGATTGAGTGGCAAACCGTGAGGCAAGGAGAATCCAGACTTGCTTCCAAGTGGTAAGACCATAGACAGAGGATAAAATAGTCTCAAACAAAGTGACATTCAACCAGTTGAGAAGATACTGGTCCTTCCATTGTGATAAGGCGAAGCTTGGATTTATAGTTGTTGTCTCTTTGCCCTCGAAATCAAATACAAACTTGGGAGTACAAGATTCAGATCCATCAACAATGCCAAACAAATCAAGGCTGCAAAGTACAAGTGTGAGTTGTGATACCCAGAGAAGATAATTGGCATTGTCAAGCTTTATTGAGATGAATGGGGCTAAATTTTGTGCAGTGAATGGAGTGGTGATGGGGATTGCATATGGGCAAGACATGGTTGGATTGAAGGAGGTGTTAACTCAAGAAGGTCTCTAATATCATGTAAAATTTAACAAAATAATGCTAAAGAGGAATTCAGTAGCTTCTTACTTTGTGTATATTTGATTGATATAAATAGAAGTATACAAGTATTGGATTGTTACAGTAGCTACATAAATATTATTTCTACAAATACAAGTATTAGATTGATCCTAATATAAGGTGAGGAGTTATCTGTATAACAACTAGCCTCTATCCTTATCATTAGATCTGTGTTCATCTTTATCTTTATCTTTTGTAACTGACACTAGAGCAGGATCTAAATCTTTTGCTGCTATGTGATCTATTGGGATTACTGTCTTAATGCTATTGATTATATATATATATATATATCAATAGGATCACCTAGGTAGGTAACATAACAATTATAAAATGTATGAATATATTAGCAGGTAAGGAAAATCTTGTTGGCAATGGTGATTCAATTTTGGTCATCTATGTTAATGTTAATGAAGGGGATGAAATATACATAGCTCAAAGTAAGCCTATTAGGCCTAAACTAAGAAAAAAGTTTCACCACTAGAAGACAAAGGAAGAGAGAGGAATGAAAGACAAGAAGAGGACAAGGCAAAAGAGAATGTGTCATAAAGAAGGGAAGTTGGACATAGAAAGGAAAGAGAAAGAAAGATGTAGGTAGACACAGAAAGGAAAAGAAAAGGAAGATGTTAGACACGCAAATGAAGGCGGCAACTCCTCATCACTCTCTAGGGGTATGCAAAGAGAAGGGACATATAAAAGGAAATGGCTAGATGATTTCAGTGGGCTTCGACTTCGGCTTCAATTTCTTCAACCTCTGGAAAGGGGCACCAACGAGAACATATTTTCCAGCAAATATATTTGAGATCTTTACTATACAGAGAGTATAAGAGAACATGAAAGATTGTAAATAAGCATATTATAGTAGACTCTTCCCTCTCCAAAAATCCCGTGGATGTAGGTAATATGCCGAACTTCATAAATCCGTGTGTTCATCTATCTTTTACATTTTCAGTATTTATTTTCCATTCACTGCCATGGATGAACGCACAACCACACCGGATCATGCTAGGGGCTCCTAACTACATCTAACGAGGCATAGATCGTCATAACGGATCGAGAATGACTCTTTCTCTACTTGGATAAAGACAAAGAAATTGGTTGCTAAAACACTTTTTTTTATCCACATCTTTATACTATTGTTATTATACTGTTGTTATTATTTTGGGGCGTTTATTGGGGAATCACACCCTCTCCTCATATATCATATTTTCTACTTGTTTAATGAAATTTACTCACTTGTTTGGAAAAAAAAAAATACTAATAAAATAGGGGTACGTGGGTCTTTATCAGTATTGAAAAAAGTAGGAGGAAACATTGGATGCAAAGAACGCGACCCTCTTTCCTAAATCATGGGCACCTCACTTTGTCATACTAAAAACATTATTCTAACTACTAAGAAAAAGGGTAGTGCTGGTGGGCGGCGTGCCACTGGCATAAAGTTTACTTTCTATTTTTTTCTTTTTTTTCTTTTTTATATTTTTTTAAAATATTTTAATATTTTTAAAAAATTAAAAAAATACACCGAAATATTAAAAGTTATTTTCTTAACCATTAAATAATGAAAAAAAATTTAAAAAAATAATACATGAACAGTCACAATGAGAGAGCAAACTCATGCTGCGTAGTAGCATTTTCTTAAGAAAAAAGCACGCATCTTGTAGTTGTAAAAGAGAAAATAATTAAATAAAGAGGCTAATAAATGAGGAAAAGGTTTCAATAAAATTAAAAATTATTATGGGAAGGTTTATGGATAATGAATTGAAATGAAATGAAAGTTAAAAATTGGATAAAATATTGTTAGAATATTATTTTTTTAATATTATTTTTATTTGAAAAAATTGAATTGTTTATTATATTTTATATAAGAATTTGAAAATATTGTAATGATTAGATAAAATGAGATCATATGATATGAGTTAAAAGGCTTTTTGTATCCAAACCTCCCCTACATCTCACATAAAAAGAAAGTCATTGAATTAGAAACACCCCAAGTTAAAAGTAGACTTAGTTTGGATAACAAGATATTCTCATTTCATCTAATCAATATCTAATTAACACTACAAATACAAAAAAAATTTAATTTCAAATTTTCATTTTTTTCATCTAATAATAATCTAATCATTACAACTCTTCCAAACTTCTAAACAAAATACAAAAAACAATTCAACTTTTCAAATCCCAATTTTTTTTAAAAAAAAAAATTATATTTTAATAATATATATTTTTATTCAACTTTTTTTTTTCAAAACCCTATAAACATCTTAATTTAATCTATTTGACTATTATTTACAAATAATATTATTACTATTCACAAATTATTTTATTTTAACTCAGTAAACGAGGCTTTAAATAGATAGAATTAAAGCAATCATCTGAATTTACTATTTGCCTCCCTAGTTTTCAGTGGTACTATTCAAATAATACAATTGGTCTCTCACTTTATTTCATCATTCTAGATCTCTTTAATTTTTTCAATATTCTTATCGTACATGCACTCAGGGACGAAGTAGCTAGAAATATTACATAAGACTTAAAGAGGCAAAGATACATGTAAACTTCTTTTTAATAAAAAGTATGATATCACTCCATATATATTATATATATATATATATATACACATGCTTTTTAAGTAAAAAAGCACTAGGAACAATTGAAAAAGGTAAAGACACGAAGAGTACTGTTAAAATAAAGTTGTATAACTATTTATCGACAAATATAGACCATCTAGAAACATCAACTAAAAAGTAAGCAATCAATCCGGCTCCCCGGCCCCCCACAGCTTCGTCTTGGCATCCACTGATTCACATGCATGCATGCCAAGTTCTTCTTTTCTTTTTTTTTTAATGTTTTGAATAAAACCTCGTATCTTCGTCTCATTTACTATAACCATGTGTTACACACTTGTCAGAAAATATCAAAAAAAATACATCTTCTGAATAATCTATGAACCTCTTCTAAACCAATTGTTGTCTTGGCCAGACTATGTGCCACTTTATTTCCTTCTCTATAAATGTGTTCTAATTTCTATCTATTTGTACCGAAAAATATATTTTTCAAGTCTTCTATCAACTGTCCATACCATACCCAGCTTTCATCGCATGTCAAGTTCTATTGTTCTATTAATCTTCATACTTTTGTTTGTTTTAATTTTGATATGATGCTTGATTATAAGCATTTATTTTCTTTATTAATACTTTTCTTGAATAAGTCTAGTACAAAATATATACAAAGCTAATTAAGTATGATTATATATAAGCTAGCTTAACAAAAAAAATAATATATAGAAGTAAATTAATTAATTATTAATTCAATCACAACATATAGGATCTCTTGATAACTTTTTGTTAATACTAGACAAATTAAAATATAACATTAATTCCAACTAGGTTGAAAATATTTCATTTTAAATTATATTACTATATATATATATATATTAAAACAAAGATGCAATCTTCATTTTAGATTCTCACCTTAGGGCTAAATTTATAATAGACTGTCCCTGCCTTAATTAGGATTAATTTCTTGTAGCTGTAGTTTACATTCCATCACGAGTATTTTATTAAAAAAAGCCTAATTAATCATAATAAAAAAATAATTATAATTTAATGTATAATATATTAATTTATAAATTTATTTTTAAAAAATCTACTGAACTGCATGCACTTTCTCATAAGTTTTCTTTTTAACAAAGACAAATCCACGTACATGCATGAGTTTTGCTACATACAAGCACAGTTGTACAATAATCTGTATACTAATACTGATTTATTCATACTTAAAATTTAAATTAATATTGTTTTCAATAAAATCTACTTTTTGACCAATCACATCATATTATTAATGCACAATTATGCTTGCAACTATATTTTTCCTTAATATTAATACCATTCTCCGTGTTTTCTCCGTAGGCTTCCATGCATGGTCTAGCTTTTAGTTGGTACCTAACGTGATGACTTGCTCCGATTCTTCTCAAAGGTCAAATGGTCGGTCCACACAGTTTCCACACGGTTAATATATATACATATATTTAGCTATCCAGCAGCGTCTATAACACTCCCACCATAATTAATATAATATTGCGCCTACAGAAAGACCGACGATTTCCCATTTAGGAGACATTCACTTTGTCTTTGATTCAGTACTTTTCAAACGGCCCCTTAGATCTTTCCCATTCCTTTTTTTTTTTTTTGTTTTTCGCCCAAAAAAATATCATGTTCCCCAGCTTTGTGCCAATATATTATAATATTATATGTTCACAATGACTTGGTCCAATTTTCTTTTTTTCTTTTTTATTTCTTTTTTGCCCAAAAATATATGTTCCCCAGCTTTGTGCCAATATATAATAATATTATATGTTCACAATGACTTGGTCCAATTTTCTTTTTTCTTTTTTTTTTTAAATGTCTCAACTAATTCAAGAGATTCGAGAAATCAAGATCATCTTGTTCCAACTAACACTTTATAGAATGCACAATTACATAGGACATACATACATACATGCATGAGTGTACTAATGCTTGATCAATAGAATCTTATAAGGGTCTACAAATCCTATACATTTCTTTAAAAATAAAATAGGATCAATAATTAAATTTTTCATGTGAATTCTAAATTTAACTCATTTTTTCAAAAGAATGCGTGATGAAGGTTTGCACATTTTAAAACTATAAATATTATTTTTCTCCATAGTTATATGTATATTCTATATATAATGATCTAGAAAAATTATATTTATAGGTCCATGTGGATATATAGCAGAACACTTAGTAAAGTGTTTATATGGTATAATATACCTTAAAAGAAAAAATTTAAAATAAATTTTATAAATCAAATCTTATTAATTAAATAATATAGATCATGACGTAGTCTGCACATTTACTTAAAATAACTCTTGCATGCTAACATGAGTAGAGATCGATCCTCGTACTGGCCGGCCTTAAGGTTTGAGAATTGGAAAAGTCTTCTTGTAAGCATACTTTACACACCAATTCGCGCACTGATATTGATTTATAAAATATATGTTTCATGAAATAATGTGAATTGAATGTGGAAATAATTTTCATGAAATAAAAAATTTTCTTCTTTTTTCAAAAATTTTTTACATTAAAAAAATAATCGGTACACGAATTAGTGCATAAAATCTACTTGTATCTAGCATACCTCTTGAGAATTATATATTACTTTCAAAGGAATCTATGCAACGGTCATCATGCATGTGTCCTTCCATCCTAAAGTACTACTACTCTTTTGCATGCCAATTAAATAAAATCCTATAATGGTATATTTATTCATGTTCTGATCGATAGTCACTCTAACTTATCAATAATCAGCTTGATGATAGGCAGAGCCATTGGATTCCGCATGTGCGCAAAACGATCGAGTAAATTAATTTCTAAATCTTGAGAACCATATAATAAATTAGTATTAATTAGCATATATATTATTATTATTTTATATATATATATATATGAAAGCTGGTTTTAATAAGAAGCTTATATATATTAATTAGGAGTAATGTTACGTACAATCTTAGGATACGCAAGTCTCACGTATTCCTTTTGAAAAAAAAAATAGTCCACCATTAAAAAAAATAATTTTTTTATATGGGTTCTATATTTACCATCTTTTTTTTAAAATGAGTTCGTGAGATTTACATACTAAATATCATTTTTCATATATTAGGAATGTGGTGAAGAAGATCTTTTATATATATATATATATATATATTACTTAATTGGGATTGAAAATTAGTTCAACCTTTTATATTAATGATTCTAAGGTGTTCTAATTGTAAATATGGAACCCAAAGAAATTTTAAGCCACGTACATGATGTAGAGTTAAAAACATATTTTTCTCTAAGAAAGCCATGGCGCGCGCCCATGATCTAATATTCTATATAGAAAAATTCTATTTATTATATTCTTAATCATATTCATCCTCCAATCACATACATCCTCTTATATATAATATCATATGATTGAAAAATAAGTTAAAATGATAATTTAAGGAGTTTTCTAATCATAATTTAATGTCACATTAAATAAAGATGATTAAGGATCGATGGTCAAGATGAGCGGAACTCTCATCCATATCTTCTATATATAAAAAATGTGTATGTAACGGAAAATCTTGTTTTAACGGTTTTTCTTGTTTTTCCGTTAAAGTTAACACCGTTTGTTTTAACGATTTGTCATATAAAATGAAGACATAAATGTTGAGAGAGATAGCATTCAATATTGTTATATGATTTATTAATCACAATAATTATAATACTTAATAGTTTATATAATAATAAGTAGTTAAAGATTAGTTATTATATTTTTCTCTTTCTCCTTAACATATACATGTGTATTATGTGCATAAGACGTGAATCTCTAAGTATAATATATGTGTATTATACGTTTCATTAATTCAGATTATTGAGTATTCTAAATTTAAAAATCTCATATAATATATAATATAAGTGTGCTTAGTCAAAGTGTTTTTTTCCCCATGGTAATAGGACGTAACTTCCGTTAAGTCATATTCCACATGTGGGCTTGCTATGGTGGGCACGTGACAAAAGCCGTGATCATTAAGCTAATCAAGAAAGAGTAAATTCGGCCAACAATTTCAAAATATATTTTAGGATTTATATATATACTATATATAAAAAATATTATACCACAAATTTTATAAAAAAGATTATGTTTTAACTTTATGTTGTCCCTGATCGAATCAACCAACAACAAAATAAGAATTTCAATGTTGTCTCTATTGATCGTCTACAGGATGGCATAAATTGATGAATTATAATACAAACATCAAGCGACACATATTTTGAACTACCGTTTGTGTTAAACTTTTATTAAATTTTTCGTATACATCTTTACTAAAATTATGGATGTTATAAACATGTATTGGATTATATGATATTTTGAACTAATTTTTTTATTTTTTCCAATATGCCTTAAATTATTAAGTGACATCAATAATTTTTATAAAATATATATTATTTTTTACAAATAATCATTTCATACAATTAGACAAACGTGCTTTGCACGTTGCTCCCACCTAGTACTATATATCTATATATATAGATATATAGATATTATCATGCCTCCCACGTTACAATATACCATTCTTTAGTAAGGTACAATAACATGCGATTAAAGAAAAGGTTGACAACCAAACGAAGAAATGGCATGGAAAGGAAATCATAATTAACGTCGAAGTGTTCCACAAGCTCACGTACGTACGTAGCGCGCTTGATCATCATCATGATGATTAGACTTTCAATGTTGAAGTATACGATAGGCCGTAGCGAATTATCATTTAATTATTACATTATATATGAACGCATGCGTCACGAAAATCCTCTTGTTGACTAAATCTCAAAATTCACTCTTTTAGCCCGATATATCTAAATCATTTTTTAAGCTAGATCATATGATCATTTTTATAAAATATAGCATTATTTTTAAGAAACTTTTAGGAATGGGTGCGCCCACAGGGGCGGAGCACCCCCCTTGGCTTTTCCATGTCCATTGTCCTGCCTAATTATGATTGGACGTTACATAAATTAAACAGCTACTCCATTTCAAACAAAGGGGCTGGCCTTTAATGACCAGCCGAGGGTTATAATTGCTGAGGTAATTCTAGCATTTAAATTGTGGAATATATGGGTATTGTTATGATTTTTTTACCATGTAGTACACTCTACTGCTAAGGAAGATGATTAGGGACGAACAATAACGATGGAGAAGTCTACGAAACAACCATACAAGATCTATGATTTGCTGTTCGAGATAAATGCTTATGCTATATACTCTAATATAGTATTTCTAAAATATTTGTTAACAAATTTTTAATCTAGCGTTTTTTTAGAAAAGTGAACTCTCTATTTTTTTTAATATTTAAATTATAAATTTATCAAATATGCTAATTTTTATTTATAAAAACTATAACCGAAACGAGTAGTTAAAAGTACCTTTTCGGCTCTTAAACTCAAACCGAAACGAGCAATAAAATTTAATATATATAGAACTGCAAAACTTTACTATGAGAAAGCAGCACCTTGAAGCATTGTTATTAGATTATGTATATGTAAAAGACACCTTTGATAAATATAAGATGGATTGAAATTTTGACTATTCTATTTACATAAGTCTCCATATTCGAATAACTGTTTTTTCATTATATAATAATACAATAATATAAGATAAATTTGACTTTGACTATTCACATCATATCTCCATATTAGATTATCTATTTATTTATTATATAGTAATGAGTAATTAATAATTTAAAAAATATATAATTCTTTTAATTTTTATTTTATTTTATTTTATCATATTTTAATTATTAATTTATTTTATTTTATCATGTTTTACTATTTAATTTAAAGAAATTAATAGAAGTTTGTGGATATAGATGGAGAGAAGAGAGAGAGAGTGTGTTATAAAAAAAAATAAGTATTTGATGTGTGTACAGTAACTATCAAATTTAGTTCGAATTTTAGAATTACTGTAACTACCATTTGCCTAATCTAATGTGGACAATTTTATTATCTTAATAAATAAAAAAATACAACATTTTTAGATTTAGATAAACCGGTGAGAGTGCTCTTAGAGCATTTCCAACCGGTACCACATACCCATATTTTTCCTATAATTTGAGAAAAATTTTAAGGATTTCATTAAAATCACCTCTACATTCGAATCTCTATTTTAGAGAAAGTATTTAGGGTATGTACAGTGGGTCCAATATGGGGAACTACTGTTCGTCCCAAATTTTTTTTATCATATTTTATTTTAATCATCTACACTTTCTATCATACTCATCTACTTCTAATTATCTACACTTTCTATCGTACTTATATTTGTAGTAGTTAAGTTTGTAAATAGAAGTGTGAGAAAAAAATAATAAAAAAATAAAGAAATATTATTTTAATATAATAGAGAAAATATAGAAAAGAAGATGTATGAAGTTTTTGAAAAATAAATAAAATTTAAGAAAAGCTTTTAAAAAAATGTCATTTTTAATTATATTATATGAAACTTTATGGGATCTGAATGCGAATGCTTTTAAGGTGGCCGTTGTTGCAAAAAAATCTCGTCAAGTATGAAACATAATATCATGACGTTGACCTACCAAATTAAGGCTGATTGAGGCAATTGAAACGTACCACCAATCATCAAATTTTACTGAAAAAAAAAAACAAAAAACAAAAGTACAAAAACAAAAAACAAAACTCAGTCCGTTGGTGTGCACACGTATCTTTATTCGCTTCAGAAAAGAAAATAAAAAAGCGAAATTAGTGATTTTAACGCAAGCTGAGGTTAGAAGTTGTCGTCACGTACATGTCATGAATCATGATCGCTCTTCATGCGCTAATTTTCCAATATGAAATAGTTGTAATAATAGTTACGCGGTGCTTATGTTTGAAGATTCTTCGGTCTCCTAAACTCTACCAAAAAGCTCCCATCTCTGACTTTCTTTTTTCTCTAATTAATTTATTAATTAATGCACCTGGTTGGACCCCTCTGACCCAAATTCCACCATCATCAGTTCAAAAAGCAAAAGAGAGCGAGGGCGGAGAGAATCAGTCAGCAATTGGACCTGCTCTCTCTTTGAACTTCTTTCGATTCCTATGACCAAAGACCGGTCTCAAAAGAAGAAAATCCACTCGGCTAATCTCGGTCAAACTTCTACTATTCATCTCCCTTGGCTTATTTCTTTATATACCATATGATCCCGATCTCCCCTCCTTCCTCAGGCTTTCATCCCTCTTTCCAGCTCCCAGCTTTTCTTCCTTTTTCTGGCAACATATTCCAAAAGCTCGATTATCTTTCTGTCTGTATTTTATTTCTGTTTCTTCTGCTTGTTTTAGACAAGGTTTTGGCCTTTTCTTTCTCGACAGATACGTACGTTTGCAAAAGAAGGCTTTTCATTAAAGTCTCAGTTTTCCACATCTGTTCCCAAAACCCAACACCTAAATCCTTTTGGCTTAGTTTCAATCAATCATTCATGCATGCTTCTCCCTAACATACGCTATATAGCATGCAGTTGAAGCAAATTTGAGTCAAACCAGCCGCGTACCACTGGGGTGTCTTTGAACAAACATTTGTTCATATTCTTCTGTTTTTGTTTTTTGGGAGGAGTTTAGAAATGGAGAACATGGGAGACTGGGAGCAAAAGAATCTTATAAATGAGCTGACACAAGGGAGGGAGCTAGCCAGACAGCTCCACAGCCATCTCAATGCGTCATCTTCATCGCATGAGACCCGGGAATTCTTGGTGCAGAAGATCTTGTCTTCCTATGAAAAGTCACTCTCAATGCTCCGTTGGAGCAGCTCAGTGGGCGAACCACAGCCGATAGCAGGTGCAGTCCGAACTTCCGAATCCCCACCTTCTCTAGTTGGCAGTCCAAGGAGCGAAGATTCAGATCGGGACATCAGGGATCTGGATCACACATCAGATGGCTCCAGAAAGAGGTAAATTCAAGCTACAAGTCTCTAAAATTTATATATTATATATATATATATATTTCTACTTAATTTACCGCATAAACCTATCTAAAAATTTTGGTAATTTGTTCTTATATGGATCTTTATGTTTCAGAAAGGCTTTACCAAGGTGGACACAACAAGTAAGAGTTAGCCCTGGGATGGGACTTGAAGGGCCTCTTGATGATGGCTTTAGTTGGAGGAAATATGGTCAGAAAGACATTCTTAATGCCAAATATCCAAGGTAGGACACGTTCCTGAAATCTATTTTGGTTATAGTTTCCAAGTTATAGTTTTGTAGATCAGAACGATCATGAGCAACTCTGGAAACATAAGATTTTGTTTTAGAAAAAAAAAAATATATATATATCATGCATGGATTTTTTTGAAGATTATCATCCATATCAAATTGTAACAAGATAATTATATTATGATAGGATCAGTTTGGATCGGTGTAACTAAAGCATAGAAGCCACCTCTTACTAATCTGAATTTCGAACCCTAGCCTTTTTGATTGTCCTCAAAAGAATTTAGGTCATATACTTCTAAACATTTGTCTGCATGCCTACAAAATATCATGTATAAGCTGCAATTACCTGCAGGCAGCATCATGAGTATCATAGAATATTTTTCTCCAACGCAACTGTCCTGATCATCCTCGATCGATAGCTGTCCAAAGCAACTTGTTAGACATTTTTTTTATTAACATGCCTGATGTATATATCTTTGTAGTACTACTAGCATTGAATGAATTTTTCCTTTTGTTTTATCATTCATAAATCCTAGCTGGCTTCGACCTATGCCAGTCATTATTAATTGTTTAAGATCTGAATTAATTTGCAATTATGAAGTTCATTATCATGAATAATATTGCTTCTTCTTTTTTTCTCGATCGTTTTAAGTTTTCCATTAATTGTACAAAAATGTTCGAACTTGCAGAGGTTACTATAGGTGCACACATCGACATGTCCAAGGTTGCTTGGCTACAAAGCAAGTTCAACGATCTGATGAAGACCCGACCATCTTCGAAATCACATACCGAGGAAGGCATACCTGTAGTCAAGCCTCCACCATAATGCCTCCCCAATTATCTCCTGAAGTAGTCCTACAAGAACCAAACAACGTCATGGATCTTCAGCAGCTTAACCCTCAACCACAACAACAACATGATCATCATGAGCCACTGTCACAAGAGTTAATGCTCTTGAACTTCCAGGCAAACCTCAAAGTCCAAACCGGAAACCTAGAAACCCACCACGCCGGGCAATCATTTCCCTCATTCATCTTCCCTTCTTCTTCAACTTTTGAGGCTGCAGATTATCATCCAACACAGCAACAAGCTGTGTTTCCAGCTTCTATGATAGACAACAATTTTGTGGGAAGCTATTCTCCTTCATTCATGTCTCCTGAAACATCTGGAACAAACTATTTCTCGGCATCTCCAGGTGGAATGAATACTGGCTTTCCTGCAAGTCAACATCATCTTCAAAGCTCCGAGTCTGAGCTTACTGAGATAATATCAGCTGCAACTTCAGCTACAAACTCACCAACGGTTGGTTTGGATTTTCCATTTGGTCCTAAATTCGACCCCAACTTCTCATTTGACAACCACGGATTCTTTTCCTAATTGGGTATTACGTACATCGATCGCAGGAAGAAAGAAATAATATTTAAACTCATGAATAATATTATAGCAATGAATTAAATTGGACGGAAGGTATGTTAGCTTTAGACAAGTGTATGAGTAGATGTTCCTAGCTGGGTAGTTAATTAGCTGCGATATTTAGAGGGAAACCAAACTCCTTAATTACTTCATGTGGTATTATCATTGAAAGATTACTACTACTCATGAAATGTGGAGATGGTCTTCAATTCTCTGGCTATCAGAGAATTTTGATTTGTGAACGAGGGTTGCAAGATGTAAGGAAACCTGTTTAATTTTGTAGCAAATTGTTTCTGTTTGATTTTGTAGCAAATTTGTTTCTTTATAATTATATAATAATGTAAGGAATTGAAACCTAAAGTTTTATATATATATATATATATATATATAAGCGTGTAACATGACAATCATTTTTACACTTCTGTACGTTTTAATTAAATTGAGTTATTTTTATACAGTAACGATACTTCTACGCGCGTACGACTCTATCTATATCATAATATCCTTATTTCATAGAAATACATCATTCTAAAATAGAGTTGTAAAATAATAATAATAATAATAATAAAGAGTTGTACGTTCCAATAAGTAATGTGATTAATTAATATTATTTTTGTTGGTGATCATTTCGTTCTGGGAATTAGAATTCGTCGAACCCAGCAGAGCCCAGAAAGTAGTGGATCATGAGGAGGCTAGATTAGTTTGAAACTTTTTCAAAGCACAAGCTCGATCGTTCAAGATGGGTCATTTGGGTTTGAAGTTTCTACCAATCTTAAAAAAAAAAAAAAAAAATTTGATTCAGCTCTACTGGTGGACCCAAAAATAAAATCAGGAAATTGAGCTAGCAGTACATATTATTATATATGGTTGGATTGACCCTCATCAAAATGGGCTAGTCTGAATGGGATATCTAGGCTAGGCCCATCATGTACCCTTAAACTCGAACAGCATTAAAATATATGTCATGTAGGTCCCACTACCTTGCCCAATAAAAGAGCCCCAAGTACTCCCCCCATTAATCAATCTGTACAGACTTGCCTTTGATTGAGGAAGGAGAAAGCTCATCTGCAGAAGTAATTATTACCCAAAAGATACAGAATATATTTCTATTTGAATATTTATCACCGTGAATAGATAGATAGGATTGTCCTTATCTTCTGAAGAAATCAATACTGAAAACTTCGCGCTGTGGGGCCTTCAATTTTGATCTAAAGTGATGATCATTCATGTTGTGTGAAACATTACGTACATGAACGGGACCATGCAGTAATGCTCTATCGATCTGATAATTACTTGTTTGGTTTTTTCCACTTCTTTTACGGGCGAGTTAAGACTGGGAGAGCTGGGCTTTGTTTGGATTCAAAGATGATGTCAATTCATTTCATATATATATATATATACACACATATGTGTATTTGCATGTACATGCATGTTCTGGAATGGTACATCTGTACATGAATTGATGATATCCATTAATTATCATGGTCTCCATATTCACTGGAACACGCTTACATTATGAGGATGTAGGAAATCCATCGCGATCTCACAAGCTGACACTTAGGCCCACTTCTCGTTCGGATGATATAAATTTTCCTATGTCCAGCTAGCGGCTAGCAAGCCGCTAGCTTCTTCAAGTTGATCATGACATCAATCAAGTTCCGGCTATGTTCGAATTGAAATCCAAGTAACGAAAAAATCCAAGTTTATTTAAATTTGTTTACCCCCACGCACCGTTTCAAATCCAATATTTGAATTGATTTGATTTCATCAAAAGGAAAATTACGATAATATGATTATTAAATATGCCTAATAATATACTCACTCATGTATTTTTATTTATTTATTTATTTTTAATAGATAAGGAAGTGACTATTAATAAATTTATATATATATATATATATTTCAATTTTTTTCTTAATAATTAATGATGTTTAAAAAATAATTAAAAAATTCATTTGTACTATAGTGTACACATTTAATTGACACATTTGGTATCTATCCTAACTTCTTTAAGTGTTTCAAATCTAATAATCGAATTGATTTCACTAAATAAAAAATGATAATATGACTATCGAGTATATCCATCAAATATATTTATTCATATATATATTTTTTTTAATGATTAATGAAATAATTATTAATAAATTTTTTAATTTTTTCTTAATGCTTAAGGATGTTTAAAATATGATTAAAAAAATAAAAGTAAATAAATAAAACTCATTTGTAGTAATGTTTACATTTAATAAACACATTTGAGATAATTACCCTAACATTGTCGTTCATCAAAATTGCAACCTTGAAATTTGCAAATATGTCACGATCGACATGACAGGCCAGCTGCTAACAAAGCAGGTTTGTACGGTACTTTTCTAATTTTGGATGGTGGGATAAAAATAGATAATTTTAAATAAAATTTAAAAATTAAATAAAATATTATTATAATATTATTTTTAAATATTATTATTATTTTAAATTTTAAAAAAATTAAAATATTTATTATATTTTATGTAAAATTTTAAAAAAAATATAATAATAAAATAAGATAAATTAAAATCATCTTTTATATTCAAAACTAGCGTCAAACATTCAGATTGCGTTAATGTACTCTTCATGCAATATTCCAGTTGATTTCATCAAATAACGTTACTCTGATCTCTTATCAAATCTTAATCACATCCAGAACGTTAACAACATGACGTACAGTTTGAACGCGCTCGATGAAATATATATATATATATATATAACTAATAAATTATCGAAGCAACTAAGGCTGTCAGATATCAATATGCCCATCACTTATTATAGGGATTTCTGATCAACCACGGCCGACCGGCGCCATTATCGATACTATAATTATATATGTTTTAATTTCAACGAGTGCACTATTTAACTAGTGAGCAGCTTTTATCGTACGTGTGATTAAAAAGGAGGACGACTCATCAGCTCATGCACACCATGCGATCGAACATGCATCATGTTACATGTTGGCTTTCGAAAGTTGAAGACAAATATTAACGGAACATGCATGGGAATGAAAATTGATATTCATGATCGATAGATCTACTTCAAATAATTTGAGAAGCTCGGTTTCAAAATGGTTAAACTACCAGCTAATACTAGAGGCCCGTCATGAACATCTCACTTATTACACAATTACATATCTAGTTAACAGGAAATGTAACGATACTGTTCCTTATTCCCACATTGATCATCTCGATCTTTTATTATTATCATTGTACTTTAGCCAGAGAGAGAGAGAGAGAAAGAGAGAGAGAGAGAGGGGTCTTGTTAGGGTTGTGTTGAGAGAGAAGGGTCATAATCTCCTACAATTTTTTAATCCAAACATCATCTATAATTTGAAGAGAAATAAATACAATTTGTTAGATTTATAGTATTAATACTATGATCTTTGAGTAATGTGAACATGACCAACATAAGTGCACAAACTCTATTTATTTCTCTTCGCATTATAAAAATTGTTTGAATAAGAAAATTGCTAGAAATACTAACCTAGAAATAGGCTATCTTTAGAGCACTTGGTAGAATGTTTGCTGAATTTGCTGTGCGAGCTCCTCGGCGCTAAGTTGGCATTCAATTCCAACCTATTAATAAAACACGTATATATATATCCAATCATTAGATTCAATAAATTTAATTAAATCAAAGCTGCATGCATGCAGTGTTATATAATAACGTGCATTAAACTTGACGCCGACAACGGCTAGCAGCAAGTCTAATCTGCAATAAATTCACAATAAATTAACGAGGACAACGAAGGTAAGGTGACACAGTCGCCTGCTCAACGTTATATCGCTTTTCAAAGACATGCATTAAACTTGAGTCAGTATGCTTGGCCAGCACACACAACCAGGTCAGTTTTCAGCAGGCTGGGGTGTCAAATTACTATGCAAATTTTTTGTAATATTAACCTGTACTGCTGCACAAAATTTCACATCCGATGCGATAATGAGTAATAATTTCAGCACATTTACGAATTGTATAACAAAATTAAAGACTTAAGCTAGTTTGTTTAGAAGCATAATTGCACAAGCAAGTAGTTACAGATACACCTGATGTGAAGTTCTAAAGTAGAGCTCGTTTTTTCATGTATATTAGATGCATAAACTTGTGGAGAGACATCAACAAACAGTAAGAACTACAGACAAAAAGGTGACATGGGAAGCATGCACGCACTTTGCACAAGTTTCAATGATCTGCAGACCTCCAATGATATTTTTTTCCCAAAATAATAATGCTGAGAATTTGGGTAAGTAAATCTGTGTTTTTCCACTATTAGCAGATTAATTTATAATGTCCACGTAAATGATCTTCTGATCTAATAAAATTCAAAAAGAAAATAAGGCAGAAGGTTTAATATATATTATTATACATATAGGTAGATTTTAATTACCTTAATGGTGAAGGAGTTAATTAGGATGGTTTCGTCAACAGGGATGATTCGTAAGTGGAGAATTTCAAGGGAGAGGTCTTCCAGAGCGGAAATTATTTTCATGGCTTGCCCGGGAATCCGAGTAGATACTGTCTTCAAGAGAACATTTGGACCTAAAAACTTCACTTCCACTTCAGCGATGGGAGACCTGGAATTTGCAACAAGCTCATTGACATTATCATTAATAGAGGAAGTAGTAGTGGAAGATGCAGGAGATGGTTCGAGAGCGCTAGGAATGGTGGGCGAAAGATAACCAGCACCAGCAGCACGTTGCAACTTCTTCCTTGGCTTGTAAGGGCTACTCGGCTGTGGTGTTCTTGGGCTAATGGGTAAATTCAGTACTCTAGGGCTCAGAGATGGCTTTGATCTAGGGCTAAGTGGTGAGGGTCTTGGACTTGAAACTACCCTAGGGCTCAGGACTAGTTCATGATGAGTACTGTAAACCTTTCGTTGCTTCTTGGCCTCAAGCGAGTGTAGAACCTGTTGCAATTCGTTGATGTAATCGATCACCCCTCCGATTATGGATGCTTGATCTCCCTGATTAAAACCATAAAATTGGAAGATGTTATATATGTTTTGCTCCTAATTATTTAAACGATGAACAATCTTAAAAGTGTACAAAAAAAGTGAGTAATTTCATCGTTAAAAAGTATTTGTTTGACCTAGATTATCTATTTTTTTAAAGAGCAGAGTATACAAAATTTGCTCAACTCAAATATCATTTATATTAAATGAAACCCAAGAGAGATAATGATGATGATGATTTATAAGGTTTTATATAGTTCTACGCTTCTAGCGTTATTTCCCACGGTAAAACTTACGAGCGAGCTAGTTGATCTCTTAGATGGTTTTGAGTACGGAGTCAAGCCAGGATTAATGTATAGGTGACACATTTTTATTTTTTATTTTTATTCTTTATATGTATATCGACCCAGATGAATTGAGTACAACTATTATTAATACCACCTGCAAACTATAAGGTGACGTTGAGAAACAAAGTCTTCTTGAGTTTCAGAAGAGAAAAAACTGCATAATAATATTTGGACTTCTATTTGGTCCCAACACTATTTGAAGTGGGAAAATGCCAAATTTTTTGGGTGCAGGTCAGTTGAAACAAACCCTGCATGTCTGCAACCGCAGTGACTATTAGAGCTGCAAAATTCAAAAGCCTGGCTGCAATGTCTAAAAGCTCTTGCATGGTAAGATCGAGGGACATGCATATATAACCTACTCTTTTCTAATAATAATAATAATAATAACAACAAATTACAAGTAGAAATGGTGAATCTGAGAGCTAATTAAGGCAAGCGTTGGATAAAGTACGTGTGCATGTAAACTACTTACTCTTTTGACATAGAAACAAGGCATAAGTGACCTCAACACTGACAAATGGTCGTTCATTTGCTTCCTCCGGTTGCGCTCCACCGTAATATGAGATATCCTATGTTGTCCTTCCGGGTTTGTTTCCTCGGAAGAACTCGTCGTCCCTGAAAGCTTCTGTCTCTTGCTTTTCGGCGATGTTTCGATCTCGGTCCCCGAGAGATCTTGCAACGCACTGGACGATGTAGACTTCTGAGAAACCAATCTCGGCGCCGTACTGATCTCTTCTCGTAGTTCTTTCGTGCCAACCAGAGCTTCATCAATCAGAGGGAAATCCGTCACACTTTCTAAGCCCTCAAAGATACTGAAAAGATCATCTTCAGCCAATCTGGTATCTCCAAACTCGTGTTCTTCGAATACATCAGGGAAATTCATATCACCCATCTTGATCTGCAATCTCTTTTTTTTTTTTTTTTTCTCCCTCTCACGGAAACCTTTAGAGAGTGCGTCTCGGGAAGTGGGGGATAAAAAAGAAACGGAGATATATGTCGGGAAAAGCTGAATGTACTGAAGAGGAAGTGCCGATCAGAGGTTGTCAAGATCAAGAAAAAGATGCTAAGGGGAGTAAATGGGAGACGGACCGGTGAAAGAGACTTAACATCGCAATCAACTATTTCGATAAATTTTCTGCGTGTTTTGGTATCAATACATGCTGGGAGAATCTCACGGGAATCAGGGACGCAGCACTGGATCAGAACACAGAATCCCAAGAAATGGAAACCGAAAATACAAACAGGCTTAAGAGCAATCAAAAGAGAGAAGTTATAATATTGTTGATGAAGAACGAGCAGACATGGTGGTAGGATTTGATTTAAAACGGCAAAAGAACAACGTCAGCTCCAGATCCATTAATAATTGAAAAGGTGATATTGGGGCCCTGCCCCGACCCGGCATTGGGATCCAGATTGGAGACTTTAGGTCTACTTGTTAGGTCAGACATAAATGTTAAAAGGAAAATGACTTATATATATATATATATACACACACACACACATATATGGAAGACGAGACGTTGTTTCAAATTTTACTAACTTCAATTCGAGATTAGGGAAGGAGAAAAAAAGTAGTGCCTTGAGGGTTGAAGCTGCTTCGTGTACCAAGCATGCATAATATGGTGATCATGATATATTATGATTCGCATCTAAAAGAAGTATCTGAAATATTCATTTTAAGCATGCAGATAGTACTGTACTTCTCCAATTAAATATACATACTATAATGAGTTCTCATCAAATTTACGTTGATAATATTCCTAATTTTCAAGGCCATATTCAGCTAATGAACCTGCAAGCCATTCAACCGTACGTGCCTCTTAGTTATAAAATGTCATTGCTCGCGTCACAAACTACAAATAGATGACGAAATATTGAGCAAGTAATACTGTTTCAGAGAGAGAGAGAGAGGATAAAGATGAGAAAAGCAGGCTAATTAAGAGCACTCCCAATTAATTTTGTAAAATTTATTTTTATGTAAAATTTAGACAAAGGTAACTTAAAACTACTTCCAACCATGTACATAGATGTAAAAATATTTTATTTATTTTTTTTCTTTTTATGTACTTTGTTTTCTCTAATAATCTCTTTCTCTTTATACTTTTTTTCAAACAAACTATTAAATAATATAACATTTAAATGATATGAAGAAAAAATAGATAAGTTGATGTATGGTATATTGTAAAAGTTAGTATGTAAAATAGAAAAAGTAGGTTTTAGTAATATATTTTAAAGAATAAGATAAATAAACCATTGAGAGTACTCTAAAACAACAGACCAAGGTTATGATGACGACGACTTCCGTCGTACGATCCTCTATGGCTAGCTGCAGGGCAAAATGGCAATGACACTTAGGCCTCAAAATAGAGATAACGTAAGATAAGATAATCTTTTGAGATATATTGAGATGAGTTAAGATGAGATAAATAAAATGATATTAAATAAAATATATATTTATTTTTAGAGATAAAAGAAAATTAGTTTAACTTTATTATAGTTAGTAATATGATAGGACCTACATGTATTTGTAATATTTTTTATAGTATTTTATTTGTTTATTTATTTACCAATAGTGTAATTTTATTTTATTTTTCGCTGCTTCTTCTTTTTCTTTTAACCATTTGGTCTTTTTTTTTTTTTGGCTGCTTCCTTGTTTATTTATTTATTAATAGTGCAATATTTTTTTTGCTTCCTTTTTTCTTTTTTTTCTTTTTAAAAATCATTTAGTCAATTTTTTTTGTTTTCTTTTTGGTTGCTTCCTTTGTTTATGGTGCATTTTTTTTTTCTGCTTCCTTTTTTTAAAAAAACCATTTAGTCATTTTTTTTTTTTTCCATCTGGCTGCTTCCTTTGTTTATTTATTTACCAATGGTGCAATTTTTTTTTTGTTGCTTCCTTTATTTATTTACCTTATGTGTAAATATTTTTATTTTTAATCAAATATTTTGCTGCGCATTTGGTACAGCTTTTACTTTTTTTACAGTGTGTATTCATGTCAATATACTGTTTATTTAAAATATATTATTGGAGGGAACNTTTATTAATAGTGCAATATTTTTTTTGCTTCCTTTTTTCTTTTTTTTCTTTTTAAAAATCATTTAGTCAATTTTTTTTGTTTTCTTTTTGGTTGCTTCCTTTGTTTATTTATTTACTAATAGTGCAATTTTTTTTTTGCTACTTCTTTCTTTTTAAAAAAAACTATTTGGTCATTTTTTTTTATTTTTTATTTTTTGCTGCTTCCTTTGTTTATTTATTTACTAATAGTATAATTTTTTTTTAATTTTTGTTGCTTCTTTTTTTTCCTTTTTTTTAAACCATTTGGTCATTTTTATGTTTTTTTATTTTTATTTTTTTCTACTTCCTTTGTTTATTTATTTACTAATGGTGAATTTTTTTCTACTTTTTTTTTTAAAAAACCATTTGGTCTTAATTTTTTTTTTTTCCATCTGGCTGCTTCCTTTGTTTATTTATTTACCAATGGTGCAATTTTTTTTTTGTTGCTTCCTTTATTTATTTACCTTATGTGTAAATATTTTTATTTTTAATCAAATATTTTGCTGCGCATTTGGTACAGCTTTTACTTTTTTTACAGTGTGTATTCATGTCAATATACTGTTTATTTAAAATATATTATTGGAGGGAACAATATTGAAATAAGGTGAGATCCAGAGAGATGAAAACTTGAAAAGAAACTTGAAATGTTTTTAGATGAAAACTGGTAGATCAAAATGTGTGTTTGTTTTTGTAAAACCTCTTATAGTACAAAAACTTTGAAAAGTTTTCAAGGTTTTGATTTTCAGTCACGAAAGCAAACGAGGCCTTAACCTCCTCCGCACATCTTTTTTCTTAAAATTTTTTTTTTAATTTTTAAATGTTTTAATTTTTTTTAATTTATTTTTCTTAAATTAATTAAAATTTTCTATTTATTATCTATATGTTAAATATTTAATAAAAAAACTTAAAAAAGTGTGATGTACGGAAGTTGTGTGAATAGTATGAGGTTGTACAGTTTTTTCAATTGTGGAGTGTGTAGTGTGCAAGTGTGGTACATTCATTTTGAAAAAGAGAGATTCATTATTAAAAAATTAATTTATTTTTATGTTAATCTCATATTTATTTATTTTTTTCAAAGTGATTACATAGCGCTCGCATACTCACGACTACAACTATCATTCTTATTTACAAAATGCTGCTTGATGAATTTGTCCAATCCCTCATTTTAATTGCTTATATTTTTTATTTTATTATTATTATTTTTTATTTAATGATTAAGAAAGTAAATATTGGTATATTAGTATTTTTTTCTTTTATTTTTATTTAGTGAGTAGTTTTTAATAATATTGTATTTTGTTTTAAAAAATTTTTAAGAGTATTAAAAACTAAAATTAAAAAAAAAATTAAACTTTTTTAACTCTTATCAGGACGCATCTAGTTGGTGCTACAGTACCCTCGGCTCTATTGTTATATTGGTATTATTATGCTGGGCTTTGATCAATGTGCAGTAGACACGGCATCTTCGTGCCTACAAGGTGCCATTGCCATATAACAAAATTGAGCTTTGCTACGGATCAGCCATTGTTCACGGCTGATCCGTAGTACACCTTACGTGTAAATATATATATATATATATATTTTTTTTTTAAATACAAAACTGACGTGCATCCCCTCCCCCTACTCGATTCCCTCTCTCAACTCACCCAGCCCCGCCATGCCCCACTTGCAGTCACCGGCCACCACCATTAACTTCTCCTCACGCGGCCAACTTCAAGCCTCTGCAGTAGCCCCCCCTCTCAACCCGAAATGGGTCCTCCTACACAGTTTCCCCCTCTTGCCGCTGGTATCGCCGCCGTCGTCAACCTCCAGCCCCACCGTCGGTACCAGTGGAATCAACGGCATCGTGTAGTCCTCCCTTGCCACATTGCGTACTCCTCCCTCCCAACCACGACCACCGAACCCAGCCAAGCAATTTGCATCGTGTTCAGCCTCTGTTTGCCACTGTCGGCCACCCAGCAACGCCACCGACCACCTCACCGGCTCCCTCTCACATCGGCAACCCTCCAGCCACCTTCGAGCCTCCACGGCATGCCCCACGCACAGGCCCTTCTAATCTCCCGAAATAGGTCTTACATGAATTTAGCCACAATGCTACCGTCGTACGCCAGCCCAGCCACCACCACCGAGCCTCACGACCTCCAAACAACTCCCACCGTTGAACTCAAGTCATGGCAACCCTCTCCTCCCTCTCCATCGCAGCTCACAACTGAAAAATAGGTCTCCCCCTTTCTTGTCCCCATGCTGCTGTCATACACCAGCCCAGCCACCACCACCGAGCTCCACAACCTCCCAACAATTCCCACCGTCAAACCTAAGTCACGACAACCCCTCCTTCTCCATTGCAGCACACATAGCCCCGTTGGTTTGCCAATTTTGGGAGAGGGGGGCTTCAGGGTCTTGGGCCTTAAGGAGAAATTAGACTATTTACTTAAGGAGGAATTGGTCAATCTGTTATCATACTGTTTGACGGATGCCAAACAGTGACTGATGCCCTTACTTTTTCAACAAGATTCTCGATCGATTACAATCTCTCTCTCTGATTTGTGTGTCTGTACGTGCATCGTGCATGAGTGAAGGACGGAAGAAGAAGTTAATGCGAGTTTCAGGATGGGATTCGTGCATGCATGAATGCGTTTCAGTTTGTTAATGACGAGTAGTTTAATCAAGTAGTACTATCTTTCAACCTGCATGCATGCATGCAGTCGCTTAATTTGTCACATTTACTTTTTTCCTCCAAATAGTAGCAAAGTAGTACCTCTTGATCCTGATCTATAGCGCCAGGCTACTTAGGTGGGGTTAGGATAATTAATTGACATAAAATAAATTGAAATAAAATTTTAAATTTTAAAATTAAATAAAATATTTGAATTTTTTTTAGTTTAAAATTTTTAAAAATTAAATTAATTATTATATTTATATAAAAATATAAAAAAAATATAATAATTAAAAGCATTTACATTAGGTTCTTTATAAAAAAATTTATAATTTAGATAAAAATGATATTTTCTAAAAAAAATTTTAAATTTTAGTTATCTTTTAAAAATCTTTTACATCTCATTCCTTATATTTTTTTTATTCTATTAAAATAATATTTCTCTATTATTTCTGTTTTACCTTTTTCTTTTACTTCTATTTATAAACTTAACTATATAATATTTTTTCTTATATTTTGAACTATTACTCTAATAAATATTTAATTATTTTTTTCTTGGTATGATAATATTTTTAAAATTATTTTTTTTATATTTTCATAATTATTTAAACTATGTTTAAAATTATTATTTAAAACTATAATAAATATGAGTATGATAAAAAGTATAGATGATTAAAAGTAAATAAATATGATAAAAAGTATAGATAATTAGAATAAAATATTAATAAAAAAATAATTAGAAATAAACAATGTGAAAAACCACTATACATCCATGAATACTTTTCTTAAAATAGAAATTTGAATGTAAGGGTGATTTTGATGAATCTATAAAATTTTTCATAAATTATAAGAAAATGGTACATATACGGTATCGGTTGCATTAATGCTCTAAATGAAATAAATTTTATATCTAAACCGAGCCTCAGGGTTTCTGTCCATATGAACCATACACATATCCATATATAAACGTACAGCACCTTCATGATTACATAAAGAAAATGAGTACTGGGATCCAGCTTCGTGTACCTCCTCTTAAAAATTTCGCATTAATTGATATACGCACTCAGTCGCTAAAACGATGAAGTTAAACTTGATATCGATGAGGCCATGTCATGATTACTACTCTGTTATCATATCTACAAAATCAAGTACTATTACTGATTGGCTGTCCCTCGCTTGGCCAAGAGAAAGACCCAACTGGCAACAGTATAGTACTTGGCCAAAATTCTCAGGTAGTATATATATAGAAATTATTAATGCTGTTAATTAATCTTCTTTCTTTTTAAGTATTTTTATAACAATTATATTTATTTAAATGATTTCATATATTAATTAATTAAATAAATACCCACTAATTAAAATATGTTAGATCCATAAAAAAATATTTTATATTTATTTCTTAAAAAAAATTCACAATTTTACTAAAAAAATGTTTCCTCAATTACTGAGTAAAAAAAAAAGAAAAAAAATTGTCGGGACTCAACTGTGGTGAGTCTAGCATTTCTGTTCACAATATAATCCGTCACGTCAGTACCAGATTTATAAAAATTAAAAAACAAAAAGGCATATTTCTTTGTCATATTATATATAATAGCTTGTTATAATTTTGTCCCTCGTTACCTTACACACATATATAAATAGAAATATTAGGGCCATTTCTTTATGTGGACCATTTTTTTATATGAATAAGGGAAGGGGGGACAACATATGAAAACCAAAGAAGCAGGTCACACCATAACTAGTTTTAAATGCATTCATGAATAGCACCCACGAAAAGTATGAGAAAAACATTATTACTAGTACTGCGCATGTAGCTGAAACACTGTACCTCATTTAACCCCTACCATATATGCATGCAGTTGCACTCATTCATGATATCTCTCTCTCTCTCTCTCTGAGATCTCTATATATGATTTCTCTGTGTATCTATATATATATTATGTACAGTCGTGGGGCTTAATTGATTGCATGGTAGATGACCCATCATGTCATGATATTATTTTGGGATCATGTCGCGTCACCTTCCTATGCCTCTTTAACAATTGGGTACTAGTCTTATATACATTATTACATACGCAGCCTTATAATATGTATATATATAAATTAAAGTAAATAAATATGAAACGTTAATATTCCTTGATATTCAATATTTTTTTTCTTAATTAATAGTTTTTGGGACTTGTCCAGCTTTTTCGGAAAAAATCATTATAAACCTATATTAATATATTATATGACTTTCATGCATGGTGTTTTTTTATCTCTGGTTGATTGCAGACCAAATTAATTTTAATTTGTTTGTATAACTAACTTGGTTCTCGATCGTCACTTAATGTTTGGTTCTCTATCTTTCTTCATGTACTCGAGACTCTCAAGTTTGGGAAAAAAAATACTTGAAGGCTAGGACCTTATTATTAAATTTGAATGCCTCAATTGGGAGAGAAATATGGTTTTTTTTTTTTATAATATAAGAAGGCTTTCATATATTGCATCAAGGATTACAAAAAATCTTCTCAACCCAAATAACTTGGGCAATAGACTCAGGGACATAATCCTACAATACAATCAAGTCATCCACATTCCAGGCCATTCTAGCTAACTTGTGAGCAACACTGTTCCCTAAACGATTGACATATTGACATGAACAAATATCAAAATAAGACATCAACCTTTTGACTTCTAAGACCGAGTTTCCTATACGTGATGCAGCCAAAATCCTCATGCTATTAAAAAGAACTTATGCAACTCCTCCGTAGTGCCCTTATTCACATTACAAGAGAAACGGATTTTTGTGATTAAAATTTTATAATCAAAAAAACTATTTTCGATGTAAACGCACTCATCTGTTTTTTTCAAAAATAGTCATTTTGATTATAAAATTTTAGTCGCAAAAATCTATTTCTCTTATAGTAGCACATGTTAGACTACATCAATAAAATAACGAGGTCTTGGGATATCAAACAGCTTAGGTAGATAAATTTTCCAAAATTCAAACAGCTCGTAACAATAGACAATGGCATGCCCCAAGTCCTCATCCTGCTAAGAACACATTATGCACTTAGGATCAAGATCTACAAGTTTCTTAATCAAATTTAAGCAAGTTGGTAAACAATCAGATCTAATCAGAGAAATATGGTTAAAGTAGGTTCAATAATATTTCTTATTGATTTGAATAAATATTTCGAGTAATATTAAATGAATACTCTATATATATATATATATATATATATAGATGTCAGGATTTACTTGATGTACGCGTGTCTACTTCTATTTGAAGCCTCAAATCCGAATAGAAACTTGAAAAAACCGTACGTCTAATATATATTTCATGACAGGATTTTTTTTTTCGATGTAAGAGCACCGACGTTGGATTAGTTAAATATAAGTGTTTTTCCTATTTTTGAGAATGTTGATGGAATTGAATTTTCATTGAATTAGTTAAACACTTTTTATATAAAATATTAGCTACAATAAATCTATCCTATATTTCATATATGAAAAGAATTATAATTTATTCAAATTAGTATTTTATTATTTCTTGTCCTACATTCATCCCACATTTGAGATTATTATATTATAGATATGGAATTTTTATGAATTATACGTTTAAGATTTTTATTTACATATGAGATTTCACCATTTATATACATATGAGGTTATTATATTATAAATTTTTAGATTGTGAAAATGAAAATGAATATGATTGTTGGAGGTTATTGAAGATTATGAAAATAAAATAAAAATGTAATTAAAAAATAAAAAATAATTAAAGAAATATAAATAATAATAAAATAATATAGAGAATGTAATGACTAATTCAATATAGATTTTAAGTATTGAATGATTAGTTAAAAGTTAAAAAGTTATATATTTTTAAAATTTTGAAGATTAGAAATTTCAATACCAACGATTTAAGAAACTAATACAACCATAAAAAGAAATTAAAAGGTGAAATGAAAAAGATAACTTTTACAAAAATGTCTGTTGCAAGCACCTGATGCAAACGATGCGCAACTGGCACCATTTAATAAATATTTTTCCTCTCTCTTTCGTTCTCTCTCTATCAATTTTGTTAGAGTTGTCTCCCTTCTCTTCTTCTAATCAATTTCAAGTGTTTATACAAACTCGCAGACTGTGCTTAACGTCAGTCTTCTCCCATGCCACCCATCGTCTGGCTTGCTTTCTTTCTATCCATCACTTCAAAGACTGATGCCACCATTTGGTTTCCCTTCAAGAGATCTGGGGCCATAGCTATTAGCCAATGTCTCACCCATGGCTAATACCGTTACTATCAAAACGAATAATGCTTTCATGAGATTTGAAGTTAGCAAGCCCCTTCCCCATCAAAATAGAGCCAAACCTAAACATAGTCAAACAAGACTAAGCATTGAATCCAATTTAAGGTCTGCAATCAGGCCATACAGAGCAAGGTAATAAAAATAATTTGTATTTATTCTACTATAATCTTTATGGCCATTTAACAATAAACTTGCATTTCTTTTTTCTTGGTGTATTTTTAGGCATTCTGAACGCCGCACCCATCTTTTACTCCCATGGCCAACTCAGACTTAAATAGAGAAAAAGCTCTGTGTGTGTGTGTGTGTGAGAGAGAGAGAGAGAGAGAGAGAGAGGAGTTAAGAAGAAGGGGAAAAAAAGAAAAAAAAAAGGAAACGAGCTAGATTTTGCGACCCAATGATGAGAAAGAGATTAGGAAAAAAAACAGAGAGATGAGAAAGAAGAAAAGAAGAAAGAAAAAGAGAGAGAAAGAGATTAGGAAAAAAAAAAAAGAGACGAAAGAGAATAAAAGAAGAAAAAGAAAGAGAGATGTATATTTTTGTCCTTTACTTTTTGTTTTAATTCCTTTCATACATCCACTAATCTGCCGTTTGCATATGCCGACTACACCTAGTGGTTTGTAACTTTTAATGCCTTCAATGCATGCGCGCATACATACACGTATGATGCACAAAGGTCATAGTTAAGTATGTCGATAAAGTGGCTGGACGAGTAGTATGATAGGAAAATACTTTAACTATAAAGAGATTATACACAATTAAATTCACAAATTGATATAACTTGATGTGATATATCAGATTGTAAAATTACTTTTATTACAAAGCAGATCTAACGGATTCCATGAAATCACATCAGTTTGTAGATTTATTTTGTATAATCTCTTTATATCTATAGTAGTTCTCATTATAATATGTTTCATGTTATGTTTGGATAACAAGATTATTTCATATATATTTTTAATAATAATAAAATAATAATAAATAATAAAAAGTAATAAGAAATACGTAATAAGAATTTTTTTTAATTATTTTTATTAAAAAAAAAAAAAAGACAAACAAACAAACAAACATACAAACAAACGGTAGCTCACAAGAGCTGGGACCGGGCCCACTGTTCTCAAAATAATTTATTACCCAAACTACGCCCTATACGAAGAATAATGAAATTTGTACAAATTGATTTATTGCCGAACTGCAAAACCCAGCTACCCATGACCCATCATAATATAGCTAGCTAGTCGAAATCAGATATCGTACGTGCATGTGATAAAAGAGTGAAAGTACATCTAAGACTTACGCCTGATTTGTATCGGCAGATAATCTATCTCATCCCAATTTATTTTATTTTATATTATTTTATTATTATTATTATTTTAAATTTTTATATATAATTTAATATTTTTAAATCTAAAAATAATAATAATAATATTTTATTTAATTTGTATTTTTCATCCAAATGCATTAAAAATAAAAAATAAAATAAAATAAAATAGACTATTTCAAACACTTTTTGAGTGAATTATTCAGTACCTATAGAACAACTCTTATAGTACTACAAATGTTCTACTTGTAATTCTTTCATTCGCCATTTTGGCATCCAAGAGTACTTCTAATTAATGACCACGTGATATATATATATATAATTATATTTTAAATGGAGAATGATTTTGTAAAATAATACTCTTATTTAACAATTTATCAAATTTACAAACTACTTATCCACATGTAGAACAGCTAGCGTGGTAAAAAGTCTGATTGGCCTAACAAAGTCTGCCTTTCCGTGTCTGCATGCTGTGTCTTGCCAGTACAGCTTGCCTCGGTAGGAGGTGTCAAGTTGATAAGGCAGAGTCCAAGGTCGATTTCATTGAGACAATGATGTTCCGAAAATTACTTAAATCTCAAAATGCTTGAGGATATTATTGCTTTCAGAAAATAGTGTAATGTATTATGTAAGAATAAGTGCATAAATGCAATTCTAGACTTCAAAAAGGATCTAAGTTAGTTCTCTGTGCACAAATAGGAATGGAACAAACTGATTGGAAAGTATATGAGATGCAACTATACCAACTAAGATTTCTTGTAATTGTTTGTTAAAAAAAAAAATTGTCAAAACAAGGAATGATGGAAGAAAATCAAATCTGAATGTAGTTTTTATGTCTAAGAGACAAAAGATCAAACACTTAAACTACGGGTTTACTCTTCATGGATTGTGCTCAAACAAATTTTCATTCCCTAACTCCTTCAAATACTATATTCGTCGAGAGAAGAGCATTTGGAAAATTCAACAATTAAAAGTAATTTTTAATCACCACCAAAAGTTTCTACGAAATTTTTAAGCAGTTTTGAAACAACATATCAACGACGTATTCTCATTGCAACCCAAGCATCTATTATGCCTCATGTCAACAATAGATCAAAGGAGCGAAAAAAGAACCCATGTTGAATCTTTTGCAAACTGACTTACAATCCACTAGATCTATGAAATCAAATCAAAGGAAATTCAATTTATAAGAGTCACAATCCAGTCTGAGCTATGCCCAAGCTTTGTCACGGAATTACTCTTGCATGATGAAAGTAAAACGCTCTTTTTCTAATCCTGAAAGTATTAACATTCGGAAAAAAAAGGGTAAAGATGAAGAAGAAGAATGTGTAGCTGATTTCCTTCCCTGGACCATAGAATATTCTTTAGCCTCCTTCTCATAGCTTGTTGCGCACGTCCCTTGGCCTCAATCCAACCCATAACTGATTAATTCTCTGTTGGTTCACATCTCACACCTCCTTTGTAGCACTAGACTTAGCACACTTTCTTCCCAAATAAGTGTTGACTAAAGGGTGAAGAAATGAAGCCTTTTGTTATTTTAGGTTTTGCCCTTCATAGCAATTATGGCTTTGTCCTTAATCTACTCATCTGGAATTCTCCATGCTGCATAACTCTTTCCAAAAATGCCCTACATTTTAAGGGTAAATTTGAAACTTTTGTGTGCAAAATATCGGCATCAATTCATTTGGTATCTAATACTAGAATTTGATGTATAATTAAGTGTCTAACTCTTCTTTGATGAAATAATTACTCACTTAAGCATCTTAATTAAGCATTTCTCACACTTCATCATTTTGCCATGCTTTCCTAATAGTAGGAACCCAAGGCATGCATGATATGCATATGTGGCATTGATCCGTCCAGTACCTCAGCGCTATGTTGTACCACAAATCATGCCTTTATATATATATATATATAGAGGAAAACAACATATCATTGATAAGAGATATTACAAATTATTTTTACCAAGTTATATGGCTTGATGAATAACATTTGAAACATTATCCCACCACATTTGAATATTTTCTACATTCCAAGTATAGCAGACAAGTTTATGTGTTGCCTAATTTCCTAGTCTATTAACTTATTGAACTTTGCAAACTCTAAATAGTTGCTTTAGACATTTTATTTTCTTTATCTAGTTTCCCAATATTGAGCTGTGAGAATCTATTGCATCATGTATCTCTTTGACCATCAACAAACAATCACTTTCAAGTATAGCATTATAAATGCCCATATTTGCACATAGTTGTAAGCCTCTAAACGTGGCTAAAACTTCAATAGTTTCTGGATCATTGACATCATTTTCCACTTTGGTAGCAGCTATCACTATGTCTTCTTTTTTAACTATGAAAATTACTCCAACACCTACCTTATGCTGATAAAAAAATATTGCTACATCTATATTCAGTTTTAAGTAACTTTGGGGGCCTGTGGTGGCTTCCAGCAGCAATAAGTCTTAGGATTTGTGGTTGGAATATCTTTAACCTCCTTGTAAATCTTTTGCATAGATAAAGGATATTCAATCACTTGTTTAGATTCAACACAAATCTTGTCATGCACTATCTTATTTCTACTAAACCAAATGCCCCAAGCAATTAAGAAAAAAATAAAGCCAGGTCTTCCATATTGTCCTTCTTCTTTACACTCAGTAGTATATCCATCATATTCATTTCCTTATCAATTATTTGCATTAAAGGGATATATTTATTTCGGTGGTCTTCCATTGTATTTTGGCATAAACAACACTTATCTTCAACATAAACATCTTTCCTTATGAGATTATATTGAGTAGGTAATCCTACTTTACAAGCTCTCCATGCAAAAAATTGACTTTGTTAAGGATTTTCATTTTCCACAACACTTTCCAAAGTGCTTGTTGTTTGCTTGCATTTGAACTCTCTCCTAGGTTGCTTTTTTGCTTATCTATGAAGAATCTGTATGCACTTTTTACACTAAAATTGTCACTTTTTTCCCTGAGTCCATGTCCACTTATCTTCCTATTCTCTTGGGCATATAATGATCTTCATAATATTTGCTGCTATATTTGGATTGAATAGAGCTCAAACCTTCTCGATATTCCACCAGTTTATATTGCTATCCATGAGACTATCCATAGTATCATCATTCTCTTCTATCTCCATTTTACCGAGTTCCTTACATAGGGTTTGATGATCTGGAATCCAATTATCCTTCCAAATCTTCACAGATTTTCCATCACCTATTCTCAATCTGCATCATTGGATTAGCATATATTTTGCTTCCCAAATCCCCTCCATGCATATGAGGGATTATTGCCCAAAGTAGACTAAAAGAAATTTACTTTTGGAAAATACTTTACTTTATAGATTTTATGCAGCATGCTATCTTCCTCTTGTAAGATTATCCATCCTTGTTTGGCCAAACAAGTCACGTTAAAAGTTCTCAAATCTTTAAAGCAACCATCTCTAAATTTAGATTCACACATCTTATACCAATTGATCCAATGTATCCTCTCATTCTTTTTTTGGCCCCAATAGAATCTAGACATCATACTTTCGAGTTCAGAACATAGACTACCAGATAATTTGAAACAGTTCATAGCATAGGTAGGGATTGAGAGTGCCACAGCCTTTATAAGCACTTTCCTTCCCTCTTGAGAAAATATCTGCTCTTTCCAACTCTGCAATTTCTGTCAAACTTTATGCTTATTCTTCGAGAATGCTTGAAATTTTCATCTACTTAGCATTGGAGGCAAGCTTAGATACTTCTCATATTGTTGAACATTACTACAACCCACAAAAACATGATCTCCTCTTAATTTCCAACTAGCAGTGTGGTACATTCCTACTAAACACTATAGATTTTTCTCTCAGTTCATTTTCTGACTTTTTTCCTTTTCATATTAATTCAACAAAAAATGCACTTTCCTATTTGTTTCAGCATCTAATTTACAAAAAAGATACCTTCATCTGCAAATAGCAAATGACTTATTCAAGGGGCCTCTCTATAGATTTTGATCCCAAAATATTGTATAGTTACTGTCAGCTTCTTTCAGTAAAGTAATAAGCTTCTTAGTAAATAACATAAATAAATATGGTGATAAGGGATCCTTCAACCTTAATCCTCTACTAGGAACTAAATGTCCTTTTGGCTCTCCATTAATCAAAATAAAGAAGGAAACAGTTTGCACGCACAGCATAATCAACTTGATTAGTTTGTTATCAAAGCCCAACTTGTGCATAATAATTTCCAAAAAATCTCTCTACTCTGTCATAACTTTGCTCATTTCCAATTTTAGACATATAAATCCCTTCTTCCCAACTTTTTTCTGCCTCAAATAATGCATTAGTTCATAACAACAGTACATTATTTGTTATGAGTCTCCCAGGTACAAAAACACTTTGGAGAATTTGAGATAATGCAAGAAAGCATTTGTTTCTATCTATTAGCAATCACCTTAAAAATAAGTTTGTAAATCACATTGCAAATACTAAGAAGTCAAAAATCTGCCACTTTCCCAGGAGATTTCCTTTTTGGTACCAGTGTTATGAAAGTATGATTTAGAGACTTTGGGAACTCACCAAAATTAAAGACTTGAAGGACTATTGTAGTGATTAATTTTCCAATAATATGTTGTTACCTTTGAAACAAGAGTGGGGTCATGCGATCAGGTCTAGGGGTTTTTATAGGATTCATTTGTTTCAATGTCATAATCACCTCTTCCTCATTGCATGCCTTTTGATAGTTCATCATCCATGCTAATGGTGACTTTTCCTGAAAAACCTTCTAAGAAATCCATAAAGCCACTCTGAACAAAAGCTGTAAAAAGAGACTGAAAGCAATCCATTATAATTTTATCTGTGCTTTCTCCCTCGTGCCATTCTCATGTGCATCTTTTATTTTTTGTATCCTGTTCTTCCTTCTCCTTTGTGAGGTTTTTGTGTGAAAGAAATTTGTATTCTAATCTCCCTCTTGCAACCATAGAGCATTCGACTTTTGTCTCCATATAATTTCCTCTCTTTCTAAGCACAATTGGAATTCCTACCTTGCAGAGACATTTTAGTAATATCAACACATTTAGGATCTTTCCCTTGCATATTTTCCAGTCTCTACCTTGCATTTTACAATTGGAAGTGAACCTTTTTAAACCTTTTCCATTTCCAGCAGTCCAATTTCTTACTACACCCTGAAATTATGTCCATCACTTTGACTATATTACTATTTACTTCTAATAGAACCATTTCAAGCATTTCTCCTATATTCTTCAATTATTTTAGCACAACCTTCATCTCCTACCCACATAGCTTCAAATCTAAAAAGTTTTCTTTTCCTTTTCCATGTGTATATCCACCTTCAAATCTAGATCCCAACCATATAGCAAATGGTCTGAATATGTTGCTGCTCCTTGAGTGACAACTGCTCTTGGGAAGAGTTGGCACCATTATAAATTCACCAAGAACCTATCCAATCTCTCACTTAAGCTAGAATTTCCTTATCTTGTATTACACCATGTGTAGATAGCACCTCCGAATCCCAAATCCCTTAATGCACAATTAGTTAATACAAATCTAAAATCATGCATTTGTTTATCAGGTCTATTCCTTCCTCCCAACTTCTCATTCTGGTATAGAATTTCGTTAAAATCTCCGAATACCAACCACGTCTTCTCCTCCATTCTACACAAAGAACGAATTAAATTCCAAGTTTCAAGTCTACAAGCAGTATCAAGATGCTCATATACTTCTGTGAGATCTTTCTTGCTAATGCCATCATCTTTAATAACTACATCAATGTGAAATTTAGAGTAGTTAAGCACAGATAATTTAACCTCGTTCTGTCACAGCATCGCAATACCCCCATTTCTCCCATTACAATCTACTGTTAAACAATTCATAAAACCCACACGAAACTTACATTTTTTCATGTCTCGAGCTTTTAGTTTTGTTTCTTGTAAAAATAAAATACTAAGATCTTCCTTCTTGACAATGTCTCGAAGTGTTCGAATTTCCCGTGGGTTTGGACTTAAGGTTTTCATTGACTCAAGCGAGGCTGGGACAGCCTCCACCGAAATCTTTGATTGGTTATCTACCTTCTTCTCATCCTTCTTCCTCTGCATCAACAGGCATTTGAAAAGTCTCCCCTGTTCTTCTTCTATTACCGAACCTTCTCTTTTCTTCCTATTTTTGATAGACTGGTAATAGGTTTCTTCATGGGCTTTTGGTATATAGGTCTTCAACATTCTTTTCCACCGTCGGCCCCCACAGTAACATTTGTTTGGATTAAATTGGCTATTAGGCCCTCTTCATAATACTCATTAGATTGGTCCAAGCCTTTTTGTTGTAAGCCCATGTCTGATAACATGTCCCACTCATAAGGATTTATCATTGACTCATTTTTCTCCTCCAGAATCTAATCCTTATCTTTATCACGCCTTTTTTGGACCTCCATCTCCTTATTATTCGGTCTTGATTTTTTGCTTCTCTCTACATTCAAATGAATATCTGTAGCTAATATTCTTGTCTATGTCTTTGTCATCTTTCCAAAATTATTGCAAATCTCGTGTTCTAATCCATCCAAGATTTCCGCTATTTCAGAGCAGTTAATAAATGTCCACCTAATCTCTATCGAAATTGTTGCTTTCCTTTCATTGTTCGTCGGAGCTGCCATCAGCGGTATTGAACGTTCAACATCTCTTTTATGTTCTCGTATTTCCCACCCCATTCCTCTATTACTACCAGTGCATATCCAATGCTCATATGGAAATCCTTCTGTTTCATAGGTGTCCTCAGTCTGACATTGCTCACATTCATAGAAGTTCAAAAGTTGTTCATATGTCAATTGAACCCAAGCAGAGTTAGTTGAGCCTATGTTAATCTTCTTTTCTCATAGAAGAGGTTTTGATACGTCCAGACATACCCTGACTCTCATGAATTCAACCCAAGCCATCTCCCCTTTCTCGAGGTCAATTTCTTCCACCCTACCAATGGCTTTTCCAATTAGATTTCCTATGTATTTATTTCTGGCTATGAGTGGTAAATCATGAATGTGAACCCATAATAGTTTTAGCTAACCGAATCCGGTGGACTTGTTGCTTCCCATCAACTTCTTTTACCATTACCAAGTGTTTATCAAAAGACCAAAGACCATCACGCTTCACTCGATCCTTGTCTCAGATATCTTCAAATTCTACGAGTATAAAAATTGATCTAAGATCTCTAAATTTGATTGTGTTTACTGGACACCAGATTTTCTTCATCGTTTGCTTGAATGCTTCCTTGTTGTAGTGAATTGGTTAACAATTTGATGATCAATCATTTCCCTCATCTAGTTACAGCATCTACCAATATATGTGGCTCCACTTGAATTTCCTCATGTTTTTGTTCAGTAAGAGATAGTCTCTTATAAAGTTTCTCTAAATCTTTCTCCATCTTGCACTAATGCCCATTGCTAGGGCTGTAAATCGATCCAGTCCAGTGGTCCATCATTTTCCTCGGACTGGATTGGTAGTTATCGGTCTTGTAGGTTTATTCGGTCTGGCCTAATTATTTTATTGTCTTTTCATCTTTTTTTTTTTCAAATAAATTAATAAAAAATTATTTAAATTACTAAATTAAAATTAAGTAAATTATTAATGTGGATTGTATAACTAACTCATTAAAAAAATATTTTACTATAATTATATTTATGATGTTGATAGTTACTACTTATTAACTTAGACTTTACTCTTTAATATGCATACTTGTCAATAATGTCATACATTTTATATATGGTTAATAAATATCAAATAATTTCATTGTACATAGATTATTCATGCTTGCTTACAACTTAGGTATTTAAAAAAATACAATACCTAATTATTTTAATTAAATGGTAAATAATAGAGTATGTATGAATGTATGATGTATTAACTATTTACATATAATGACATAAATTATCACATAATTTATGATTTATTATTAATTGATATCATAGATTATTTGATATTTTATATGGTTCATAATAATAAATTAGATGAAAATTACATCATTAATTTAAATAATTACTATATGAAAATAATATATTAAATTATTAAAAATATTTTTGAAAAAAATATATATAGGGGTTCAGCTTGATTTGGTCCGGTTCTGTCCAAAATTTGTAGACCCTGGGACCGGGCCGAATGTCATTGGTCCACATATTTTGGGATCGAGACCGACTAAAATTTGGTCCAGTCTGGATGGTTTTGCTGGTCTAGACCAAATTATTTGCACCCTATCCATTGCTCAACATACTAGAGAGGAAGCTTGCAGATAAGACTGTCAGTATAGGCCCTGTATTGAGACAAGAAGAGAAACCTTTACTCAGGAGAAACCTAAGAGAGGATATTCGTGCCTTGAAAGCCAATATCGATTATATATATATATATATAATCTTTCTTATCAATTCATTCGGCAGAACCAACAATTTTTTTTTTAAAAGAGGAATGACTTTTCTACTATATGACACATTTATGTAAAATAAAAAGATATGAAAATATCATAAAAATATAACTATATATAAAGTTAAATTTCGTTAATTTACTACATAGGAGTAAGATTCTGAAAATATAATTTATTATATGTTTCAAATTTCTGACAATAATATTTTATGGAATAATATTCATCCATCATTTCCTTTGTAATGAAATATTTATAATTTATTTTCTTCATAAGAGTTATCAAGTGATCTTTTAGAATGTCATATTTTATTTTAGTATGTAAGCTAGTTTATTATCAAGTTTTATGTAAAATCTAAATATTTTCATGTCATATAAACATATGATACTATAATTAAGACCTTAAATAAATATTTTCTTACTCAATGAAGTCTAGAAGAAAAAACCTCTAAACTATTTTTTATATAGATCATCAACCTTAAATAATTTTTCTTGTATTTTCACTTTGAATTTCATATTAAGAAGGCTAATATTGTATAATAAAGAACTTTTGATATCTATATTAATGAGTTTATTATTTCTCATAAACTTAGTTTTAATTTAATTTTGTGGAGACCACTTCTTTGAAAATAGATAGTATATATAAATTATACACAATTTTGGGACTATAGAAAAAAAATTGGAGAAAGGCATTTCTAAATATATTGATATTCTAGAAAATTGTAGAGTATATGGAGATTATAAAATTTTTTTAGGTGGCCATTTTCTATATTTAAATAATTATGAATAAAATCTTGAGAGTATAAATTTGGAAGGGGGGGTGGGGGGTGAAGATAAACGTGGGTCGATCACTGATCTAGCCGGTTAATAGACTCTATAGAGCACACATAATAAAGTAACATAATAATTTGATTGATTGATTTTGAAACTTTAATCCTACACATAAAATATTATCAATTAAGTAACATATATGGTATGCTCTGCATACCAACTTTAGAATATAATAACTCTAATCATACCAAAACAAAAAAATAAAAAAATTTGAACTAAGCTGTCGCTTAGACTCTGCGGGTGAACGGCGATGGTGGCCGTTGAGATAGGTGAGTTGGTTGCAGTTTACGCTCTAAGGCTCAAGAAGGCTGCAGGAATGTCTCGAACATCTGGGGACCTTAATTAAGCTTTTTATTAGCACAAGCTATTTAGAGGAAATCGCAATAAAAATAAAACAAAAATGAGGAGCTTGACAGTAAAGAATCTCATGTTGGACATATATATATATAGTTACTGTGGGAGGAGGGTAGGGTAGAGCTTGATATCGATTATCATATGCTAACATCATGAATTACAAACAAATAATAATAAATAAATAAATAAATAAACATCCGCCTTAATTATTGAGAGCAGCTAGTACCATTGAAACGATGTGCAGAGATCCAGTGACAATAATAACACTCCACCCATTCCCTGATCTATCTCTGAGAATCTGATTTGCAGTCTTTAATGAGACATTTAAGGAACTTTCTGAGGCTAATATGGTTCCACGTTCCGCTTTGCTTGCAGAAGAAACAAATTGATCCTCGAAATCTTCTTCAGATTTTGCATCTTTATTATGAACAATACGAACGCCCAATTCTTTCGAAGCTTGGATCCAACAATCTCTTAATAAAGAAGCAGGCGTTGTTCGTGATCTGCCTCCAGCAATGTCAGCTTCTGTCAAAAAGACAGCACGGAATCTTCCCCCTGCTGAAATGAGAGATTAAGTCTCAGTTAGGTCTCTCCAAGTCCCCACAAGCTTATTTGTGTTTGCTCACTAACAACAAACGTTCGGGCCAATTCAAATAGAACCAGTGGTAAGAGAGGCTTGCATAAAAAGTTAAGCCTTCTCCCAGGATTACCCTAACTCGTTTCAAATCTGGAATTTGTCGTCCAACCCAAAACATATATTTTTATTTTGTGTTTTTTTTTTTTTTTTTTTTTGGGGGGGGGGGGGGGGGGCAGCTAGGGGTTGACATAAAACTGTTATGATCTAATTAATCATAAGTAAAATACAAGAAGGGAGAATACCTGAAAGAAACTCTATTGCAAAACCTATATGGTCTTTGTCACTTGCCATTGCAACAACAAGAGCCAATGATGCCTCTGGAAATGTCATTCGAATAGTGTTCATCAACGCGTTAGCAGATTCTTTGGTGTGGGCTGCAAAGCATCAAAACAATTAGGCTTTTGTCACCTAGTGCTAGCAGTAAAACTAAAATCACTTCTCTAGAAATTTCCATCTACAATGCCCTCAGCATTTTGCAATCCATTCAAAAGCAAATACAACAGTACAGTAAAAATAAACAAGCGGCAAGAATTATCATTAAGAACAATGTAATCAGGCCAATACCAACATGCCAAAAATGAACCACCTACATAATTATTAATAGTTGGACAAAAAAGCATAAACATCAGATCAAGTCCTTCACAATAGTGGAATTAGTAAGAAGGTGAATATGAGAATTGGACCTCCATCCAGCAATACTGTTACTCCATGTAGGCCCAATGCCTCAGTTTCTCTCAATGTGAGAAATTGACTTCTTCCAAGCAAGAACGTATTCTCCAAACCAACCCTAATGGATCCATCTGAAATTCTCCACCCTGAAGTATACACAAAAGTATCAACAAGGAATCAATGAAAGATTGCCAAAATATGTCACAACCAATTTTTTCCGAACCAGCTGCTCTAATTTTTTTAACCATTCTATTATATGTCATGTTTGGCTCAAAATAACAGTGTTTTGGTTCCAAATAAGAAATTCTGAATCGAGAGAGAGAGAGAGAGAGAGAGAGAGAGAGAGAGAGAGAGAGTAATGTTCTATAGAAGGAGGGCATAGGGATAATATTGATAGGAAAGTAAGTCCCATATGGCTAGCATGAAAACTACACCTAAGACTATCAGTATCCTCGTGTGAAGAGCTGTAAATAAACAAAGCTACTTAATAAGCCGCTCGAGATCGGCCTAACCATGCTCGACTCTACTCAACTTGTTTATAAATGAGTAATTTGTGATCACAAAATTATGATAAATTATTAGACGATACAATTCGTATGAATCTCGATTAAACTCATATAAGCTCGTATAAAATCATTTAACTTCGTATTTATTACTTTTTCTAGTTTATGTTTAACTTTACAATGAAAATATTTGAAGTATTTTAAAAGATAATAGAAATCATGTTCGTAATAAGATACATGTTTAAATACCTATTAACATTTGTTTTTTGATAAGTTAAATACTATAACTTTATAACGTGTATATATATAAACCATACAAAGATATTTATTAAAAGTAAGTCGCTTTGTCAAAATTTGTAGATATATGTAAACTTGAGCTCGACTCATGTTTAAATAAAAATTAAATGAACAAAATCTGACCATCCACTACTTGCTTGAACTTGACTCATTTACACCCCTACTTGTGAAGATATAGAGATATACTAGTTATCCTTAGTCATGGCACTGTTTATGGTAATGGATGCTGAATTGGAGTTTTTGGTCGTAATATAAAGAATGCATGTAATCATTTATGAACCATCCTCCTAAATTTGAACCAGACCACACAAATAAACCTTATAACTCCTAAAAAAATTGAAGTCCTTTGGGGTATAAGGCCTAATAGTACAATAATCTATGATGCATAAAGTTTCTCACCAAGATTGCGAAGACAGAGTGCTGCACAAGTGGCAGTTGCTGCATTTTTAAGTTGGTGATTTCCAAGCATGCACAGTTTCACATCTAATAACTCAATGAACTGCACGAATTAACAACAATTATAAGTTCTCCATGAGTTTCAGATGGGAAATAATCTCAACTATGCATAATTACCACCCTAGAGGAGGGAAAAACCTTGATGTTATGGCATATGAGTAATTATACTTGAGGAAGAAAAATCATGCTCCAAGTGCATACCAGCTTAAAGTCCCTCTCAACTTGTATTAGTAGATCACAAGATTGGCAGGGTCTACCATTGAGCATGCTAAGACCTTTTATGGTACTTCTATTTCCACCATCAGATGCTGATACTACAGGAGAAGACATTGACAGTGCTTTATCATGAAGAATGCGATCAATATGTGGAGGAAATGGCCCACCCAGCACCAACTGAAAGTTTTAATTTAATTAGAGTCAGGATAACATGAATAACAATATCGACTGAATCCAATTCAGGCATTGCATTGCAAAACAATATCAACGAGGTGGGATACATTGTAAAATTCAGTCTAAAGTTCTTGCAAGTGTAGTATGGATCATATGGACAGATTGAATATAATCAAAATGTACCATACAATCCCATTAGTCTGCATAAGAATTGCATAGGCAGAACAACCTAACTGGGCAGCCATGTTTAATGATTCCTGACTTTGCGATGGCAATGCTTTCCAAAGAACCTCCAAGCGCATCCAAATGTTCCTCACCTATTGATGTTATGACTGATGCAGCAAGTCCAGAACTAGAAATAACATTTGTTGCATCCCGTGCACCCCCCAACCCCGCCTGTTACACAGAATAAATTGTACCAGTATTACAATTGACCTCTCTTGATTTTTATTAGGGTATGAAAAGAATCAGTATACACTTACAAAAAACATGAAAAAAAACATCAGTATGAATATAATTTTATTTTATATTTTTTTATAAGTAATAAGTTATCTCATTGATCAGTATGAACATAATTCAATGCACAAGAAAGGTATGTGGCTGAGGTTTCACATATGAAGGAACAAATCCTTAATGAGATCGATAAGATCTTCGATGAGACCATTGGGGTGAGATATTGACATCGCTTCAAAAGAGCGAACGTGCCACTGAAGTCAATCACAAATTCTCAGACTCAGTCCTATATTTTGTAGCATGCTCACCTCTTCATCCCACAATGAGGCCTTTTTGGAATTTCATGAATCAGACCTGCTTTTTATTTTTTTTTGTAGTCTGATGCTTCGGTGTGCACTTCAAAAGGAACACTAAGCCCCGTTTGGATACAGAAACTATTTCCTCCCATCATTATAACTTTTCTAAATTCCCACACAAAATATAATAAACAATTCTGCTTTTTCAAATCGATGAGGCCTTTTCGGAATTTCATGAATCAGACCTGCTTTTTATTTTTTTTTGTAGTCTGATGCTTCGGTGTGCACTTCAAAAGGAACACTAAGCCCCGTTTGGATACAGAAACTATTTCCTCCCATCATTATAACTTTTCTAAATTCCCACACAAAATATAATAAACAATTCTGCTTTTTCAAATCCCAAACAATAATAGTATTAGAAAATAATATTCTAACAATATTTTATTCAACTTTTAACTTTCATTTAAAACTATATCATCTCATCTTACCATCCAAACTACACATAGGGGCTGTTTGGATTTAAAAATCATCTCATCTCATCATTACAACTTTTCCAAATTCCTACACAAAATATAATAAACAATTCAACTTTTTCAAATCTCAATTCAACCTTTTCAAATCCTGAAACAATAATAATATTAAAAAATATTATTCTAACAATATTTTATTCAACTTTTATCTAAAACCATGTCATCTTATTTAACTATCCAAACAAGCCCTAAGAATATGAACAATCTTCCAACAAAGAGAAATTGACTAATATGTTAGAATAGATTAGATTCAGTTCTTAGTTTAAGCTTTTGGGGCTAGTAAGTTCTAAGTTTGAACCTTGACTCCACACTTAAACCCCTATTTAAATTAAATATTCCACGTATTGAGTTAGGCCTACTTATTAAAGGGCATCTAACTCACATGTAAGGAGAAGTACTAAAGTATAAATTGAACGATTAAATTCACTTATTCTTATCAACTTAAACTTTTAGCACTGGTGGTGATTTAGCATAATAGACAAGAGAAACTGATGTTGTAAGGCCTAATAGTAAAGATCACAAAATGATGTTGCTTGATGCGGTAGATCAGATTATAAAACTCTTTTTTACTATAAAGTAGATCTAACGTATCACATCTAACTACATTAGTTTGTGAACTTTAGTTTTATGAGATCTCTTTGTGAACATAACACTTGAGAAGAGAAATGCTTGGTTCACAAAGGAATAGCAAAGTGAAAGGGCTAAAGTAAAACTGCTGGATAATGATGTCAAATGGAATAAATGAATTACCTCAATAACCGCAAAGTCGACTCTCTCTTGGGCAAATAAGGTGAATGCCATTGCAGTGAGAACCTGAACAATATACACTGGTGAGAGCAAAAACTATGAATATAACTAGTCAAATCCACGAACATAGATTTGTCATCACAGAATGTCCAGCCATTAGCAGAAACGAATTTGGCTACAAAACAAAACTGAGTACATCCCATCCAGCCTTCAATTCAACTTTGAGAAGATGGAAAAACCAGTCTTGAAATGAGACTTCAACCAATGACAGAATTTACGGGAAATACTTTATTCAGACAGCTACGGAACAGAATGTTGAAAGAAAACAAAAGAAACAATCAGGACATGTAAACAACTGCTATACTAGATTGAAGCTTTCATAGTGTCATGTGAACTCCATCAAATAATAATTGTATATAGACCCTTAAGATCAGCTATTGAATCAATTTTTATTCGTAGAACTAAATTCCACTGCGCATCTATTAAAATTGTTTAAAAACATTATCGTGCACAAGTGTTACCTCAAAATGACTAATACGCCCATTTTCCTGCTCCATTGCCTGGTCCAGAGTCTTTTTAAACTGAAGAAAAAGACAATTTAATGTCTTTGCTGACACTGGTGCACCAAACCCTCCCAATGATATGCGTTCCCTGATAGTCTGAATATGTGGGCTGCGTCAGAAAATGAAACCTGCTGTTAGAACAATACAGTCGAAAGTAGAACCACAAGTAGCTGCAGACCAGCTAAATCCCTTGATTCATTTCCGAGAAACATCAAGCAAATAACCAATATTACAACAAGCCCATACCTGCTATAACAACCAACAGAATATCCTTCTGCCCGTAAAATATTGGAAAGAAATGCTGCAGTTGATCCTTTTCCTTTTGTTCCAGCAATGTGAACAGCCTAAAATAGCTGTTGCGCTAGTTACTTAGACTTTAGACTCGAATTCATCAACAAAATGAATAAATAACTTAGGGAAAAAAAGTTATAAAATTGAGCAGACGAGTGCTTAAATGCGGATAAACTTCACGACAGAAACGATTGACCAGTTAGATGAATACAGAACCACCGCAACCGGGGAAAAAAAGAGAGAGAGAAGAACAACAACAAAACAAAACAAAAGCTTTGAACATTGTTTTTTACGTTCTTTAAATTGATCTTATTTTTTGGGATTGAAGCAAGTAAAAGATCTAACATTCTAACTGAGCAGTCTTTGGGAACCAAAACAGCATTAAAACCCAAAAATAAAAACTGTTCGCAATTTTCCGAATTCGCTTTCCTTCTTGCCTCTGAACCAAAAACAGGGCGTAAATTCTGCTTAAAATCGATGGGACAGTATTCGAACCTTGAACTTAGACTGAGGATTGCCAAGCCGCTCCATGAGCCGTCGCATCCGACCCAGATCGAACCCGTCCTCCGAGTCTGTACCCGAGCCTCTGGGGACCCCCAATTTCTCGTAGTTCTTCAAAGAATCCATATACTCCATGAAGTCATTCAGCTCGGGGTCCTCCGACTGCGTAGAAAAGCATCGTTTGGATCCCACTTGTCTGAGGGCTCCGTCACGAATAGATAGAACTAGTGGTTGCGTAGGATGGAGAGTGGCCCGGCGGCTGAGAAGCCCCATGATTTTCATTTTCAGTTTCTGAATTATTATTTTTCCCCGGGTAAAGAGAGGCCCGAGAGGGTGGAGTTCGCCCGAGTTCAGAACAAAGCCACTGTTCTGTATTTTGCCTTTTTTTTTTTTTAAATTATTTTTTGTTTTTTTTTTTAAAGCAAAAACTATCCCACGACACTTTTATCCTAAGCACAAAAAATCTATTTGCAACTGACGTTGACGATCGTGGGGAACATGTCACAACCTCCAGGAGATTTGTTCGGGACCATATCTCGACATAACTCATGGAGAATTAAGACAGTCACATGAATAGCCTATTTGCATGCCTTAACTCAAACCATAACACGTAGTGAGCGACCGTGGAGGCTACTGACCGCGTGCAAACCATGCGCGCAGGCTTGCGCATGCATCTGCACGCATGTATGTGTGCCCCCATACTACTTAGTGAGGCCAGTGGCGTGCCTGTGGCCAGTGCACGGCTCCAGCCCGTGCCTTGCAGAGCGGGTTAGTGGCATGCTTCACGGCATGCCATCCAGTGCACGGCTCCAGCCCGTGCCTTGCGGAGCAGGTCAGTGACATGCCATCCAGCGTATGGCTCCAGCTCATGCCGTGCACCACCTTAGCCCACCATGGGCCATGCATGCCACGGCTAACCTTGGTTCATTACCACTATCATATTATTTTATTTTATTTATTTATTTTGCTTTAATTATTTATTTCCAAGGGACCTATTGGGGGCTTCCAATTTGTTTTGCTTATAAATAGGACATCTTTCATTTACTTTAGGATCTTTTGGCAAACTCCTAGAGGAAAGACTATTGTTTGAGAGATCACAAACTGATGCCTTTGCACTTGGGTTAGTCCACTTTCCATAATTGTTGCTCCATCTTTGTTGCCTTAGCCTCCCACTCCAATTGCCAATTAAGGTTCCTATAATTTAGGAACCCTAATTAACCCAAGATTCACTTCCATAACCGGCCATACACATCTCCATCATCTCCCAAGATTTTAGGAAAGTTATCTCCAAGATTTTGGAAAAGTTAACTTCCAAAATTTGAGGAAACTCTCCTAAAATCCCTCACAAGCCATATTCGGCCAACCGTAGCCGCCCCCCTCCACATTACTCGTCTTCAATCCTAGCCATCCATCTTCATCTTCCAAACCCTAATCCCATCTCCAAGTGGCGCCAACCCTAGCACACACTAGTGCCGTGCGGCCACTTCCCATTGAACCACATACAATTCCTTAACCTTTTCCACCACTCCATTCACCCATTTTAGCCTAAACACCTAACCCCACTATACCCAAGTGGTCATATTGACCACCATTACACATGAGCCAAGCAAGAGAGGAACAAGGATTCGGTCATCACAAGGCCACCATTTGCGTGGAGGACTTAGTGTTTAGGGAATTGACTAAGGTCCCCAACAGAACCACATCCTACGTGGTTAATTGAAAACGGTGTTGTTTTACCATAGATTTTCAAAACTTGGCATTCCGTACGTCTTCTCCAGACTTTGTCCACGAAGTCCTCTCCACCCCTCTCCACCCTCGAGGCGAAGGCCCATCCCGCACGAAGATAAGTCTTCATATTCTCTATGAAGCCACAGATGGCGACCACCACTCCCCATTCGTCTTCTCCATGAAGCCACTTTGCCCTACAAACTTATCCACAAATCCAGCGAAGCTCCTTTGGTCTTCTTCACAAATCTTGAAGTCGAAAGCCCTACCTCTCCCTTCAATCATTTGCCTTTCCCTTCGATCCTCTGTCAATGAGTGCCGCTATGCCGTGTTTGATTTCTTCATCACCAACAAGAATTGTTAGAAAAGCAAGATTTTTTTCATTGCGTAATAATTGTTGTTCTCTTATAATTAAGTCTTTGTATGCGTGCTTGGAAATAAAGAATATTCAACAGCATATAACCATCGTTAAATCCTCGAGTTAGCAGCTTCAATGTCTTGGCATTAGAAAATATAGAATAAAAATAATCCTTTCAAGTTCTAGTTCAAACTTGAGAGCTCAAGGGAGAGGGTATTAAATATCCAATAAATTATGTAGACTCCTCTTTATGTGTGCATTTCTCTTTTAGTTGAAAACTGGGGACAAACTTGAGATCAAGGGGATGATCTTTCAAAGTGTAACACTTGTTGCTGCTTTTGAGCATAAATCATAGTGAATTTTCTCTTGGTTTGAATGTTGTGACTTATAATTGCTTGATTGATGGGTATGTTAGTTTGGGAGATGTGAAAGGAGCAGAAGGGGTGTTAAGGTTGATGTCTGAAAGGAGGATTTCGAGGACATCGGTGACTTACACCCTATTAATTAAGGGTTACTGCAAGCAAGGTAAGATAGAGGAAGCAAAGAGCATACTTCAGAGGACGAAGGAGGAGGAGTCGATGGTTATGGATGAGCATCCTTATGGGGTGTTGTTGGGTACTGTCGAGTTGGAAAAATGAATGACGCCATTAGGATTCAGTCACCCACCCACAACGACAGCCACTCCCTCTCTGGTTTGGTTTTGAAATGCTTGAATTGTCTTCTCCCTCATCTAATGTCTTCGTTTCATTGGTTTTTTTTAATATATTACCTGACATGGCATAATGTCACATTAGCTGATTTTCCAAAAGTTCCCCGCCTCGATTGACTATAGAAGAACTGGTAAGAGTATCTCCCATCCTGATGCTTAAAGCCTCCGATTCTCTTAGGGCTGGTTTAGTTACACAAAATTAAATTATTTTATCTCATCTCATATAATTATTATACATTTTTTAAATTTTCATATAAAATATAATAAATAATTCAAACTTTTTCAAATCTAAAAGTAAAATTAATATTGAAAAATTATATAATAATAATATTTTATTTAACTTTCAACAAAATATCTTATCTCTTCTCATTTGAATTGTATAACCAAACGAGACCTAAATTTTAATAAAATAAAATAATTTTTTTTATAAAAACATCTTTTCTTCTGGTTAAATAGAGAAAATTTTTGGGAAATAAACAGTTACTTTTTATATTTGGGGTGCTGGGGAGCCATTGTTCATCCCTAAATCATTTTTTATAAATATTTTATTTAAATAAACAAAACAACTTCTTCTTCTAATCATCTATATTTTCTCTCATGCTCATATTTGTTATAGTTGAAATTTGAAAAAAAAAATGCCACCATTAAGATGATCCTTTTTCGAAAAAAAAAACATTGAAAATTTATGAAAATATGATTTTTAAAATATTATTATCACGAAGACATTGATTTTAAAAATATTATCATTTAGTGAGATAAGTAGTTTAAAAGAGGGTTATAGATGAAAAGTTGAAATTATGGGTACAACAGATAATTGAATAATTATAAAAATGTGAAAAAGAATAAGTTAAAAAGTTTTCTTCCGATCATTCTCGGAAAAACAAAAAAATGAGTAGTTAAAGATATACAAATAAAGGAGTAGAGAAAATAGAGAAATATTAGTTTAATGGAATAGAGAAAGAATAGGAAATGTATTTATAAGTCAAATTATAGTAAAATTATAAGAAACCCAATGTAATGCTCTAAGAGTAGCTGCGTTGGTCCTTGGACTTTCATTAAAATAAATAGTTAAATAAAATTTAGTTAAAATACATTGAAATTTATCTACATTGGCTAAACTAATTTTGGGCTTTGTCCAACAAATATAGGCTCCTCTCTCTTCCTTAGGTTGCTCCCAGACCCTATTTGCTTGGCTTCCTCCCATACCCAATTCCTCCATCTTCTCTTCTTCATCTTTAGTATAGGGATGTACAAAAAACTAAAAAACTGGTCGTGACCAACACAAACCGACCATTGGAGGCTGGAATCAGCAAGGAACTGGTCGGCAGGCGGCAGTATTTTAACAAAACTGATGGATGTCGGTTCGGTCGCGATTTGGGGCTGACTCAAACCGCTAAACTGACTGACCCCATATACTATTATTTTTTCAAATTTATACATATCTAAAATGATGTCCTTCCAGTTAAAGTGGAACGACATCATTTTACGTCTAAAGTTGTGTTTTAATTAAACCAAACGGTGTCGTTTTATTTATAAGGTATGAAAAAAAAAATAAGTAGAACGATATCATTGGATTTAGAATCAAACGACGTCGTTTGATTTTTACATCATCTTCTTCCTTCCATTCTTCTTTCCCGTGATTCACTTCAGTTTCTCATCCTCTCTCTCTCCTTTGTAACTCTCTCTCTCTCTCTACTCTCTCAGATGACCAGAGCCACTAAGGGAACCGGGAACCGACCTTGAACCGCTAGAGAACCACCGGAGTTGATATGGTTGGTTTTCCTCCTCCCCATCGACTGGTTACGGTCGGTTGCTCCTCCCTATTTCCTCTGATTAGTCGGTGTCGATTTTATCCAAAAACAGCGTCGAATGGATCGGTTTTCATCCCTACTTCAATAGTTACTTTTAGTCTTTGTTTAGTTATACATATGAGAAGAAAATAGATGAAATTATATAAAATATTTTTGTAATATTATTTTTGTTTTGGAACTTGAAAAAATTGAATTTTTTATTATATTTTATGTGGAAGTTTGAAAAAATTATAATGATAAGATGAAATGACATAGTTTGTGAAAACAAACGAGGCCTTTGCTTTGCAAGAAGTACTACCAGCTCCTCATCCTTAGAAGAAGATGTTCATTTTGAGTCTAATTCTAAAGAAGGCCTATTTTGTTACGATTGAAGAAGAGAAAAATCTTGTATATTCGATAAAATGTATTTTGTACAATTTGAGTTATAGAGAAAATGAATTCTGCTATTTATAAAAGAAAAACTAATATTTACACTTCATGAACCAATCTTGCTAACCTATCATGTGTTTACACGTGTGTGGTGACATGTACTTCTAATAATCCCCCTCGAGATGGAGTGTGTATATATATATATATCTCTAATGTACCCATCTTGGAAAGCAAATGAGTAAATAAGGATGAGCCTAAAGACTGGGAGAAAATGTCATCAACCTGCTTTGTGAATATATATGTAAAGTGCGCGGTAAACCTAATTAAATCTTTTTCGAAATTAAATAACATTCTAGCTCTATGTGCATTGTAAGCTCGTGAAACATTGGATTAGCTGCAATGTGTAGGGTAGCTTGATTATCATAAAATAATAAGACAGCATGAAAATGATCTTGATGTAACTCGTTAAGCAAAGACAAAACCCAAGTAACTTCATATGCAGCAATAGCCATTGATCTAAACTTTGCCTCAGTTGAAGATCGAGAAATTGTTTGTGGCTTTTGGGACTTCCATGAAATTATAGAATTACCAATGAACACACAATATCCAAAAATTGATCTTTTTGAATCTGGACAGCTTGCCCAATCAGAATTATCAAAGGCTTTAATGTGTATTGAAGAATCAACTGAAAGAAAACTTCCTTGATCACCAGGAGCCTTTTTTATATACCTCATAATGAGATGTATTGATTGCATATGAGGAACTTGGGGAGATGCCAAAAACTGACTAAAATAATGAATTGAGAAGGCAATGTCAGGCCTGGTATGAGTCAAATATAACAAACGACCTATCATCCTTCTATATAAAGTAGGATTTGATAACAACTCTCCATCAGTTATAGAGAGTTTAGAATGATAATCCATGGAAAAGTTTATTGGTTTGGCAGCAAGTAATTCTGCATCTGAAAATAATTCCAATTGCATATTTTCTTTGACACTAACAAATGCCTTTCTTAGAGCTATATTCACGCCCATAAAATATTTGATAGCACCCAAATCCTTCAATTCAAATTGGTTGTGCAGAAATTATTTAAGAGTAGCAACAAATGATTCATCATTACTTGCTATTAAAATGTCATCAACATATACAAGTAATGCTATAAAAAAGAACCTTGCCTTGTTGTAAACAATGAATAATCAAATTTTGATTATACAAAACCATGAGCAAGAAGTGTAGCAGTAAATTTAAAATTCTATTGGCTTGAAGTTTGCTTCAAACCATATAATGACTTTTGCAACTTACAAACTCTATTGTCCCCCTTTTCAAGATAACCAGGAAGTGCTAACATGTAAACCTCTTCTTCTAGATCTCCTTTTAAAAGCCATTGTTGACATCTAGTTGGGATTATGACCATCCATGCACAGAAGCCAAAGAAATGACATATCTAACAATAATCATCTTGTCTAAAGGAGAAACTATTTCAAAGTAATCTAATCTCTCTTACTAAGTATAGCCCTTAGAACCTAATCTGGCCTTATACCTTTCTAAAGAACCATCAACTTTATATATTACCTTGTAAACTCACTTGCAACCTATGAGAATTTTATTTGGTGGAAGAGTAGTAAGAGACCAAGTGTGGTTTTCTTATAAGGAAGATAATTCAACACTCATCACATCTCACCAATGAGAATGCTTGATTGCTTGATGATAAAATTTTGGTTCTGTTTGGAAAACTATGGCTAAATTGAAAGCATGATAAGGAGTAGATAGCTTTGAATAAGAAAGAACAGTGGAAAGATTATGTCTTTTACCTAATTGTGGCTGAGGAGAACTTGTAAATAGAATGTTGGTGGCAAATGATGCATCAAGATTCTAGTAATTTGATTATAAATAGTCAGAAGTTGTGTGCACTCTAGTAGATTTTCAAAGTGGTGGAAAGTGTTTAGGATCATCTAAAGAAATTGAAACTAAATCTGAATCATTAACTTGTGAATTGGAAGGTGTGTTTATTGCAGATATTTTAGGAACAGGTAGAGGACGAACAATATTATTTTCAAAATACTTAGCGGAAATAGTATTGGATTCAAGATTTAAAAAAAAAAAAAAGTCCATAACCTTTAGTGCCAAATGGATAATTAGGAAATATACATTTCTTAGCTCTATCATCAAATTTAGATCTATTATGATTAAGAGTAGAGCAAAACACAAACAACCAAACACTTTTAGATGATCATATGATGAAATAGAATCATGTAAGATTTCATGAGGAGACTTGTTACCAAGTAAAGGAGTAGGTATCCTATAAGATATGTTGCAGTTAACACACAATCACTCCAAAAATATAGAGGAATATTGAATTGAAACCTAAGTGCTCTAGTTACATTTAAAAGATGTTGATGTTTCCTTTCAACTACAGCATTTTGTTGTGGTGTATTAACACAAGAAATTTGATATAGACTGCCTATTGAATAGAGAAAATCAGTCGTAAAAAATTTTGAACCATTGTCAGTTCCAATAGACTGAATTCTAGTTTTAAACTGCATTTCTATCATCTTGTAAAATGATGTAAAAATATGCTAGCTTAACACCAGCTTTTGATTTCATCAAATAAACTCATGTGCATCTCGAATGATCATCAACCAAGAGTTAGAAAATATTTGAAACCATTAAAAGTTGGGATGTTAAAAGGATCCCTAACATCACAATGGAATAATTGAAAATGTTTATTGGAAATACTGGAAGTATGAGAAAAATGTAGTCTTTTCTGTTTGGCCATATAACAATAATACAAAGGAATGTATGAATATTTGGAAAGGAAACTACCAGAAATGTTTGAGAAATAAGAGACATTCTGGGTAAAGAAGGATAACCTTGGCGACAATGCCAACTGTGAAACTTGAAAAATTTACAGTATTTGCAAAAATGGAATTAATACTCTTGGATAGCTTTGATGGTGCACAAACAAGTAGTTGTTGCAAAAATGTATAATCCTTCACATCTTCTAGTTGTCCCAATCATCTTCCATGCCACAAGGTTCTAAATAAAACATAAATAAGATAAAAAGAAAAATGCACATTTCTTATTAGATGTACGTTTGCTGATAGATAGTAAATTTTAGGAAAAAGAAGGTACACAAAGTGCATTGGTCAATATTAAAGAATCTGATAATCTAATATTATGACGATGAGTAATGGAAACAATTGTGCTATTGGAAAGCTTTACTGAAGCGTGAAGAGTGGAAGTAATAGTAGCAAAAATGTCTAAAGAATGTACTATATGATTAGTAACTCCTGTATCAATGATCTAAGAATGAGAGAAGTTTGAACTGACAGATTATTGTAAGAAAATACTGAATGAGAATTTATATGATGTAAGGAATTTATAGAGATAGGAAAACCTAAGGTTGAAGGCATATTATCATCAACAAAAGGCAAAATTGTGGTTTTTTGTGATCAGATGAACTAGCTTCATTTTTAGTTTGTGAGTTTAGCAAGTTCAAGATTTGCTAATAGTGTTCATAAGAAAAAGTCAAGGCAAATTATTGTCAAGAGATGTACTAGCAAGCTGGCCAAACACTTGATTTGCAGTCAAAATCTTCTCTTTGTATTTGTATCATGGAGGAAAACCATGCAACTTATAATATTTCTCAACTATGTGATTAGTGAGTCCACAATGAGAAGAACATATTGGACGATCCTTTTTGTATTGTTGTTGCTTGGAATTGACAAATCTTGGAGCATCAACCCTCGAAGCATTTGTTCTATTACTGAGAAAGGCTTCTGTTTCAACACTAGGTACTACTATTGAGGCACCAATTTCTCTTTATTTTTCATCTTGAACAACCAAAGAGTAAAATTTTTGCAATTGTGGGTAAATTATCCATAAGAAGAATTTGTCTTCTTACCTGAGAAAATTTTCATTTGAGTCCCATGAGGAAACGTACTATGTGCCTCCGCTATAAATGCTCTAAGGAGATTTGTCAAGCACTACAAGTTGATCAGTTTGGAAGTGGATTGAATGCATGTAGCTCATTCTATAATCCTTCGATCCGAATGTAGTAATTACTAACTAAGGAATTTCCTTGCGTAAGAGACAAAAGATCCTTCTCCAATTGAAAAATTCTAGGACCATTGCTCTGTGTGAAAGAATCTTGCAATTCTTGTCATATTTCTCTTGCAGTGTTCAAACCAATGATATTATGAACAATTTCTTTAGAAACATAATTGATTATCCACGAAATGATCATGCTATTGCATCGATACCAAGCAGAATAAGAAGAATCTAATTGGTCAATTGGTTCTAAAATTGTACCATTCATGAATCTAAGCTTGTTTTTGGCACCTAGCACTAGTTGTATCGAGCATCGCCATGTGTAATAATTGTCTCTTATGAGGATGAGTTACAAGAACTGTGCTAGGGAATCTCCAGTTCGTAGAAAAATTGGACTAACTGAGTCATCGATAGTTGAAGAAGATGAAGAAAGAGCCATTTTCGAAGAAAGGAAGTAAACCTAATCTGAGGCAATGTTACAATTGAAGAAGATAAAAATTTTTATATTCAATAAAATGTATTTCATACTACAATCAGAGTTACAAAAAAAATGAACTCTACTATTTATAAAAGAAGAACTAATATGTACACTTCAAAAACTAATCTTGCTAACCTATCATGTGTTTACACGTGTGTGCTATATGTACTAATATATTTCTATAAGCCTCTATATTTATATAATTTGTTATGAAAAATACTACTATGTCTCTTAATTTGTATTACTTACTGTGCTTTCTGGATGTGGCACCACAATATAGTGTCACGAGATTTATTAAAAAAATTTAAAACACAAACATGAAGAGTGGAGGGAATTTATGATTTTAATTTTCTCCTTTTTATACGTGTTTCCGATCTTGCTATTCTATTTTGAATATGTATTTTTAAAAAAACTTTTAAATTATTTTAATAAGCTGCCACATTACAAAAGCAAAATGATCAATAATATAAATTAAAAGAAATAATAACATTACTCCTTTGTTATTTTTCTAAAATTTAAGATAGAAACATAAGATAACCTCTACCCAGTTAAAACGTTGAAAATGATAAATAATAAATTCTCGTTTTATTCGAATGCGTGTCAGAAAATCGAAAACAGATGCAGTACCGCACAGGAAATAGATAAAAAATCGAAATAATAGACACCCACGTATCCTCGTGAAAACATTATCTTTCTTTTCTGCAAAATTTACGACCATTTATATATAGCTACTCCATGCATAAATTTCCGTTAACTGAAGCAGCTTTGAATCCTGCAAAATCACAGACAAGAAGCTAGACTGCACATATGCCATTATCATCTGCAAGCTATGATATCAACAGATCAGAAATTTATGTGATTTTCAATCTTAGATGTTAAGAATATCTTCATTTAGAGTTTACACAAGTTAGAGTCAGGGTTAAAATTTAAATTTTGAAAAAATCAGAGTCAAAATTTAAAAAAAAATTCGAATCCGACTAACTCGTTTGTTTTCAGAGATGAGATAAAATAAGATAAAATCTTTTGAGATATGTTGAGATGAGATGGGATAAGATGAGATTAGATAAAATATGTGTTTGTTTTTAGAGATGAGATAATTAAGATTAATTTGACTTTATTATAGTTAGTAATATGATGAGACCCACAAGTACTTGTAATATTTTTTACAGTATTTTATTTGTTAAATTATTTACCATTGGTGCAATTTTTTTTTTGGCAGATTTTTTTTTTAACCATTTGGTCTTTTTTTTTTTGCTACTTCTTTTGTTTATTTATTTATCAATAGTGTGATTTTTTTTCTGCTTCCTTTTTTTAAAAAAAACCATATGGTCGATTTTTTTTTTTTTTTGCTGCTTCCTTTATTTATTTATTTACCAATTGTGCAATTTTTTTTCTACTTCTTTTTT
>QGSO01000312.1:420455-487209 GCA_011037825.1 Carya cathayensis | reverse complement strand
TTGCTTCCTTTGTTTATTTGTTTAACAATTGTGCAATTTTTTTTTTCTGCTTCCTTTTTTTAAAACCATTTGGCCATTTTTTTGGGGGCTGCTTCCTCTATTTATTTATTTACTAATGGTGCAATTTTTTTTGCTGTTTTTTTTTTAAAACCATTCGGTCAATTTTTTTTTTTAATTTCGCTGCTTCATTTATTTATTTATTTACCAATTGTGCAATTTTTTTTTTGCTGCTTCCTTTATTTATTTACCTTGTGTAAATATTTTTATTTTTAGTTAAATATTTTGTTGTAAATTTGGTACAGCTTTTACTTTTTTTGCATTGTGTATTCATGTCAATATAATGTTTATTTAAAATATATTATTGGAAGGAACATATTGAAATAAAGTGAGATGAGATGAAAACTTGAGAAGAAACTTGAGATCTTTTGAGATGAAAACTGGTAGATCAAAATGTGTGTTTGTTTTTATAAAACCTCTCACAATACGAAAACTTTGAAAAGTTTTCAGAGTTTTAATTTTCAGTCACGAAAACAAACGAGGCTAAGTGGTATTCACCCTAAATAGCATTTCAATTTTTCTCTTCGGGGAGTATTTTGAAAATTCCTGTACTTGTATTTTGATGTCATGTCGCAGTTTCTAAAGGGGACAAAACACAGATCGAGATTTTTGTGCCATTTCCTGAGGCATAAAACAAAGAAGATATTTTGGAAAAACTGTCTTGTATAATATGGCAACACGTTAGAAATATATAGACAATTTACAAGGAGCGAATATATGTAAACTAGCCTAGAATCATGGATAGAATTATAGGGATACAATACAGAACTTACGGCATCTATTACTGCATGAGTTAAGGACCTATAATTACGGCATCTATTACTGCATGAGTTAAGGACCTAAAATCACGTTGCATGGGAGGCAACTTTCTGGCATGGTTGGCTATCAGTGGGAAGATCCTCTGTTTCCTTAATATTACATATATAATATATTAATATATTAAAAATTATATATAATGAAAAGGATGGGAGATTTCAAATTTAGATTTTTTATTTAAAGAATCAAACGTATATAATATCCCGGTCTGGCCTCATTCATGGACCGATATATGGACGTACAAAAATTGAAAACGAAGGGTTTGGTGTGCATTCGGCACCCTATCGACATAAAGATTACTTCATGTTCGACACAGGGCCAAACTTTTTTTTGTCCCACTTCCAACAATTATCCTTTAAAAAAAAAAAAAAAAAAAAAACTGTCTATTTGTTACGGCCAGGTCGGGCATGCATGAGGTTCTAAGTTTCATGAATTGAAAAATGTCGTCGTGCACAAATAATTACGTATTGATGTCGTACATGAGACAAACTTTAAGTGGTTTTAATTAATCCGAAGGTGGGGTTCACTGTTGAACTTTTGTGAAGGCCAGTCATAATAGCCATCAGTCTTTAAAAAACGACGGATTATTTTACCCCTAAATTAACAAGTAGATAATGAGGTTGTCAGCTGGTCTGTTCAATAGGGTTTAAACTTATATATGTGTCTCGATACACACATGCGCGTGCACAGACATAAATACATGATATAATGTATATATGTATGTATAATACATATAGATGGAATATCTCAAGGATTCTAGTTTTACGACAATTTAGGATACGTCGTGTTTAGATGTTGAGCTGAGTTTAGTTTTATATGAATAATAGTGAGTTGAGATGGTTGAGTAAATTCTGTAGAGTTCATCTAAGATGAGTTTATATGTATTTAGATGTTAAAATAAGTTTAATACTAGTACTATTTATGGAAAGTTAAAAAAGATTGTGGGTCTCATATGTAAAGATGTATTGAGTTAAAAAAAATTGTAGGTCCCACATGTAAAAATGTTTTGAATTGAGATGATTTTAGTGATTTGAGAGTTGTTTATTTGGATGTTAGATTCAGTTTAAAATTAAACTGAACTGAGTTGATTTTAATGCAATCTAACAACCAAACGGGACCTTCATGGCTTCAATATTAATTACACTTCTTCAACTGAGCTATATATATACAATGACTTCAACTAGCTAGCTAGATCTATCTCATGATGCTGAAACTTATCTCATACTAAAACTTGTTTAGTATTAGGTAAAAATAAGGAGAAATGATTTGTACAAGTTTCAAATAGAAAAAATTCGTGTAAGTTCTTTGTAAAAAATGAACCACACTTTAAAAAAGTATAAAAAGAAAATATTCTTTATTAGTGCGATTTACTTTTTTATAGATAATTTATATAAGCCTTATTTAGAGTCTGTAACTAGCATTACTCAAGATAATTATATATATACGTTTGTCGTTGTGACATGACTCACGTACCACACACAGATTACGGTTGAAGACTATCCGTGTATATTTAATTCAAGAAGATTACGACAGTAATAATTAATAGATCAGCTTCATTCTTTTATAAGAGGGATGCTTTCTAATTGACAGACCAAGTTGAACTTAATTAAGATGAATGGTATGTCCATTCATCTAGTCCTGTAAATTAATAGAGATGATGCAATTCAAGATGAAAACTATACTTCTATTATTTTTTATTTTTTAGAGTAGAGAGACACTAGATCATTAATGTAGTTCGCTTTTGATCACCAATAATATTGATGAGTATGATCAAAGTTTTACAAGACAAAATTGAAAACAAATTATATCTCTACAAAAAAAGTGACTTTTTATGTCACTTAAATTAGATGTAAAAATACAAAATAGTTGACAAAGTTTTTTTCGCAACTATTTTGTATTTTTTACGTCCAATTTAGGTGACGTAAAAAGTCTTTTTATATATATATATATATAGTATATATATATATGAATCAAGTAGCAACTAATTTCCTTGTAGTTGTTGGGATTCATTAATTTTCTACAATCTTACTCGTATGTAAGGGATTAATTAATTAATTAATTAATTCGGGGCGTAAAATCATTAGTGAATTCAGTACTACCAGTGCTACAATACTAAGTAATGATCTATTCGTTTATACCTATCATTGTACGTACGTTGCACTTAAATAATAGTCGTGATATTCAAGATAATGGGTTAATTAATGAGTTAATTTGAATCCCTTTTGTTGACATAAAGACACAAAAAGATTAATCTACATCTCATGTGTATACATATATATTAATACGATCGTCAGTTTCCACCAGGCCGGATTAAAATAAACAACAGGCGGCCAGAATCTTCAATATGATCATTAATATTAGGAGGGAAAAAAGAATTCCATATCGAAGAATATTATATTAAACCAATAGACAAACTCATGATGTGTGTTATTTAATGTGGGTTGATGCTATACTTTTAGAACGTCTAGCTCATTAATTAATTTAAATCTGATTAACATCACCACATGACATATATCATTGGCAATTAATTACCATAATACATGACATGCACAGGCATACATACATATATATATGTTTAATTTGGTTTTTACTATATGTATATATATGATCTGCAAATAAATAAGTTGTTCTTAATTTATCCCATCATGTCGTCTTATGGCCGGTCTATTTGGAATTGCTGTAAGAATCTTAAAAAGTGTTTAAATAGCCTTAAAAGTTCTTTAATGAAAACATTATGTTGTTTGATTGTTACACATTAAAGCATTTAATCTCAAATAAGCTAAAAAGTCAAACATGCTTTTTAAGATAATATGAAATGTAATTCAAATTTTAAAAAAATTATTAATAGACGAAAATATCCTTATAACTTTAAAATAATTACAACTTTCAAATTTTTAAGAATATGAACATAATTTTTAAAAATTCAAATAATTATCATTTTTACTTCAGAAAACACTTTTCTAATTTGTTTCCAAATAAATATAACATGTTTGAAAGTATTTTAAATATTTGGTTACCAAACAGTAAATAATTTTTTAATAATATAACTTATTATTTATACTATAAGCTATAAGCCATAAAATTATAAGTTATATTTTCCACCGTAATTCTAAATATATACTTAATATTGAAAGTTTAAGAGAAGGAAAAAAAAAAAAAGAGGAGAGAGAGAGAGAAGAGAAAGAAAAAGAAATAAAAGAGAAAAGGAGAGAAGCAGTAATTTTAAACTTTCATTGCATAGGTAAATATATTTAACTTATTAAGTAGCACTGATGCTGATAGGAAGTAATTAAACACATCACACACTGACGCTAAATTAAGCCTGCAACCTCATACAATGGCTGATCACTAACAGAGACATGCCGAGGCTTAATTAAGATTTTTTTTTAAACGACCAGCTGCATATATATATATATATATATATTTATATACAATATAGAAGTAATTCTGTGAATTGTGGCGTTTTGATTTCTTATGATCGGCGCCTTGGTTCCACTTTCACAGTAAGAGGGTTTGCCATTTCACACGAAAGCTTCAAGACCTCGCTGAGATCCACCGGATTGTGATCCGATTGCACCCACTCAAATTCATGCAACAAAGTTGCCACCCAAAAGGTCACCGTGGTCAAACCCAATGCCTTTCCGGGGCATGTCCTACGACCCGATCCGAAGGGTGCAAGCCTGAGGTCGGACCCCAGCACAGAGAACTCCACGTCAGTACCATCCTTGCACACGAACCTCTCTGGCATAAACTCTCGTGGGTCCGTCCACAGCTGTGGATCCCTTGTTATTGCCCACATATTTACCATGGCTGTGGTCCCTGCAGGCACGTCATATCCATCGACTGTAGTATCCGTGACCGAGAGACGGGCCCACGATAGAAGTGGGCCTGGTGGGTGGAGCCTCAGAACTTCCTTCACGACCGCCGGCAGGTAAACCATTGATTGGATGTCTGATTCCTTCAACGGCTGCGATCTTCCGACGACCCTGTCGAGCTCTTCATGCACTTTTAATTGGATGTGAGGGTGGAGTACCATTCTCGCTAGTATCCACTCAATCAAAACCGCCACAGTATCAGTTCCTCTGAATATCATCTCCTGTATTAATTAAGAAAACACAATTAAGCAACTAATTAGCACACTATTGAATAACAAGTATAAGTGTGTGTCTTTAAGTGAGTGAAGCTTTACCTCCATATAGAAGCCACACTGTTTTAGCTTCTATAACATGTGACCGTTTCTTTTCATATCTTACATGCATGCCTTTCTTTTTCCTCAGCAAACATACATATATATTATTTTATAGCTAGGGAACAGAAAATATGCAGATAGAATTGTACTATTCGAATGTTTGTTTTTGTAATAGGCCAGTGTTTTGCTTACCCAAAGCACGGCGACCATATCCTGGTCCGATAATTTATCAGGCCCTTGCAGAGAGAGAAGAACATCCACAAAATCATGGTTTCTTTGGCCAGTTTGGGCTCTATGCTCTTGGATAATCCGCTTCACGAACTGGTTCACTTTAGGGGTCAGTTTGGAGCATCTGAACCTGATTTTCTGAAGGTCGAGCCCTGCAAGCCAAGGAAGGTGGTCCGACATGTTGAGCTTCCCCAGCAGCTCGTAACCTTCTTTCACAAGCTGACCAAGTACGTTACTTTCGCTGTTCGATGGCTCGAGCTGATAGTTTTGACCGAACACCGAGCACATCATGTTGTTAAGCGAAGCTCGCTTCAGTATCTGGCGGACAGAGAACTCTCGGCCGGGACGACATGCAATCTTGGATACCATTTGAGCTGCGATTTCTAACCTCTGAGACTCTGAAGCGTTGATTTGTTTAGGGCAGAAGAGATGAGTGGCTGCGATTCTCCTCAGTGTTCGCCAGTAAACTCCGTAAGGAGCGAAGCCAATAGCTCTGTTGAACATTAGGCTGTACGCAGACTCTTTCACCGGACGATCGGCAAAGACTGAGCTGTTGAGGATCTCTTTAGCTACATCGGGGTTGCATGTTATGATGAAGCGGGTTTCCCCAAGACTATAAGCCATGAGCCGCTTAGCTCCGAGCAACTCGGCAGCTGCAGCGAGCTTGTGGTGAGCCAGGTTAGCCATAAGGTTCACGCTTCCCAGCACCGGGAACCCTCGTGGCCCTGGTATTTTCTTCGCTTTGGTCTTATTTGATATTTTCCACCAATATTTTCCCCATGCAGGACCTCCGGGGTAAGCCCAGTAGAACAAAGCCAAGGCCAGCCAAGCCATGCAGATAAAAGCGAAAAGAAAAAGGGCGTTTGGGGAAGAGAAAGCTTTGCATTTGGAAGCGAGAGCCAAAACCCACAAGGTGTCCACCTGTGTTTCCATGGTGGAAATTGGAGACAAAGATTTAAGACAGACCAAGAAATATGGGCGTGTGTTTCCTTATTTGGGTTGAACCATGAAGTGGTCGTTTGGTTTATATAGAGAGTCAAAGGGACGATTCGGGATCTAAAGTGTAAGTGTGACCGTTAAAGTCCCGGGTGAGTTATTTACCACATAACGGAAGAAAAAAAAATTATGGCAGTTGTGGAAATAACGGCGTACTACGCCCTGGCCTTGTAACGGAAAGGAAGTAGTCTCGGGCCCCACGCTTATTTAAAACGCGTGGTATATACCTTATCGCTTCGATGCGGGAATTAAAGACCAATATGAAAGCATATAATCTCCATAAATATCCTCTTACTGCTTAAATAGATTTAATTATGTCCAATTGGACAAATAAGAAAATGACACGTAAAATAGATTATAATTCTGATGACAGTGACTATTTAAGTAAATAGGAAAATATATAAAGAAGAAGAAGAAGAATATGAAAAGAGGAAGGACCAAAGGGATAGTGATCGTGGTCCATGCGACCTTATGGTAGCTAGCGTGGATGAAACTGGGACTTTTACTTAGGCGGGTTAAATACATAATCTTTAAATAAAATCTAAACAAATGAGAATTTTAACTGATGATTTATGTCGAACATCATGCATGTATGTTAGTATTGCTTATATACAAACATTATAATTTAACTCAATGCACCTATAAGAATTATTAATTTGACATTTTAAGATATAGATTAGACATTAAGTAGATATATAAACTATATATTATATGTTTATTAATTAACATTAGGAGGGGCGGAACTAGAATTTGGCGTTTGGAGAGAAGTTCGACAAAGTAAAGACATGAATCTTAGTTAAATGGTTAGGTAATAATAGAAAAGATTCAAACAATTGACAAGTATTTTTTATCGCTTATTATTGTTGTCGTACAGTTCATATCATAAGGGTATGCATGAATAATAAAATGAAATGAAATGAAAAAATATGATAATTTTGTTAATAGTAATAAAATTGTTTGAGTTAGCTAAGTTATTTTATTTGGTTTTGAAAAACGAGAGAAAAAATTGAATAAAAATATTATAAAGTTAAAAAATTATTTGAATTTAATTTTTTAATACAATTGTTGTTGTTGTTTTTTTTTTTAAATAGATTTCAATTCATTACTGAATGAAGGAAGTTACAACTGTGACTAATAACAACGGGTAACAAGCTCTGCTTACAAGCCAACTATCCATCGGTTGTACGCTCCCCCGCACATAACTTTCATTGCGTCGGACAATGTCTAAAAAACTTCTAAGCTCTCCAAAGACAACACCGTATTGAGATGCAAGACTCTGTTAAACAGAAGTGTCTATCTCGGCTTGTCTGCGAGAAAAATAACACAAAACATCTCCACCCTCCAAGGGAGGAGAGGAACTACCCAACTATCACCCTCCATAGGAGGAGATGACTCACAACCCTCCTCCCTAAAAGATGAGAGGTACTTACCTATTCCAAAAATATTTATTAAACCAAAAAATACAACCCTAACAAACCACTGAAACAGACAAACATAAAACATAAAATGCACTCCTTAGGCCGTATGCCCACTAGCCTTTTGCCCAACCATATTCTGCACATGGTTTTCTGACAGCACCCTACAATAGACTGCCCAACCATATTGCCGCTTCACCGTCACGCAAAGCAGTGCAACAGCCGCTTCGTCACTCTCTTTCTGCATATGGGTTTTCTGACAGCGAACCAACCAAATGTAACCACTACGCAGAGTAGCAAGCTTCTCGCCATCGCCAGCTCCGTCATCGTCACCTTCACCAGCCCATAACCTCCAAATATCCTTCACTTTGGGCTGGCAAGGACTAAAAAACGAAGACGAAATCAGCCTCTAATCTTAAAACAAGCAAACACAGAGCCGTCGGGAGGCTTATTCCAGACACCCAAAGTAAAAAACCAAAGCTAACACCACAACTAACGAACAAACAAAAACGAAAAAGAACTAAAAACCAACTGAACATGGTGACGCTCGATATCTGGCCACCTTCCAAGGGGTTTCCACCATGAGTTGTGATCGGATTCCTCCCCAGAAATATAAACAAGTATGAAAATCCTTAATATTAGCACGGGTTATTTTCCTTAATTTTGTAGTTGATCTAGAGTAAGATTTTTCTTTATTTTGGTAAGACAAATCAATTGCCAAACAAGGACTAAATTACTTATTTTGTTAATCATTGAAAAGGGAAAGATATGCAGAACGAGTTAAATAAGTACATTAGAATTTAGAAAATCAAAGCATACTTGTTAAATGAATGATAATTTAATAATAAGTACGAAAATCCTTAAGATTAGCACGGAATATTTTCCTTAATTTCCTAGTTGATCCAGAGCAAGATTTTTCTTTATTTTGATAAGGCAAATATATATGATGCGAGAAAACTATATATATTAAAAATAAGTATAACTATAATTTTTTTGAAAAAATACTCGATCTGATTTTTGAAAAATTGAATTAGTGTAAACTGTGTAATCCCCGAAGTTAACAAGCACGCACATAAGCAGGAGAGTAGCTTTTAAATTTGTCCAAAATCTGCATCTTTCGGTGTTTTCTTAATTTTAGGCGAGGATTAAGTAAAAAAGTAAGAAAAAACATGAAACGGGTGGTGAGGTTGGGACACAGCTTGTGAAATGTGAAGTGCACAGTTCACACGCGTCCTGACAACAGGCATGCAAGAGGGTGATGGGTATCGTGTCCCTTTCTCCCTGCCGATTGGTACTTTGTAAAATCCTCCCCAAAGCACAGCGCAGTGATCCCCCGGCGCGGGGCCCCCCGCCTGTCTTATTTTCCTTTTCCAAATGTGTGACAATTGAACTTTCCCGCGGACCGAAGCACCTGCGTGCTTAAATTTTTAACTTCTTAGATCTCAAATTCGTATCGAAACCGACGTCTCATTAGCCTTTGTCTCCATCAAAGTTCCCTTCGTTTTAGGGCCTAATTGTCACAACGTCTGAATCACAGTGCAACATATATTAACGCCACAGCGTACTCCAAAATTCAGGATGAAGATGCCACATATATACTTGGGTCCCACTCTGTAGCCCGGCCCCATTTTTTAGAGTCATCACAATTTTAGAGATAAATTAAAGACATGAAAGAGAGGGATTAATCTGAAATTAATCAGAATGATTTTATAATCGCTGCTCATTGATAATACGCCAGAATTGCTTGACCGATTTAAGTGCTTCAGCCAGATGAAACGGACACAACGAGTAATTAAATAACATGAAAGTCCATTGATCAAGACAAGAAAAGGCTACTTAAATGATCAGCCCCAAAAAACGAAAGCCACATTATAAAAATAAGAGATAACTACTTACTCGATCATATATAATCTTGTACATATATATGCATGGTACCAACATGAGTTTCACGTAAGACTCCTTGTACAACGTACGAACATGCAAACCTTCTATATATTTATTAAAATGAGAAAACTTGGTGTAAATTAAGGAACATAATTTAAAGAGACGAGAAGAGGAAGAAGACTAGAGGAGGATGCATTAATTTACTTTGTTTGAACTAATTATTTTAACCTTATTTATTTATTTATTTATAAATTGTTCTTAAATCCTTCAATTAGGCAAAGCTAATTCATGTGATGACTCACAGAAAGACCAACAACCTGATTGTAGAGAAATCACCTCCAGTGCACACACTCGCATTAGCTCTGCAGCAGCACTAGTAACATCTAGAAGGAACATTTCTCATAATAAAATGTACAGATGGAGCTATCACATTGTCATAGCTGATAGGAATTTATTCTATAAATATCTGATTGTATTGCTTGGCATGTATTGAGGAAACCATAATACTGAAATATATTATCAAAGTTTATTCATCGAGTCATTTTCTCAAACACTTTGTGGTCTCTGAAACTTTTGTCAATATGGTATTAGAGTAGAGGTACTCTTAAATTCGAATCTTGACTCTACATTCTATTCCATTTAATTAAATATTTCACGTGTTGGACTACCCTTTAAAGAAGATCGAGTCTGGCTCACACGTGATCGTAAGTGTTAAGATATAAAATAAATAATAAAATCTATTTCTTCTAATCAGTTTAAACTTTTTAGACAAGTGATGATTTCACAATATAAATGAGCTTGGTGATTTTTATGAAACCTATTATATATCTTAATTAATTCGATTGGTCCTACTTTTTAATCATTCCAAATGAAGAACTTGAGTTCGAAACCTCTCATCTCCTATTAAAAACAAAAAAGAAAAAAAAGATCAACCAAGCTAGCTAGGCTTGATTGCTGGCCAGCTAAAACGGCCAAAACTTTACAAATTTTAATTGGTACAAAAAGACATGCATGTGCCATGGTTCCTAACGCGATAGAACAAATTCACAGAAAAAAAGAAGCACGCACTGAGACCTATTCCTCATGTGTGTATTGGCATGCATGCCCTTAAAGATAAGGAATATAGAGATCAGAATACAAGTATCATTAAAAACATCGTCCAAAAGAGTCATTCAGGACCAATGCAAACGTAATCGGATAACACTTTAATCAATCGTTAAAAAAAAAAAAAACTAAGATACGTTTCTATAGAGACATAGTGACGAATCCCGAAAGCAAAACATGGACTGGGCCGCCGACACTCTTCAATAAAATAATTGCAAGTGCTACGAGAGAATCAAATACTTCTTAATTTGCTTATTGGTTTTATATATATACGCATATATATGTGGATTGATCGAGCAACATTAATTATGCATATATGATTAATTAATTCAAGTCTTAATTCCCGGCCAGTTGGCATAACAGGCTCGAGAGATAAAACATATGTAACAATATTGTTTCTCATCACCTTGATTTATATTATTTTTAGTCATACCACGACAGGTGTTGTACTATATTTTAAGTAGTTTTTATTATTATTATTTAAATGATTAATATAAGAAATCATTTAATTAAATACTAAGCCACATTAATTAACAGAATGATTGAAAAGGACAAAATTAATACAAATTATAGTAGCATTAGATTTAAACGTATACATGTAATTAGCAAATGATCACTTGTTTATATAATTAATTATTTCATTAATTATATATGTAAATTGTAGTCAAAGCTAAGCTAGTAGCTATATTCCAATGGTGCATATTTTATATATATATTAAAACTATAAATTAAAGCACGACCACAAACACGCAGAATCTAGACTGTGTACTGCTTTGGTGACATAAAAACAATGAACGTGTACTTGTTATAATAGCTTTTCAGATTCTTTCTTGTTCGAGAAGCTAGCTAGTACTCATGATGAACATGCATCATATATATGGAGTGCTAGACGACGTTGCATTCGATCTTCAGCTTTGAATTCATGAATATGGTCTTGCAATTTGCACAAAATATTGCTGATGTTTTACCTTTCCAAATCATTCTAACTTTATATACCAACGTCAACGATTATGACAAAGTGCATAAATTTTGCGCATATATATATATATTTAGTACTCCATTAATTTCTATTCATGCATATATATTCAATTAATTTTGAGAAGTATATATTGAAATTACATACGAATTATATATATGTGGACTCTGAATTCAGAAACTTTGCCGGCTACGTATATATCCACCTTTATTAGTTTCATTAGTCCAGGAACTTTCATGGTTACTTCCTCCTTTGCTAGCTCTCATGTGCGTGCCTTGCTGATTGATGATATATATATATGTATGTGCGCGCGCGCGCGCTCATCATGTGTTTGTCATTTTTTATATATACTTCTATTTGCACAATTAAATTAACATTAATGTTGCGTGCTGGCCACTTGTACGTATGGCGTAAACTCATCAACTGCCGGAATCTTGAATAAAGCTTTGATCAATTGGTGAGAAAATATACACTTTATTAAGGAGATCAAGTACTACTTGTATTTGAGCGATCGACAAATAAATCTAATCTAATATATATATGCATGACTAATGTGAAAGCATTATTTATAATGTCTATGGAGCTCCATATATGTCATCTTTTTCTCCCTAATTTTTGACTTATTTTAATTTATATCCTTATAATTCCAAATATTAATAGGCAGATTTTTTTTTTTTAATTTTCCTAATGTATGTAATTGCATGGGTTTTTTGTGGGGGCAAAAATATCATATTTCATCCGTGCGTGTGGATAACTAATGAATCAAGATTATGAATTAATTCAAACATTTATGGTATTTTTTATATTAAATTTCCTCATGACTTGGACAATATTGCATTGAGGTAATGCTATATATAATTCTAAAGTGTGTAGTCCGAACGTATTTTCTTTGAAAAAAGTGGGAATCATTGTTAAAAAAATAAATTTTCATGTGGATCTCATTGGAAGACTGCGACTATAAATATTATTTTTCTATTATACAATGGGTATAAACTCGCATATCCTAATCAAGTTGTTAATTGGTGTGAAAGTGCTATATATATATATTTAACTTTAATTTACAAACGGATCGAGCACTATCTATTTGAATGAATAAATTAATAATCTGACGAATTAATTACATACATGATCTAGTTGATCATGGCTGATCTATACATGCTTTTTTTTTTGTCGAAAGATTTGATGCGGGGAAAGAATATTGTTTCAGTGATTTAATTATGTTCAACTTGAAAGCTTACAAAAGTTTCCCACCATGTGCATGAAATCATGTTAACGCGTACGATCTATATATCTCCACTCCAACCTGATCATTTTCTTCATAATTCAATATATTAAATTGTTGGTCCTGACGAATCGACTACTTGTTAATGGCATATCGATCACTCCATGTGTTACACACAAACACACAAATATTGGCCTGATTAATGCAAATCATGACTCAATTGACGTTGGACCACTAGAAATTTCAAAAGAAGAATAAAAAGAATTCATGGAAGTGATAATTAACCAGGTTGATTTTTTTTACTGTTACCGAATCAAATTTATTACCACTTTGAGTTAAGGACAAGCTTTATCGTGAATTAGATCTTTAATCTTTGACACTGCATAATGGCCGTAGTGGAGTACTCTAAGATAAACATATATATTCTCTGTCTACACGAATGCGATATTTTCAGAGGATATGATCGATCGTCTGCTTAAGAATTGTTGTTCTTCGTTTTAAATTTTTTTTTTTTATCCACAATCACACGTATGTGTTAATATGATACATTTTAAATGACTGTCTACTTAAATGCATGGTAGCTAGCTATATAAAATTCCTTAAAATATTCTATATTAATAAATAAATATAACTTGAAATAACAAAATGTAAGATGGGAGAATAAGAATATTGTTCATAAATATAATTACCAGCTTGGTAAAAAAGTTTTTATTCCACCCAAATTGCCTATAGTTTGTTATGTTAATATATATCTTTCAAAATCGCTAATCATTATTGGCTCAATGTTGAATGGCTACAAAAATTTTCCTTAATGGTGAAAATAGACATCGATCTAGAAAAATGGAGACTGGTCAACAACTCTTTTTAGACCATACTCAAGTCTTCCTCTACTACTTATAATTATTAATATTTATGCTTAATGGTACACTTGCTTTTAAAAATGACCTCAAATTTTCTTATCAAGTTTCATGAAGCTGTAAAGCAATATATTCATTTTGATCAGAGCTATTCGCATGCATAGTCTTCCACCATTGACTCACTGAATTGTTGGCATGCATATATGGAATATATGCCAAGCAAAGGTGTATCTATCTAATTTGCTTTTGGGGTTGCCTTCTCCGATCAACAGTACTGCCAAACTTTGACCATCTTGATGACGATTCTGATATGGGGTTGAAACTTGAAATGCTTCAGATCTTAACAGTACTGATTGGGAAAGTAGCTTTTTTTGATAGTTGTAATACCAAATCCCCCCCATGTTGCTTTCTATCGAGAATATGCAAGAAAAGAAGATGAAGGCCAAGATGCTTTTTTCCACAACTTGCAGGATTGTTCAGGACTTCAGTTTTTATTTAGAAAATGACCGATCTTCTATTCTCCAATATTAATAATATAACAAATTTATATATCTATGATCTCAAGTTGCAGATGGACCAAATTGTTTGACATTAATGTACGTACGGCCTGGTGTATTAATGTTGTCAAATATTCTTCGAAAATATTCATGCTTCATGATTTTGTTGAGAAGAGATCGAGATCAGGTCATGAAAAAAGAAAGTCAAAATTCATTCAAGCTGGAGGGATTAATAATTAGAACATGAGCTAGCTCAACGTACAGCTTTAAGAATCAGGCCGGTTTTCCTTTTATATTTTCTTTTCCTTTGGATTCCAGTAATTAGATTAAAGGAAAGAAGTAGGCCAATAGCAAAGACCAGAAATGGAGACGTACGATCATTTGAATTGATTGAGAAATCTCAATTCAAAAGGCAAATTAAAGCAGAATATCATGATCAGTAAAGAATATGCTCTTCATGGAAATTAACTGAGCTAAAGAAATTAATTATTAAGAGTAGTAAATTATATATATGTCGATATTGAAATTTTCCATTCATCATCATCTAATTTTTGTGTTTTGTTTTTATTTTGTTGGTCCCGGCCAACCTAAATAAAATCAAACTTGCCGGAGGGAATAGCTGGCCGCGGCCCCCCTTTCCAGAACCAGATCAAGATCAGAAGGAGATTTAAATGTTGATATAAAACGAACAGTGCATGTAAAGTTGAACATTTCTTTATCATCTTGTACTATAATACTATTCATGACTTTAAGTTGATTAGGTCTCGGTTCATTCATAAGAACAAAAATAACCGAGTCTCGATCATTGGCAAAATAAATTTTTTTGAGGGAGTCAGTTTTTCTGTTGTTTATGTAAAATGAAAAGAGATAAAATCATAAAAATATAATTATATATAAAATTATACCTCAATAATTTGCTACATACACGTTGAATTAAATTTCTAAAAACACAACCTAATATATGTTTTAGATTTTTGACGACAATGTTTCATAGAATAATATTCATCCATTATTAGTTTTGAAATGAAATATTTATAATATTATGTTTTCTTTGTAGAAACTATGGAGTGTATAATGGAAGATTCCTCAAATCAAGCAAAAGCCTCAAATCAAGCCAAAGATAATGCAAGCAAATTGATAGCAACAAATCAAGGATGTAACAGCCATAAAATTTTTAGTCAAGATTCCTATAATAGTCCATAATTTTAGGATTCTTACTTAGAATAGACTTTGTAAATTTGTATATATTCCCATACAAATAATTATAAATGTGTGTGAAAATATTTTCCATAGTGTGCAGCAATAAAACTTCTCTGTTAATATTCAAAATTCATCATGGTATCAAGAGAGCCATCCTCCCACGAGAACTTGATCCCAAACTCTGAAAACACCCATAATTCGATTACAACCCCATCATCTCCAATAGATATCCCTCTTATTGCCCTTAATATTACTGCCCAAATCAATGAAAAACTCACACCCTCAACCTTCTCTTAGTGGCATGCCTAGTTTGAAGCCCTCAGAATTGGATATAACCTACTTGATTATGTCACTGGTGATAACCCATGTCCCTCCCCGAATGACCCCTCCATCACCATCCTTTAAAAAACCCACTGGATAAGGCAAGATAAGCTTATCCTAAGTGCCATTTTGGCTTCCACTACCACCACCATCACTTCATTTATTTCCACTGTTAAAACATCCTAGGAAGCATGGCACAAATTGCATACTCTGTATGCGAGCAAATCCTTCACTCGCGCAATGCAACTCAAAGAGGAGCTTAAAATGATAAAGAGAGGAAATCAGACGATTCAAGAATGCTTGCACACTGTCAAGGCCCTTGTTAGGGGTGTAAAAAAAAAACCGATGAACCTGACCAAACCAAACTAGTGGATTTGGTTTGGTACCAAGTTTGGTTCAGTCTAGTATCGGTTTTATTTTTCTTAAAACTGGTCAAAATCAGTCCGTTTCTGATTTTTTTCTAAAACTGGACCAGATCGGTTTATATATATTTTTTAATTTTTTATATTGTATATAATTTTAATATATAATATATAATTATATATAAAATAGTTTTGTATTATATGATAAATTACCAATTAATATAATATTAAATTTTAAAATCTTATATCATTATAGTTTATTGTATTAATAGTTATACTAATACTATATCATTATATATTATAATATACTATAATATATCACTATAGTCTATAATACAATTATAATATATTACAATATATTATCACTATAGTATTATATACTGTATTATATAATATATGATATAGTATATTAAAATCGAAAAATCGAATCGAACCGGACTGGAAACCGGTAAAGTCAGAGTACCGGTTTAGGAGAATAACTGGTGTGTAATCGGTTTTGAAAAATGTAAAACTGGTGCATACCAGTTCGGTCCTAAATTTTGTCCAAAACTGGACCAGATTGAACCGATTACACTCTTAGCCCTTGCCAATGAAATCTCTCTTATTGATCATCCTATTTCTAATGATGATCTAACCCTTTACATCCTCAATGGATTGGGAACTACTTTTTGCAAAATCGCAGCACCCATTCATGCAAGGGAACATCCATTAATGTTCAAAGAACTTCACGACCTCCTTGTAGGACATGATGCTTATTTGCATCGTCTTGATGCCACCACCTAGTAGCTGGTCACTTCGGCCAACTACTCACATCGCCAATCTGGCTCTTCATAAGGAGGACCAAGTTCCAAGGGTTTCTCCAAACAAAATGGGTCTAGTCGAAATGGTGCTCCCTCAAAAAATGATTCCAATTGGGCCTATTACCGACAGTTTGGTGGCTCAAAGGACAATAAGAAACAATCTAAGCACAATGGTCAACGTAGATACACACTCAAATGTCAAATTTGTGATGAATTTGGTCACATTAGAAAATATTGCCCCCGCTTGCATTTCTCTTAAGCAACTGCAAACTGCAAAATCATGGGCTTTGGATTTCATAACTCAAAAGCAGACTCATCCTTGTATATATACAGCCACAATTCTGTTATATGCTATTTATTAGTATATGTGGATGATATGGTTATCACTAGCAATGATATACACTTTGTGCCTGATATTATTGAAAAACTTGACATTCAGTTTTCTCTAAAGGACATGGGTTAGCTACATTTTTTCTTGGGAATGGAGGTAATTTCCACTACATCTGATATTTTCTTGTTCCAACACAAGTACATTTGGGACCTTCTCTCTAAAACCAACATGGTTGGTACTAAAGATGTTTCAAATCCATTGTCCACAAGCATAGCCCCCAAATTGGTTGATGGTACCTCATCTATTGATAGCAATTCCAAAGTGTCATTGTTGGTCTTCAATATTTGTCTCTCACCCGTCAAGATATTTCTTTTTTAGTAAATAAACGTTCCCAGTTTATGCACAAGCCCATAGTTACACAGTGGACAGTTGCAAGGTGGCTTCTTCACTATTTGAAGCAAACTATTTTTCATGAATCCACATAAGAAAATAATCAAGCTTTGATCTTATGACATACTTTGATGCTGATTGGGCGGCCAATTTTGATAATTGGACATTCAGATTATTCGCAAAATGTTTGGTAAGTTTATAAATTGATATGATATATCAGATTGTAAATCACTTTTTGTTATAAGGTAGATTTTACGTATTATACGAAATTTTGTCAATTTATAAACTTTTTATAAAATTTCTTTATGGTTCTAGTAATTCTCAAACAGAACATGGCATTAATGCCAAAACCAAAGTTGGGTAGAGTGCCTGCCGGCTGTCACCACCTTTGCTCACTCCTTTCCATAAAAGTTGCATAGTTTTTTTGGCTGCAAAAGATCAACTCCGGCCACTTTACAAATGCTTTTGCCTTTTGATCACAGTCACTGATTAACTTTTCCCGTCTGAGTGATAACAATTTTCTTTGGGCTCTAGTCAGTGTCCAATTCCGTAGACCAAATACCAAACCAAAACTGAGGGCCTCTGAGGTTCTGTAGATTTAACATCATTTTGGGCCTGATACTTTAAACATGAGGCCCACAAATAAATAATTACTGTAATAATTTGCACCACCGGTCCCAAATTCCCTTTGATCGTGTAGGTTCTATCTCTCTCTCGAAAACTCCATCTCTGCCGTTCACAAGAAGACTCCGGCGAACGAGTTTGGGTCCCAATCGAATTTGTAAGTTCAATTTGATTCTCTGGTATATTGGGGATTGCTGGCAGTCAAGGTTTATGGCACTTAGTGTTAGATTTTTTCCTTTTTATTGTTTGGAGCTATTTCTAATTTGGGTCTTGCTGGATTTTATTTATTTGTGATCAATGCGAGTAATTTTCATTATGTATGCTTTATTAAGTTCCCGAGATTCTGGGATTTTATGCTTTATTACTGCTTTATGATTATATGGGTTTCTTCAACCCGTTTCTTGGATTTACTCTTTTTAGGTTGATTTATTTATTGGATTTACTTCATAATGCAATGTAGTTCTGGAGGTTGATATTGTGGTGTAAATGTTGCGGTTGATGAGTTAAGGCTGATGGCTATTTCTCAAACGAGATTTCTTTATCATACGGATGATAATACATTTTTAGAGTGGTTGAATTTGTTGTACAGTGATAAAAGATCCATCTGGTTGCATAAAACACGAGAATAGGTTGAATTTCATTTCTAATGAACTTCCATGTTTTTAACGTAAGAAACTGATGGCTGGTTGTGGAAATGTTATTCATATACTTTCTCCATTTGAACATAATTTAAAGCACCTTGGTATTCCATTGTTCCACATTTTTTGAAGTACCATAATTGTTTTGGTTGTATTATCTTTATAGTGAAGTGAATAATTTTGACATCTGAGGGAAAATAAACGTTTTATGATAAATCTTCTGTTATTTAATTCATATTCATATATTAAGTTCTTTATTTTTTGTGTGACAGATACATATTCTAGATATTTGGGGAGGTCTTCGAAGTAAAACGCATCATGGATTCATCACAGGCTGCTGCAACAGCAGTGACTGGTGGCGGTGGTGGCAATGGGCTGATCTCTCAGGCCTATGATACGGCAGCAGTAACTGCCTCAGACGATCCAAAGCAAAACTTGAACCAGGTCATCAACTCTATCCAGAAAACTTTGGGTCTCCTTCACCAGCTCTACCTTACTGTCTCTTCCTTCAATGCTGCCTCTCAACTTCCTCTTCTCCAACGCCTGTACCACTCTGCAGTCCTTTCTGTGATCAGTTCTTTTAGTTGCTACTTGCTTTATCAACAAATTGATTGCTGCGGGTTTATTCTGCAGCAATTCTCTTGTTATGGAGCTCGACAACATGGTTAAAATAGCTGAGAAGTGCAACATCCAGGTTCCTATGGAGGTTCTTAAGTGAGTCTATTCCCATGATTGCCTCTTCTTCATCTGAAATTGTTCTTTATGATGGAATTCAGGCTTTTCCTTATTTTCTGATCCATGATACTGTACTTCTGCTGTTAGTTTGATAGATGATGGAAAGAATCCAGATGAATTCACAAGGGATGTCATAAACAGCTGTATTTCCAAAAATCAGATCACGAAAGGCAAAACTGATGCGTTTAAGGTTGCCTTGATATCCTCTGATATGACAGATTTGCATAATTACTAATTTCCATTTCAATGTTTCAAGTAAGGTTGAGGTTGAGGTATTGGTTTTTGTGCTCGTGTGTGGTTTTATTTTTTCAGGGTTTACGCAGACATCTTTTGGAGGAACTTGAACAAGCATTTCCTGATGAAGTTGAATCATACAGAGAAATACGTGCTGCCTCTGCTGCCGTAAGTTATATTGCATTGGCCCACTAATTTCTCAGAATGGTTGTCTCTACGGATTTTCCTCCATTGGTCCATACCCATTCTTCAATTGTTTTTTTCTTCCAATCCTCCTCCCCGTAATTTCCTTTCCGCCATGCTTATAGATCGGGCCACTCTATTTGGGAAGGTTACCTCTTTAGTTATCAATCTTTTGTTGGTATTATCTTCTGTTGTCAAATAAAATGTGAAGCACTGGCACACCTTCCTTAAAAAATAATGGACTGGCTTCTTATTTCCTTCACTCATGAGGGGTGTTTAGTTATTGGTGGTAATGACTTCAAGGAGTTCATGAATGAACTAAGACACTTAGGCAACTCAACAAATTATCAAAAAAGAAGAATGAAATGCTAGGAGCATCTATGTGCATAATCTCAGATGGAGATTAGTAACTGAATGCTTGGCATGAGAAATTTGAACACCCTATTTTTGACTTAATTATTTATTCAAGTTATTTATTAGTTGGTGGTTAAAAGGCATATACCTTAAGGTATATTCTGAAACTGTTTTTATTTATCTTGTAATGTTTTGTATTCTTACACTCTAATGCTTAAAGTTCTTTACATTTCATGCAGGAATTGAAGAGGCTTGCACAAGCACAAAGTATATTACCAAATGGAGATATGAAGGTCAAATCCGAGCTTTAGGTGCCCATATCAGTATTGTCTCTTGTTATTATTAGTGTCCATCTGTTGGCATGTCTGTGATCTTGTGATTGTTGATAAAAGCCAAATGGATACATGGATAATACAACAGATTTTTTTTAACTTTCTTTTCAGTACTTGCTTATCTTAAATTTGGGAATGTGATAACTTCAATTTTTTTTACTCACATAACATGTACTTGGGTTTTATAGATTTATTTGTTTGGTTTGGAAATCAACGCTTTTCTACCCACGTAACTTGAACACATATGCACGCTTGTGTTATCTTATGATTCTTTTCGGGTGAAAAGATGCAATCGAAGAGTTGAGGCAGAAGTAAAACCAAACTCATTGGATAAATTATACTTCTGGAAATAGCTTGATCAGTGGAACAAAAATGGAAAGAGGGTTACGGGATAGGCATGCAATACATGATATCTAAGCTTTTTCGTTGGTGTTGGTGATTTTGTTAGGAGAAAAAAAAATCAATGGCGAAAAACAGGGCCATAACACGTGCATGGAAGCACACATCTGCTGATGGGAGTTTCTTCCTACTGCTACAATGCCTTTCATCTTACACCTTTGCATCATGAGCTGACTTTCTCATCGTGTTTTCAAAACCTTACCTATTCGCTTTGGACTTTATTTTACTCAGAGATTCAACCTGGACGTAAGGTAGAGAAGCTACACTTATAGGACTGAAAACTTCTAAGATCCTGGATTTTGTTATTCTTACCATTATCAACTTTTAGTGTTGGGACAGTTTTGTCTGGAGTGTTAAATTCTCATATTTGAATAGACGTGTTTCATTTTGATGCAATGGCTCGCCAAAGGATTCCATTACACTCTAGGAATATGATATCATACATATGTTTAGAAATTGTAGTGGTAGGGCAATTCATTAAGACCATAACTCCCACCACTGTGAATTCCCACCTGACTCATCCGGTAAACAGCTGCACTCTAAACTGCGCCAATCTCCTGATGATGCTTGGGAACCATCTGTGGATTGTGCGATGTTCTGAATGCCAGTTTCTTCCACAGTACACTCAGCATGTCTGCAGTTAACATCACCCAGAAGCATGTTGGTTTTTTGGCCGGCACTTTCTGATAGAATTCTGGGAGTTTCTTTTGATTCAAACATAGGATCTCTTCCTTTCTCGTTCCCATGCTCCTTACCCAGCTGTTTTTTCAGTTTCTGCAACTTTTGTAAACCTCAAAACAAACTTAATCAGCGACTTCTTTAGTTAACTAGTTATTTTCTGAAGACTCGTTTAGTCAACTAGGGATATAAATGATACCTCGAGTAGCAGTTCCCGATTCTCTCTTTGTAGTGACTCGAAGTTGGAAGCTAGACTATCATAACTAGCTTTTAATATGAAGCAGTTTCGCTCGACCTGCTTAGTCTTCAATCTAGCCCTCCGGTTCTGGAACCATATACCAACCTGGCGAGGTCGCAGTCCAAGCTCGTTAGCTAGCTGGTGTTTTATCAGAGCCTCTGGTCTTGACTCTGCCTCGAACATAACTTCCAGCGACTTGATTTGTTGATCATTGAATCTTCTCATGTTCTTGTTCTTCCTCATACTTGTCAGTGTGTTTCAAGATTCAATTTTTGTTGCTGTTTCAGAAAGATTTCAGACTTTGGAAGAGAGAGATAAAGCAGGCGAAGCAGTGTCAGTGTGGGCCTGATGCTGCTCTTTGCTAGGTGAATTATCTCCAAGCACTCGAGTAATATCCTACTGAGGTAGAAAGTGATGTAGCAGTGATCAGTGTGTATTTTATGACTTTTTATCGATGATTTTATTGTTCTTAATCACATCGGGCTATGTGGTACACCTTAATGATCGATTTGGATTAAGAAACACCTATCTTATCTAATTATTATATATTTTTTGAAATTTTTACATAAAATATAATAAAATAATTGAATTTTTTTAAATTTTAGAATAATAATAATATTAAAAAAATAAGATTTTATTTAATTTTTATTTAAAATTATCTTATTTTATTTCATCTTACCATCTGAAATGTACCTAAATAATTTTATAAATCTATTGAAATATGATTAAATTTAGGATTAAGAAGTAAGAACATCACATCTCTTGCGAGCAAGGACACCTTCACATGCTCTTTTACGTGGGAATATTACAACAAGAACTCTTACCTGGGGTCTGATTGCTCCGCGGTTGAAGTTATCAGACAGAGACACAAATCTAAACAAATACATTATACATTGCATTTTGCGGGCACCAGCTGCAAGTGTCATTGCATTATCAGGTTGGAAAAAATAAAAATAAACAATCTTTGTCCTCTTTGGCTCCTGCAACGTTCCATTGCCTCCCACGTTGCTCTAAAGTAACTTTTGAAATACATGACCAATCAGTCAGTGCTTTAAGGACATAGTCATCCACAAGCACAGGCTGCTGTCCCTACCTAACCAATATCATTCCACCACCAGGCTCTTATGTCTCCCCATGGGTCCACCCACGTGCTTTTATCTCCAAATTGTAACAAATGTTTAATTTTGTCTGTTATAACGTGGCAGGTTAGCTTCAATAGATGCTCTCTTGAGAGAAAGTATTACAAATATAATATTTTTTTATAAAAATAAATTTATATATTAGCGTATTTTATATAATCTGTTAATCCAATTGTATAATAAAAATAATATTATAATTTAACATATTATAACAAATTATTTTAATTTATAAATTTACTTTTATAATAAAAATAATATTATAATTTAACATATTATAACAAATTATTTTAATTTATAAATTTACTTTTATAAAAAAAATAATATTATAATTTAACATATTATAACAAATTATTTTAATTTATAAATTTACTTTTATAAAAAAAATAATATTATAATTTAACATATTATAACAAATTATTTTAATTTATAAATTTACTTTTATAAAAAAAATAATATTATAATTTAACATATTATAACAAATTATTTTAATTTATAAATTTACTTTTATAAATAAAATATTTATCTTTGACAAAAATATATTACTTTGCTTTGGGTCCTTTTCTGATCAGAAAGATAGTCTGCTCAACAAAAACTTAAAGAAGATTGGTTTAATATTTACAACAAACCATTTTTTTGGATTATAAATTAATGCAAGTTTAATCAAGTGTCTATGCATTTTGTTAACATCGTGTTTTGTACACTTTTGGATCGGATCCTTAACAGCTCGAGTTCTCAGTTTGGAGTCTATAAACACAAAGAAAATACTGCGAGATGGCTCCCGGGTGGTGGTAAGAAAGTCTACAATGCTAAAGACAGTATATCCTTAGAGGAGTGTTTAAGCAAGTAGTGAGAGTAAAGAGAGTACATAGAGTCTAACTTTTATCCCTATACCTGTGAGTCGTTTTTATACCTGGTTCATGGGGTCATATGCCCATGCTTTGCTGTAGGGTGAAGATACAAAGGTGTTCTCCTTGTAGCCATTTTGCCATGCTTATTTAATGCGGTGTAACTTTCTGGAGGTGGTGCATTTAATGCAACGTGACCCCTTGTGTTGTTTTGCCTAGGGGTGCTACCCGTACCGTAGCCCCCTCCTCGCACCCCACCCTGCATAGTGCAGGGGTGGGGTTTTCCTCCCTGCCACCCGCTCCCGGGATCCCTGCCCCGCTAGGCGGGGTGCTGGACGGATACCCCAATCTACCCCGCCTCATTTTCATGTCAAATATAGACTACATTTCACTATGTTAAACAATTATTTCTATATCCAAAAGTGATAAAAAGAATATATTTTTAGATTTAAATTATAAATTTAAATTTTGTAGATATGACTAATTATAAATTATGTAGTTTTTAAATTTGTTAGTGCATATTTTGTATAAGTTGTAGTATAGTAGTTTTTAAACTATATAATTTTTAAATTTGTTAATGCATACTTTGTGAACAAGTCTAACAAATTGTAATATATATATATATATATATATATTTATATATACACAATTTGTAAAATATAAATATATATATTTATATTTTTGTGTATATTTATATATATATATAGGTGAGGGCGGGGGCCCCCACCCATACGGGGCGATGTTGCCTGCCCTGTTGTGCGGGGGCGAGGTAGCGAGGTGCGGGGCCTCGCTGCCCACCCCTAGTTTTGCCCGTCGATGTATGCCGTTTGGTTTTTCCTCTTTCTCCCACTAGAAGATCAAGGGTTTTCTATGATTTGTGTACCCCTGTCCCCTCGAGGTTATTTGGGATTCAGTTCCTTTTATGTGATGTATTCTTCCATCCTTTGCCTCGAGGTGAGCTTCTCGTGCTTCTAAGGTAGTAATCGCCTTATGCTAGGGGTTAGGAGCCCTTTATCGGGGCTGATGGGTTGCCCAGTGGGCCTAGGCCTCTCACGATATTGGCCTCAAGCTCAACCTTGGGCCCAAGGGAAAAAACCCCTAACATATTTTTTATTATTTTTATTATAAGATTCTTGATTCATAACAATTTATTTCTTCTACTTAAATTAATGAAAATTCACTAGCAACAACAGTTAAGAGATGATTACCATGCTATTTAATTTGGACCACACGTTTACTTCAAAGATTCTAAACATTTATGGTCTCAACTTCATTTCTTCTTAGCTGTGTATATATCAGGAAAGGTACTGATGAAATGAACACCTTCCGGCCTTCCAAACCACAGCCCACTTCCAATTACACTTTGGGCCTTAGGAACGGCCCTACTAAGGATCTCTATAATTGCTATGGAAGATCACAGGCTGCAGCCTTTGGGCCTTAATTATAAGCCCACAGGCCGTGGTCCAAACTTTTGCTAGACCTCGGACATGGATAATGACCCGAGTGCGTGAGTTAATTTTTTTGTTGGGTAATTTGGTTTGAGAGATCATTGGATTTTGGTAAAATTTAATTCCATATATATATATATATATATTTTAATTCTATATTGGGCTAAGCTTAATTAATACATATATTGCTTGATTCCAAATAGGTTCAAATTTCTAGTAAACACAAATTTAAAGCTGACTGGTAGTTAGCTTTAATTAAAATAATGGAAAAAAATTTAAGCTTTTTAAAATATTCGTCACGTTGGCAGTAAAAACAGTCTCCAACACCTGCTCACGGTGTTCCATTATATTTTAAATTTGGAAACGAGGTTCAATGTGTCGTGGTATGTATATATGTTTGAGTTTTTGTACTGTTTTCCCAATATCAAGAAAAACAAACACCAAAGCTTTTGGTTCTATTTTCTACGTTGTCTAGTTTGCAAAGAATCTTCTTTTCTCAATCAAGGCCTACTTTTGTTTTTGGTTTTTGTTTTTTTAATTTTTGGGCTATCAAGGTCTGCTTGGGTTTGATGGCCAACATGCTGTACACAAAAGGTTCCTTGCCTTTTTCACTTTTCAACAACTCTTGCACATACATTTATTAATGGTTATTTGATGAGAAAAGTGGGAGGGACCTTAGTCTGTTGATGACGATTTTGCACTCTTTTAAAGGAAGTAGAATTGGGCATTTTAGCATCACATTTTGCTGTGACAAACAAAGATTCACAAGTTACCTTATCGTGGTTTGATCCAAATATGGCCAAAGGTCAATGGAGGTCATATATATATGGGACTCATGAATTGATTGGCCGATCAACGGTGGAAATGGGGGTTGTGACAGAAATTAGTCAAAGTTTACAGGTATTTTGAAAAGGTGATATAAATGAGTGTTAAAGAATTCATAAATTTAGCGGAAAGCGGAGACAATAACGTTAAATTTATGATGGGAATTGGGCAAGAACAAAAATCTAGGTAAAGTTTGGTGTATGAATTTATGGGGTTAGGTACTTAGGTCAATCACCATGAAATTAGGGCGCTTTGTAAAAGAGAAATCAAATCAGAAATGCTTTCATATTTTTCATGAGTTTTGGGTCAAAGAGGTGACTTGAGGTCAATGGAAGCACATGATATATATGCGTGCGGGTACTTTTTACCTCGATCGTGGCTTGCATATATGCCTATCTAGTTCCATTGCTTTACTGGCTATATATATTAAATTATTTACGGGTCTGACCCATTACAAGAAAAATGAATTTTTGCGACTAAAATTTTGTGACCAAAAGGACTATTTCTGATGAAAACGTAAAATCCATTTCTCTTGTAGTGCATGGTTACATGAAAGTTCAAACGTTGATGAAGATCCACATTCTTAATTCGACTCTATTCATGTACTAAGTTTGGCTTCTAGTCACTATTAAGAATGATGCTATTAGTATTAGGATGTTCTGTGCTCAAGCACTGCCCAATTTTAAAAGAACCAGCTAGCTCTGCATTCACACAAGATCACTCATTAGATCCAAGTTTGAGAGCGCCATGATTGATTTAGTGATGTAAAAATTATTAATTGGTTGGAGCTGAGAATTTTGTCATCTGGCTTTTAGTACTCCAATTAATAACAAATTAGTGATCGATCAGTCTAATTTATATATTCTAGTAATTTTTTTTTTTGCACTAGAAAAAAATGATTATTTGTAACGAGAATAAATTCATTTTGTTAAAAAATGCTCGTTTTTGTTATAAATAACTGGCCACATATAAGCATTTTCCTGGTAGGCACTTTGTTAATATTACCACAAAAACTAGGTTAATTTTTGTTATGCTCACTTTTCACTAGAAAGTTTATGGTAAAAAGTTTCTTGGACAAAAAGGAATATAGCTGTTTAATCCAATTACTCTTATATATGCCCGAAAGTCATGTGCTAGAATGTTTCCAGATTAATAGAAGATCAACTTTTATTACTTGGAGTAAAGTAGAAGGAAGATATATAGAATAGGCCGTCAACTCGTTCATGCCTTTGTTTTTGGTAAAAGCTGTTCTTAACAAAGTAGCTGTAAGGTTAAAGCAAAATAATTACTCTAAACAATATCGTATATATCATCAAAATATTCCCCAGCTAGCCCGTATGAGCAAGCTACAAATTAAAGCTTTAATTCCAACACCTTATTGACATGTCATATTTATAAGTTTGAACCTGCATTGAACATGCGAGTGGGCCAGTAAGTAGTACATGTCTTTATATTTAATTTTCATATATGTAACGTTTAATTTTCAGCTTTTGTTCGGAATATGGCATACATTATATGGGTTATAGATTTAGTGCCTTAATTAGAGTACTTGAAGACTGGTTCGAATTATATATATTAATTAATAATGATCTCCTAGTAAGCAAGCAAGTGAGCATGCATCCTACATACATAATTTGATTCCTGCAAAGTAGTCTCTTTTTCTGTAAATAACGTTATTAGAGCATGTGTTAGCTACTTAATTATGGTGTTCGTAAAGTTATTTGAATCAAAATGATGTGAGACTGAGAGCACGTTACGAGCAGTAGACCTAAGAGCATACGAGAATGGGAAGGCTGACTGTTGTAGGCATCGAAGCCTTTTTCCTCTTCTTAGCAGGAGAAGAGGCGTCCTCAGAATGGGCTCACTTTTCTTGTCCTTCTTATCTTTCTTGTCCTTCTTATCATTCTTGTCTTTTTTCTCCTTCTTATCTTTCTTGTCCTTCTCCAAAGACTATTTTGGCAGAGAGGGCAGCACCACAACTGGAGTAAAAAGTAGATGTCTCTTAACATGGAAACGATTGGGAGTCATAAAAAAAGGGTCTATGTGGGCGGGGGTTAGCAAGAAATCAGTCCAGAGACTGTATGGGTGGCTCTCTGCCCAGGCGCGAACCATTTCAATTCGGGCCAGTTCCCGATTGGATAAGGGTTCCATCCCTGCCCACAAGTCTCTCTCCTTAGGGATTTTGCCCTAGATAGCCCTAATTGGAAAATCCTGTTGAGGAGTCTCTGAACTTGAAAAATCCCAACCCTTACCAAATATAAAGAAAAATTTTCTTGTCGAGTTCTTGACATTGGAGTGGGGAGATTCGAACAGGTCAATGTATGCCCTTTATCTTTCTTATGAAAACTAAGAATGTTGCCCTTAGCAGATGGTCGCAGGTGGTAAGAAGACATAAATTCTTGGGCGGTTAAGTCAGGGTAAAATTTCCCCAAGTGGCTCCAAAACCATACGGAATGCAATTCAAGTGCAAATAAAGGCCCTCAAAGAAAAAGGATGAAGTTGAGCGGGGGCAGGTTGGAGGAGATCTAGAATATCGTGTAAGGGGCGACTGAAGAGAAGCCTAAACCTGTGAGTCAGTAAGGAAATGGTTATGGCCACCTTACCTCCTAAACCCTCTTCATCTACACACCTGTGAGTGGGAATCTCCAAGAGGACAGTGTCTGAAATGTGATACTCCTCTCGTAGAGTATTTAGGTCTCGAGGCCTAACAGTGGAACGCCACCCAAACCCTTCATAAGTCGGGACATCTAGGACATGGAAGGATTGCACATCAGTAAGACAGGCAAAAATACTGTATTCGGCCATAGGAAATGAAAGGGAAAGGTAATCTGGGAAGGAAGAAAGTTGCAACAAATCTTAAAAGAGAAAAGCAGTAGGAATGGGGAAGCCAGAAAGAGGAAAGAAAGAGAGGCCAAAAGGTAATGTGTAAACCAAGTGAGGAATACAAGGGGCCATATGCTCTAACATCGTGACCTGACAATAGAATGCAGTGGAATGGGAACAGTTGCACACAACCCAATAACCGTTGCTACGTCAGGAATCCATGCTTATTCTTTTATTTCTTGAAAGTTGGAAATGGCAGGATAATATGCCTAATGGGATAGCAGGGTAGCCTATCAATTTCGCAAGCAGGGTGGCCCATCGATTCCAACACAAGGAATAATGGGGTAACAAAAAAAGAAAAAACCAGTCCGAATCACTTACAACGAAAGGTAAATTTACATTTTGGGGCCAACATAGGTCGTAAGGCTGGGTTCGTTGAAATAGAAAATTCTTCACACTTATGAGTAAAGGAAATTAGTGGAGTAACTGGAATGGTTGTTTGGTACCCCAGCCCAACTATGAATTACAATGATAGACATGGCCCAAACTAGAGGCTAAAGGCACATGGAGGCTTGGTATTCCGTTTTATAATAGAGCATATAAGCATCAATGTTGCGAGTAGAATATTCCTATTATTTAGGGATAAGATGACCGACTAAGTATCAAATGAGAGTAATCCAATGATGATGATGGTTCGATACTTTCCCGCACCTATATATATATATGGGAACCAGGTAACCCTAAAACACTTCTGATCATATACTTGAGTTAATCTAAACTTTACTGACTTTAGAATGGGAGTAGTTCAGGCATACAATGCCGTCACCTTTTGATATAGTTGTAGGTAAGCGATTACATTCGGTGGTGGGACACATCATTTACAGCTGTTTAATCCAATTACTCTTATATATGCCCGAAAGTCATGTGCAAGAATGTTTCCAAATTAATAGAAGATCAACTTTTATTACTTGAAGTAAAGTAGAAGGAAGATAGAATAGGCCGTCAAATCGTTCATGCCTTTGTTTTTGGTAAAAGCTTTTCTTTATAACAAAGTAGTAAGGTTAAAGCTAGCAAATCAATTACTCTAAACAATATCGTATATATCATCTCATCAAAATATTCCCCAGCCCGTAAGCAAGCTAAAAATTAAAGCTTTAATTCCAACACCTTATTGACATGTCATATTTATAAGTTTGAACCTGCATTGAACATGCGAGTGGGCCAGTAAGTAGTACATTATGTCTTTATATTTAATTTTCATATATGTAACGTTTAATTTTCGGCTTTTGTTAGGCTCACATATGGTTCGAATTAGAGTACTCTAGTACTCGAAGATTGGTTCGAATTATATATATTAATTAATTATGATCTCCAAGCAAGCAAGCAAGCCAGAATGCATCCTACATATATAATTTCATTCCTGCCGAGTACAGTCTCTTTTTCTGTAAATATCGTTATAGCAGTGTAAACAAGTTATTATAGCATGTGTTAGCTACTTAATTATGGCGTTCGTAAAGTTCTTTGAATCAAAATGATGTGATACTGAGAGCACGTTACGAGCAGTAGACCTGAGAGCATCTGAACATAGATCAGTATGCAGAGAGTCGCTGACTCCTCTACTGATCTTTTATGTCTGTCATGTGTCTGTCGTTATCTCGAATCCCCCGCGACCGTAGTAAAAGAAGTGAATTGCACTGAACGAGGAGGGGTTCCCCTTTTTCACGTAAATTATTTCTAGTGTTGCCCAAGTTTACAGTACCCATAAAAACGTAAAAAGTCTGTACCATCCTTTTATCCTGCGCTTTTATAATACAGAGAAAAGAAGTAAACCGAGAGAGAGAGAGAGAACCAAATTTCCCATACTGTTTGGTGAATTAGCTCAACTAATTTCTTTGACTGATCTTTGGTTTACTCGTTTCTTGTCTCATCAACATCATCATACGGCACAAATTAGTGCCTTTAAATTTTAGGGTTATGTCAATATGTTGTGATCATCATCATGGCCATAGCACATATATGGTAAAACAATCCTAGTGATGGCCGGGTTAAGGGTTTTTGAATTCATGTTAGTTAGTAATTGAGAGATATATGGGTTAGTTAAGAGGCAGATACTGCTTGTTGTGCTCAATATATATTATAGCTGATTGTGTGATTAGGTCATGATGATCTCGCGGTAGACGTGGGATTTGAATCAACGTGTGAAGAAAAAGTACGCGTGAGAGAGAGAAAGAGGAGCTGAATTCTATATATACTGCATGGTAGAGACGATGAGATAGGTGAGAGAGAGAGAGAGAGAGAGAGAGAGAGAGAGAGATGTCGTAGTCATTTATGGAACCCAAGACCCAGCTGGTAGGGTCGGGGGGGTCTGCTTACTTTTATTACTTTCTTTGTCCTCTTCACCTACTTGCTCTCCTTCCCCTGGCCTTTATCTCTATCTCTTCCCTCTCAGTTCTCACTCACCCATTTCATTCCACCGTGATCACACATACCCCATGCCTCTCTCTCTCTCTCTCTCTCTCTCTCTCTCTCTCTCTCTAGTGCTTGCCTGAGAGGCTCTAGGCGCTAGGGATAGCTGGGTATGTGAAATAGAGAAGGAAGGTGAAAGATGAAGAAGAAGCTTTTTGTTTTGAGGGGAATGTTGTCTGGCTCGAGGCCATCAACGAGATCTATGATGTTATTTCAATTTACCAAAATTTCAAAGTTATATCTTTGAGATACTCTGTCGAGAGCGATCATATCATTGATCATGAGTTAATGACGTCGGACCAGGCTTCATTCCCCCCAATTTTTGCTTCCATTCAGTTAGATCCAAATCTCCTTTGATTTGTTGTTATTGTTTTGCCTTGATCTACTGGTGAGCATTCTTGCCTTTTTAAGTACTTTTCTCCCATATATTTGTGTGTTCTTATCAGCTTTTTGGACTTCTTTATATATACCTTGGGTTTTTTGGTAATTAGAGGAATTATGGTTGTTGGGTATGAGCAGATTGGTGCAATGATGATGAATCTTGACTGCTTTTATCACCCTTTTCTGACTGAATAGGGAAAGGATCATCATTACTTTTTATTTTTATTTCTAAATTTCATGGATCGGGCAGGGCTGTGTATTTCTCTGCCAGTCTTTTAACTCTTTAAGGTTCATCATTGGGCTGGATTTTCTCATGATGGCTTCAAAGGAATCTTCTCTGTCCGTTTCTGCTCTTTCCCAGATTTACTTCGTAATTGGCTTCTTCTTCAACTTCCATTCCTAGCCTCAACACCAAAACAGTACTTTTACTTAGGGTTTTCCTTGTGGATTCGTTGTGCTCATTCTCAGAAGTAGTACTTGATATTAAATCCCTTGAGATCTTCTTTGTCATATCTATTTACAAGTTTTTCTCAATGGAGTATAATATTTGGTTAAATATACTTGTTTGTAATACTGGATATAGTACTACATACATCATTGTTTCCCGGATACCATTCTGTGCTACCTGGTTTCATCTCTGTCATATATGTTGCAAGAGATGGTCGTTGGACTGTTCGTGCTATATGTTATCCGCCTTTTTTGGGGATGACTGATTCACTACATGGTTAGTTTCTTGTTAATGATTAGACTTCCTAGTCAGGGCAGCTGATGCGTTTTTCATGGCTTAAGATATGGCCGCAGCACTAAGCTTTTTTGGAGGTATGCTTAGGTTACCATCTGATCTGTGGGTAAGGTTCTAGCATGGAGATCATCAGGTTTCCATTATGCAGTAGGAACTCTCTTTGATTCGTGTGTTTTGCTGATAATCATTTGACCTCAATTATGATTGCAAGATCTGATCCAAAGATGTTACTACCATAAGTTTGCAATGCGTATGTACACGAGTACTACAACCATTACTTCAAGAAAGATGAAGGAATATTAATGCCTCGAGGCTGACAGAAGTTCGACGACTAGGCTGTATTTGAGAAGCAACCCACTTAAAAGAGAAACAGCACCCTAGCTACTGTTGATTACTATTACTATTCCTTTTTCTAAGTTCACCCCATCTATTATTTGCAGCATTTATATCATCTACGGGGGTTTTTTTTCCAAAGCAATGTGAAGAGGGATTGTGATAATGTATGCGAGTATTAACACAAAACACAAGAGTAAAGAAAGTCCATAGATTAGATCTCTGATTTTACTTGACCTTCTGGTGTTGTCAACTGTAAACCTACGTTTTAGATCTGTGAACTAATAAATGTCTTTCATTTTTCTGAATAACAAAAGCCTACATTCTGCAATATGTGAGGGGAGCAGGATAATCGACATTGAAAATATGTGCTAGTATTCTGTGAAACCAACATGATCGGATAGCTTTTTATGCTCTTCTACCTACTGGCTACGACACAAAATTAAGGTTTCTGGATTCCCTGTGATCTGTAAACCCTTTCGGGTTAGAATTATGTATCGCTCTAACAAATCCGTTAGTAGTATACGTTGGAATTAATTTTGAGTTGGAATTCATGAGTGTGCTTCAGGCCTAAGAATATTTATAGTTTTTATGATGAATTCGAGCAGTGAGGATTGGACAGGAAAAGGTGGTATGTAGTGTCAGACTCATGGGGAACATGACATCTTTGACTTGTTCTGAACAACATTTCTTGACAAAACTGAAAGAGTTAGGGCAAGAGGTTTCATGATCACCAAGTATTTTTTGTTCCGTTCATGCGTCCATGGAAAACTTGACTCTATACAGATCACAGAAATATATAAATATATATATATATATATAAAGGAACAGATCGAACAGGTGATTGGAAAGACGAATCAGATCAGAAGCGTCATGGAAGCGGACGTACAATCGTGATCGATGGGTCTCTAGCTAAGTGCATTGTGGCTTTGTGTGTTGAGTGTTGTGCCTCGATCATTCTGTCATCAATTTCAGAAGCTAGCTGAGGCATGCATGCCCGCCTTTAATGGTGGCCACTGAGGGATAAAACACTACTCATGAATGCCTTTAATGGTCTGACTCCTTCCCTCTCTCTGATTCATTTACCATAATGCAGTTGAGTCAACATCAGCAGTTACGACATGGATTCCCTCTACCCCGGCCCGACTGTATTTAATACGCACCACATTATATATGTACATGGCATATATATATATATATATATATATATATATATATGCATGTGCGCGCGCGTTTAAAACCCAATATTACAAAATATTTCAGCTCAATTACTAGTTGGGAATCTTGTGCAAAAGTTGTCAGCTTAGCTGACAGCTGATCATCCCAACACGCGCAAATTACCCTACTTTCCCGAACTCGTATCAAAGGCGTCTTAAGCTATTAAGATGATTTTGATATATGAAATTTGTATTAAGTTGATGATACAAAATATTTTTTACTACATATTAGTATTTATTGATAAAATTGATTATTTTGATATATGAAATTAGTAATATTTAGATATATAAAATTGATATTTTTAAACGTGCAGTGCTAATTGTAAAATTTATAAAAAATAATAATTTTAAGAAAAAAATATAAAATAAAAAATAATAATATTTTTTTATTATTTGGTTAAAATATGCATAATCAAATGTGGGAGTTTTTCTTGATATGAAAAATCAATTTTTAAAAAAAATATAATTTTAAAGATGCATACAGAGAAACCAATACTAGTACTCTAACGAATGGAAAATTTTAATCAGCTTGCACCATTAAATTAACATCCTTTTCAAATTGTATTATCAACTATATATCAAAAGTATTAATTAATTTCTCAAAAAATTAATAATCGTCCGATCATTGCTAGGTTTACAATAAGACCTTACACATAAAAATAAATTTATAAATTAATATTATTTAATGTAATATAATTTATAACAAAAAAATGCATTACAATCTAGTGCCCCATAGCACGTTATTTTGTTAAGTAACTTTTTAATTTATTTATAAAATCTCTTAATTAATCGGCCAACATTTCTCATATAATATTTAATCAATTTCCACTTGATATCCTATTATTTTTCTCGAGGACATGGTTCAAAGTACTCGGAAATATAATAAAAATAAGAATGAACAAAAATACAAAAATGTATGCCAGTTGGGCATCACAGGTCACCCGTGGTGGCCACGTCTAAGGGATGCCCCACGACGCCCATTCCGTGACAACACGGATCAGATGACACAATGGAGTGACTCGCACCAAAGGTGACCCACGTGGGCCACTCTGCGTGGAGGGCACGATATTTTTTGTTTTCATTTCGTTTTTATTTTTATTTTTATTTTAACTTCAAGAGTATTACGTAATATTCTTAATATTTGTAATGAGGGATATTTACAAATATTCACTAGAAATATATAAGATTATTTCATATCTAAAGGTGCAATTAGTGGATGTGATTGGGTGCAAACTGAGGAGATGATCTTCTTCGGATGGGAAATTTTCGTCAAAAAGGAAAGTATTTCAGTACGTTGTAGTGTGTAAAGTACGTCTGAGCCATGAGGTGCATTTCGAAAAAGAAAAAACGTTTTGGCCACTTGGGTGCAAAATTGTCATTTCTCTGGCCCTAAAAATAAATAAAAGCAAAGATTATAAGTTAAGAGTCAAAATATCACTCTATTCTCACTACAAGATAATTAATAGATTTTTGCTATTAAATTTTTACAATTAAAATGATTATTTTTTGACGAAAACGAGTAATTTTTCTTGTATTGTATCCAAGTTGTACGTTCATGATCTAGCTGAACGCATTCTTAATATGTTTCTTCATATATACTTCATTTTCTCACCTTGAGCCTTGAGATACCGTCCATTTGTGCGCAGGCAAGCCCAGATGAAATCATGTGTTCTGTCATAAAGGGATGGAAGGGGAGATCGGTGGGCCGGGGAGAGAGGGAAGAAGATCGATCCTATACTTCCCCGCAACTTTTCTTGAATTATTGAATACCAACTTTGAGATCAAGTCATGGACGACAAAGCTTTTATTACGGACCGAAAGTGCCTCCAAAGTTAGACAAGGAATCAGCTACTCTATCCTTTTCATGCAGCTCCATTCTACTCTCTCTCTCTCTCTCTCTCTCTCTCTCTCTCTCTCTCTCTCTCTCTNCTCTCTATATATATATATATATATATATATATATATATATAAGTAGACGATAACTAATGTACGTACGATACCTTTGTGTCAATAATGTCTGATCCAAAGTTATGCATAGGGATTTCTTTTTTGATCCAGGTATAAGGTTCCACTCATGCAAGTAAGATCAAAGCTGTACTTTATAAGTTGTAGTTTAGCCATATTTTAGCTGTGGCCAATGTCTGATTTCTATTCATGATCATCGATTAAAATTTGGAGATCTAGATGATGAACTTAATCGACTTGTAATATATATTATGAGTAATGATAGGTACGTTTTATATGTATAAATTTTATATAAAATTTTTCGTATAAAAGTGGGGTTTAAAAAAAAAAAAAAAGAGTTTTTACGATAGCTTCTGATCTATCATGAAGTACTCCAACCCTTTACAAAGAATTTGCACGAGGCAGGTGCATGAATTATATATATGCATGTATAATTTGTATATACGCCCCTATTACGGCATGCAGTTTGTAATAAATATGGTTGAGATTATGATGATCATAGCTTTTGTGTGTACGTATACTAATTGTGTGCTGCTTTTCTCTGTGTACTCTTATGCCGTACGTTTACTGTTTCCACTTTCCTGTGAAGGAACCATAAATCCGGAGTCTGTCGGTTATTAAAGAGAGATGATCAACTGCAATATTAATTTCTGTAAACTCATTTGGAATAGGTGGTCCATATATAGCTGCATGATTCTTTATAGATGATCCTTAAAAATTAAAAATATTCAGGATTGATTGAAGTTTTTTAGGATAATATAAGACGAGCATTAACTGCAAGTCTATGTTTTAAATGTTTGATGCATAATTTCTACGAAAAATATACAGACTTATATGAACTTTGATCAGTTAATTAAGCTGAATAACCACATCGATTGGTACAAATTATCACTCTCAATCTGTCAGGAATTTTGTAATAGTTTGCATCTTAAACTATTAAAATTTGAAATGCGACACTTTCTAACTATTTAAAACTCATGCCATGGTCTCAATATTCAATTATAGAATGTCAAGAATATGATGAAATGATAGCATATGATTCGGTTCTTCAAATAAAAAATTTAAATTCGAAACTCTCTACCCTATTGTATAAAAAAATATATATTCAATTCTAGAAAATTAATTAAGATAGATGAGAAATTATACGCACTCTTGATACTAAGATTTTAATGATAGAACTGTAAGTACAATGTTAATTTTTAATATATATGGTTTGGTGGTTTGGTATAGAAATTGGTGCAAAATTACCTTTAATAATTAATTAATGAAGGTGCAAATTAATTAATTAATTAAGTGTATTAATTTCTCCCAGCTATATTTTGGTGCGTTTTTAATTTTTAATCCTTATACAATATTGTACCAAATTATCGTGCACAAGCTAGGCATCTTGATCTACTCGCTGCGAATACACATATATCAGCAACCGCTAGTTGATCCAGGCCAAAACTTAAAAGAGTGCTGCTAGGCTTACCGAAGGAATTCTCCCGAATACCCACCGAATTAGTGTGTATATATATATTTTATTTTTTTTGTAATTTTTGATTTTTTTATTCATTTTTTATATTTTTTAATAATTTTTTTAAAAAAAATTCATAACATCACTAAAAAAAATGTTACTTACTCACTAAGTATAAAATTAAAAAAAAAAAAAAAATCAATTCGGGACACTTTTTGTTCGGGACCCAATCATTTTCTAAACTTAGAGCACAATCCCATGCAAACACTAGGGTCTTTGTTTGGATATTGAGTTAAGTTGAATTCTTTATGAATAGTAATGCTTGAGATAATGGAATGAGTTTTGTGGAGCCCACATGAGTTTAAATATATTTAAATGCTAAGATGAATTTAGATATATTTATGATAAGTTAAAAAAAGTTGTTAGTCTCGCATGTAAAGAGTAGGGCTGTCTCTTCCTTTAGGCAAGTTAGGCATGAATTGCCTGAGGTCCCTAGGGGAAGAAGGCCCAAAGAAATTAATTTAAATATAATTTTTTTAAAAAGAAAAAAATACCTAATTTAAAAAAAGTAATAACTCAATGAGAGAACATAAAAAATATAAAATAGATATTATGTCATTATTAGTTTTAAAAATGTCTCATATAATAATTATTTCAGGTACTCTCATTCTAAGAATGCACTTATCTTTTTTCATTAGTAATTTAATATATAATGTAAAAATTATAAATAGTAAAATCTAATTTTTGAGTGTTCATAAAATGTTTTGTATAATCTTTTAAAGAGGCAAGGGCTTACTTTTCCCCAAATGTATATGTTGTTTATAAAACTTTATTGACAATAATAATTATAATTACTTTTAGGGTTTGCTTGGATACTAAGAATATTTCAAAATATCTGTGAATAGTAATAAAATAGTTTGAGTTAAGATATTTTATTGAATTTTGTGAAATGAGAGAGAAAAGTTGAATATGAGAATAGTTAAGAATACTAAAAAGAGTTGTGTTTCCTAACGGACCCTAAGAGTCTAAAGCATGTATTGTAAAACTAGATTTGATAAAATCATCTTTAAATCAAAATTTTTCTAATAAAGTTAGTTATCAGTTGAAAATGTGGTATAAAATTTTAATCAGTAATTTTTCTTTGCAAAACTATAGGTGTTATTTTTAAATAAAAATGTAATATAAAAATAAATATAAATTTATTTAATTTTTTTTTTTAAAAATCTCATTCAAAATTTCAGCCTTAGGTCCCGAAATGTATTGACCCGGTTCTAGTAAAGAGGTATTAAGTTAAAAAAGATTATGGGTTCCACATGTAAAGAGATTTTGATTTGAGATAATTTAATAATTTGAGAGTTGGATATTTGGGTGTTTGACTCAGTTTAAACTTAGATTAAACTGAGTTAATCTCAGTTGAGTCTAAGTTCCAAACGGGACTTGAAAAGCCAACATTTTGTAGCATGCACTACTCTCATGAGTTCTGGGATATCTAAAATTTCAAAGCAGGGGTAATGTGCATGTCCAATATTGTTGATAACAGTACAATTACTAGGCCATCTTCATGATCAATTTTGATTGACTTACAATGGACGTGGAATATCCGTACGCATGCAAGACTGATGAGCACTTAATTTTGGTGTGTGATAGTTCAATTTTCAAACCAGTATTTTTTTCGTTGTTTTAGATTAAAATTTGAAACACCTATATATTCATCATCCTCTATTTGTTAATTTGATGCAATTTTAGGATTTTCACAACTAACCATCAAAGGAGAAAATCTTTGTCCCTCGGTGCTAAAATTTCCATGCAGCTAGGGCGGCATATCATGTTGACTCTAGCTCCTGGTTGTTTTGTTGTATGTTTTGTTTATTGCTTTGCTATTGGCTGCTTTGTGGCTTGTAATTATTATACTCAAAATAATATCAATCATAATATTGATAGTATTAATTCTCAATGAATTTTTCTACGTACATACAACCAACTGGGTCGAGCCATCGTGCAATCAACTGACCTGGCGTGGTGCCACATCAGTTGAGTAATAAGAAATAGATCATAAAAATAACAAAAAAGAAGATATGGACCAATTCTTCTTCTCTGTATGCAAACCCATTCTAGTTCTTGTTTCTCTTGATTCACAAACATAGCCATATCAGGCCAATTCCTCTCCCTCTCGCTTTGCAAATCCAGACTAGGCCAGTTTCTCTATTTCTCTCTCGATTTGCAAGCTCTGAAATATATGTAATCTGTAGTTTTTTTCAAAACACATGTACATAAGATTCAACACTTCAATCTCCCAAATACTAAATTAGACCTCGGCACATCGTTACTTTCTTTTGGCTATGTTTTCGTCGGTTGTTAATCTTCTAACGATTCAGGAAAATGAAAGGATCTTCTTCAATGGGATTAGATCAATGGGGTTTTCTTTTCCATTTATGTATTACTTTCTCTAACTACTTGGGGGATTTATTTTCTTACGCTTTAGATGAAGTGTGTGTGTGTGTGGTATTTTATTTTCTTATGGGGCATGTTTCATTTTTTATTTTATTCAACATTGCAAATTATTTTTGTTGTAATTTGTACAAACAGTACCACATCAGAGCATATTTGTTTCTTATTATAGGCTAGTCACTATTAGTGATGTATCCAACTCAACTACATTTGAAGGTTCCTCACAACTGAAGACCAATTCTATAGGATAGTTTAGTTTGAATTCAAATACTTGTATATATTAGAAATGATCTCATCTGTAATTTAATTTGATGTACAGCTCATACTCTATAACAGAATTGCTTATAAATGATATACATCACTCTGTTTTGGTATGTTAGCCAAAACACTTTCAAACTTTCTTTCATGGTATCAGCCTTTTTCTGCTAACGCATTCTTGATCCTCATCGCTTCAAGCCAAAACCTTGGCTGCTCAACTTGCTACTGTTGGCAAGTCTATTGATGATGATGATCTCATCTCTTATGTTAACGATGGTCTTAATCCAAATTTCAATTCCTTTGTTACGTCCTTTTCCTTTGCCACTCATGATTCTCAGTTTTTCTTCTCTGATTTTCACGCTGAGCTACTCTCCTTTGAGTTACTTCTCAACACTCAACGTCAACAACCTGCACCATATCCACATCTTGCCTTCTACAACAAACACTACCCATCCTAATCCAACAAGAAGGCCAAGCCCCCTGGTCCTCTAAAGCAATCCTCTCAGAAACTTGGTTCCACCTCCAGGCATACTACTACGTCACCACTTCTCCAATCTTTTACACCTTGATCTCCCTGTCAAATTTGTGGCAAATCTAGTTATAGATCACTTGACTGTTATCATCGCATGGACTATGCATATCAAGGTCATCATCCTCATGCACAACTAGCAGCTATAGTTGCACACTCCAACTCTATGGCTCCTGATAATGATCTGTGGTTTGCTGATAATGGTACTAATGCACATCTCACTCCTGCTTTGGAAAATCTTACACTGCATGAACCATATTCGGGTAGTGAGACCATTGTTGTGGGTAATGGCGCAGGTTTGGTAATTAAACACACTAGATCTCTTGCTTTTCCTTCATCCTCACTTCATCTTTCTCGTGTTCTTCATTGTCCTCAAGCGTTTGTCAATTTACTTTCGATAACTCAATTTTGTAGAGATAATTCTTGCTTCTTTATTCTTACATCTTCTTCTTTCTTTATTAAGGACAATCGAACGGGGCAAACTCTCTTGACCAGAAGGAGTGAAGATGGTCTTTATCCCATCTACCTCAATAAACTCTCATCCAATAAATCTCAAGTCTGCAGTGCTTTATTTGGCGTAAAGACTTCTCTCAATATTTGGCATTCTCGTTTTGGCCATGCTTATGCTCCAGTTGTCTCTGACCTTATTGCCACTCATAATCTTCCTACTCTTGGACATCTCAAGAGATGAAGTGTGTGTCTCATGTCAAATGGGCAAGAGCAAAAGTCATCCATTTTCTGCCTCTACTCGGGTTTCAACTTCTCCTCTCCAACTTATTCACAGTGATGTGTGGTGCTCTCCAGTAGTCTCCCTAGGTGGTTTTCAATACTATGTAATTTTCATAGATGACTACTCCCGATATATTTGGATGTACCCACTATTTAATAAATATGATGTAGTTCGTTCCTTTGTTAAGTTTAAAGCATTAGTTGAAAATCAATTTTCCTACTCTATTCAACAACTTCAAACTGACAATGGGGGTGAATACATTTCTTATTCTTTTAATTCATTTCTTGATCAACATGGCATTTTTCATCACTTAAGTTGTCCCTACACTGCACAACAAAATGGTCTCGCCAAGAGAAATCATAGGCATCTTGTTGAAATGAGCCTTTCCATACTTGATCAATCTGGTTCATCTAATAAATTTTGGGTTGAAGCACTTCTTACTTCTGCTTTTTTTATTAATCAACTACCCATTCCTACACTTCAAAACTCTACTCCTTTCTTTACTTTATTTAACCAACACCCTGACTACACATCCCTACACACATTCGGTTGTGCTTGCTTTCCCATGCTACACCCATATACACCACATAAGCTTACATTTTGCAGCAAACAATGCATCTTTGTTGGTTATGGCACTCATCAAAAAGGATATCAATGCCTTGACCCTCTAACTAATAAGGTATATGTCACTCATCATGTCGTATTTGATGAAACTAAATTTCCAACCAAATCTTCCACTCCCTCTACTAATCCTCCTTCTCAATCTATTCAATTTCCTTCATTACCTGCAGTCTCCACTTGAATGATAAACTCTATTCTATCAACACATTCCTCACCTTCTTCTACCCCTACTACAGATTCGTCTACCTATTCTCAGTTCTCTTCCCAAAATGATAATTCTATATCTTCTTCTTCTTCACCTCCTCCATGCTTTATTATCACTTGTAGTCAAATTGGGTCTTTACATCCTCGTACCTTTCCTGATTACACTCTTTTCTACTCAACCAAACACCCCCTTAAAGCACTTAACAGTGTGGTTACTCCATCTAAACCAACATGTTATTCACAGGCTTTGGTCTCACCTGATTGGTGTGCTGCGATGGGGGCTAAATTTGATGCGTTAATTGCCAATGGCACTTGGACTTTGTGTCCTCACCAACTACATTAGAACATTTTTCGCAATAAATGGGTATATAAACTGAAAAGAAAACCCGATGGTTCTATCGAGTGATTTAAAGCTTGCTTGGTTGCCAAGGGCTTTGATCGAAAGAGTGGTGTTGATTTTGCTGAAACTTTTAGCCCCGTAGTTAAATCATCCACTATCAAACTTATACTTGCATTAGCTGTTAATTTTGATTGGTGCATTCGACAGTTGGATGTATCTAATGCCTTTTTCAATGTATACTTGAATGAAACTGTATATATGGAATAACCTCGTGGGTTTGTTGATCCCACTCATCCTAACCATGTATGTCTTCTCCGAAAATCTCTTTGTGGCCTTAAATAGGCTCCAAGGCCTGGTACCAACGCTTGGCTCAAGCTCTCATTGATCTTGGTTTTCGAATATCAGATGTTGATACATTACTTTTTATCTATATTTTGGTCTATTTCTATATATATTCTGGTCTATATTGATGACATCTTAATCATAGGAAACCACTCTTCAACTATTTTCTCATTTATTGCTCAGCTCAGGTCTACATTTGCTATGAAGGACCTTGGTGATCTGGGCTATTTTCTTGGCATGCAAGCCCATCTAGACTCGACTGGTCTTCACCTTCGCCAGTCCAAGTATATAATTGACTTATTGCATTGTGCCAAAATGATTGGTAGCAAACCTTATGTAGCTCCATGTGTTAGTGGTTCTAAGCTCTTAGCTTTTGAAGGCATTCCACTCTTTGAGGATGAAACAAACACCTATCGCTAACTAGTCGATGCTCTTTAGTATTGTACTATTACATGACCAGATCTGGCCTTTTCCATGAACTAGTTATGTCAATTTATGCATCATCCCATGTCCTCTCACTGGATTGCTCTTAAACGTGTTTTACGTTACCTAAAAGGTAGTGTGGATCATGGCTTGTTTTACCGAAAGGTCTCTATGGTACTATGCAGATGCAAATGCATTGTGACTTTAACTGGGCTAGTGATCCCAATAGTAGGCGTTCCACTAAAGGTTTTGGTGTTTTTCTTGGAAACTGTCTTATTGCTTGGAGTGCTAAGAAACAATTAGTCGTAGCTCGATCCAGCACTGAAGCTGAATATCAAACTCTATCTATCGCCACTACTGAGGTTTATTGGTTGAGAATGCTTCTTCAAGATCTACACATTCCTCTATCTGCTCCTCCTATGCTTTGGTGTGACAATATAAGTGCTCTTTCTTTAGCTTCTAATCCAGTGTATCATGCACGTACGAAGCACATTAAAATTGATTATCATTTCATCCATGAAAAGGTTCTCAATAAAGATATTGTCATCAAACATATCTCCACCAATGATCAGATAGCTGATGGTTTTACTAAAGATCTTACAGCTTCTCGGTTTCTCCTTCTTTGTTCCAAGCTTCATGTTGTTGCACCCCGCTTAGCTTGCAGGGGCTGTTAGTGACGTATCCAACTCAACTACATCTGAAGGTTCCTCACAACTGAAGACTGATTCTATAGGATAGTTTATGTAACAACCCGCTAGAAATTCAATGGTAGAATTTTTATAGACTTTATGAACCCCGTAAAAATTTCGTAAGTTTTTATGAATCGACTAATCGCAAAAATTTTAGTCTGTCAATATAGTTAGTATTATCACTCACTATAGTGCCAGAAATACATTTTTAATTGTTTGAGATAGTTAGAAGTATCAAAATATGTTATGGTCTGTGCCACTAGACTCAATTGATTATTTAGGATTTTATGGTGTAATAACTCATTTTCAGAATTTCGGACGAATAACATGTTAGAAACTGTGAAATTATTTTTAGGGGCACTTCGAGATTGAGTTTTGGTAAACGATTTTCACTATAGGTTAATATGAATATTTAGAATTTTTCATTACTAAGTTTATTATACATTTTCTCTAAGTGAATAATAACTTTTATAAACATACTAAATGCATTGTTTTCAAAATCACAATGTGAAATGTATAAATTAGGTTAGGAAAGTTCTATTTGGACACTTGTCAAGATCTTAGCCACACATAGTGAATAGTATTAGACACTTGGCACAAAGAGGAACCATTAAATGGATTTGTGAAGGAAATTAAGGTGTGAGATCATGCTACTTAAGCAAAAAAAATTTCATCTGATCAACCAAATTGAGCCAGATTAAAGAGGGTTTCAAACCTAGTGAAACACTAAATGGTTGGAATCCAATTGAAAATCCAAAATCTTGGTTGAAACCGAAACCCTAAACGGTTTTCCCAAACCATAAATTGGCCTTCAAACCCTTTTTTATCTAATTTCTAGCATTGTGTTTAATCACTTGATTAAATCACTTTTATATACTACTAAGTTCTCAACTTCTTGTTATGATATCATTATCCAACCTTTTAAACCTTAGAAATTTGATTGGGTCAAGAAAATTTAAATTTGAGCTTGATAGCATCTCAAACTCTAACCAAACCCTCCTTTAAACCCCAAATTGAAGCTCACTTGGTTGAGGCCCACCAAGACCTACGAATTTGGCCGCCTTGGCAAAGCTTCTTGAAGAAATTTCCTTCTCCACATGGCAAACCATCCACTATCCTTGGCTACACCCAATAGTGCCTTGATGAGATGGAAAAACCCACCCCATCAACCTTCATACCTCACAACTTCTGCAGACAGTCCTTTGCCCCCCACTATTCTCCACTTTATGTCACATAGCTACCTCCAATCAAGAGTCATTCAAGTCCATATCTTCCCCCTACAGAAGTCTTGAGTCGTGCAAGATACACTTCCTTCACTTTCATCACTTCTTCAGCCCGTTCTTAGAGAGAAACCTAAAAGAGCTCTCTCAGGCAGATTTCTAGATCTTTTTGCGTGGAGATTTTAGACCTCTTGTAAGTATTTTCACATGATAACTCCTTCATAAAAGTTGTTCCTTTTTTAGAATAGTTTCTGTAGATAACTTATTTATATCATTCCATGATCATTTGGTTGGTAAAAAGTATTTTTAACCATAGAAAGGTCATTCTGGGCGTGAAACTTGAAAGTATGTTATGTTTTGGAGTCTTTGACTAAGCTAATGGACATATCTTAGTATGAAAATTTTATAGAGTTTTTTTCAAATATGTTTTTGAGTTTTCATTTAGGTTTTGTTGTATGAATAAAGTTTTTAATGATAGATTTTCTTAGATCTAGAAACTTGAAAACTGGAAGTGGAAAAACAGTTTTTATTTTGAGAAAGTTTGAATATTTTGTGGTTTGATCTTACTCTAAAGGTTTTGATATTTTTATATGATGATCCTAAGTCTATTATTTTCATGTTAGAATGTTATTTTGAAAATATTTAGTATTAGTTTCAAAGATATGATTTTTCTATGCAAGAGGATTTCGGTTAGGCCTAAGATTTGATGTTTTTGGATTAGATTTATGTTTTATTGATTTTTAGCCATGTGATTTTAATTTTGATGGTTGGATATTCTTTAGGACACATTTTTAAATCATGTGATATTTTATTTCGAAGATCTCACATTCTTAACCGATTGATCAAGAGATTTATCAAAGCTAATTGAGGAAAAAGTTTCTGTTTTTGGACTAAGTGTAAAACCAAAAACTCCAAGTGTTATTTTGTGATTTTAGTGACTTTATTTTGATGATTTAAAGCATGGTTGATCTTAGGATGATGTTATAAATATGTTAGAAGTAAGATTTGATGTTTTAATTTAGGGTCAAAGGTTGTGATTCAAGTGTTTGGATTTTTTTACAAATAGTTTGGTGTTGATTATTAGCTTTTTCTAAATGGATGTTTTAAGTATATTTTTAAACTTAGTATAGGAAGATCCTTGATGAAAAATTTTGGTTTAAGCATGAGTTTTGAAGTTGGAAAGAATTGCAACAAAAATCAAGAGATGTGGCTTATAGATGTTTCGGCTATAGTGTGTTTTTCATAGTTGTGATTTTTTTAAATTTTTTCTCAGTTAATATTTGAGTTTAGAACAAAATTTACATGATGAATGTAAATTTTAGAAATTTTTAGAGTTAAGACGTGAAATCTTTAAGTTATGGATAAAATGGTTATTTTCCCACATGTAGAGTGTAAAATAGTAATTTTAGTCTAAGTTGTCTCTTTTACACATTTTTAATTGTTGGTAATTAAATTTCTAACTTTTAGAATACCTTATTACAGTTTTTCGTGTTTTGCGCTTTGTTCTCTTAGAACACAACGATTGAGGTAAGTTAGCTTCTAACTTACTCTCAGTTTATTGTATATGTATGATGGGGAAGGAAACTACAATTTATGTATATATGTTATCATATATGTCGTGTCATGCCACAGCATTACATGTTTATCTGTTATGCATTATTTATTCTGTCACGAATATTTATCTGTTACACAATCTATTTTGTCACGTATTGCTATATGTTATACGTATGCCATGTTAATTATACTACATGTTACATGTATGTCATATCATATAATATTCAACATTACAAGTATATCATGTTAAGTAAAGAAGTCAAATCAAGTTTATGTTAAGTCAAGTTTCAGATCACGTTTATGTTAAGTTATTCATGTCAATCATGACCCTAAATATTAGGATGTGGTAATATCCTAGTAGAACTCCTTTATTCACGCTGAAGTGTCTAAATAGGTGTGAAATTTCCTGCATTGATGAAATACAGTTAACAGGTTGCGAATGGGGCCTAATTAGTTGGTCACTAAAGCGTGTTAGGCATTAACGCCGATGGTACCATATTTTATTTTACATGTGTTCACAACAAGTGTGGCACAAACTATTCGTGGGGCCACAACAACTGTGGAGCATACGTTACGTGAGACACAGTAATTGTGACACGTAGAATACGTGGAGCCACACAACTGTAGAGTACGTATTAACGCACTTATAACTGGTATAGATACCTGTGTTGTGATGCGGTAATCAGCAGGGACACACGGCTCAAAGGGACTCGTGTAGCACTCATATGGTCACGTTATTAATTAAGTTTATTGAACAAGATTCCAAGTTCATGTCAAGAAGTTATGAATAAGCAATCATGGTTAACCCCATGAGATAAAAATAAGTTTCAGATCAAGTTCATGTTATATTATGTTATGTTCACGTACATTTTATGTTCATGTTCACGTTAAGTTTCAAGTTCATGTTCATATCATATTATGTTCACGTTTATATTATATTCAAACTCACGTTCATGTTATGTTATGTTCATGTTCACGTTATATTTCAAGTCCACGTTGATGTCATGTTATATTCACGTACATGTTATGTTTAAGTTCACGTTCATGTTATGTTATGTTCATGTTTACATTATATCTCAAGTTCACGTTTATGTCATGTTGTGCTTAGATTTATGTTAAATTCTTATGTTTATGTTATGTATGTTCACGTTCATGCTATGATTCAAGTCCATGTTATGTTTCAAGTTGATGTTCATGTTATGTTGCTAGCCCATGTTATATTATAAGTTCAAGTTCATGTTGTGTCAAGTCAAGTTCAGTTCACGTTTCAATTCAGGTTATGTCAGTTATGTCATGATATATGTCAAGTTATGCTATGCTTACTTACAACTTTAATTATGTATTCATGCTTTTACTGCCATGCATGTATCATTAACCTGTGTAGAAGTTTCCTGTTAACTTACTGAGATTTTAATCAAATCTCACTATGGTAGTCCCAACTACTATTCCCCCCGAATGGTAGGCGATGTGTCAGAATCAGAGCAGAAAGTGGACATTGGTAGACTGGAGGAGTTTGACTAGACGCCGCAGACACGACGCAGAGTTTACAGCTTCCATAGTTAGTTTTTGGACAGTATTCTGGCCTCATTAGTTGAGTTACACGAGCTACTCGATAAACTTTCTCATTAGTGTATTTTGGTAATGTAAATATGGAGTCTGGCCTCCTATGTTTTCGAGATTACAGTCTTCTGAGACTCATACTAAAATTGTAGATATTTATTTTGTTAAGTATGCTTGGATTACGATTTAAATATTTAGAATACTATAAGTTTGGTGCATAGTGTTGCTAAAAAAAATTATCCGCTGCAATATTGCATAATGTTAGATGCATGTTAGGAATATTACATCTTATATGTCATGAACGGGAGCAGGTAACCTTATGTTGCATGTCCCGATGCTTCGGATGTTCGTCTGATGCCAAACGGAATTTGGGAGCATCACAGTTTAGTTTGAATTCAAATACTTGTATATATCAGAAATGATCTCATTTGTAATTTAATTTGATGTACAGCTCATAGTCTGTAACATAATTGTTTATAAATGATATACATCACTCTGTTTTGGTATGTTACCCAAAACACTTTCAAACTTTCTTTTTTGTGTCACCACTTTATTAGTATCATCTGAATGTTATATGCTATCATAGCTTTATTATGCATTTCATTTATAGTATTGATGATGGTTGAATCTTAGAGGTATATAAGTTCATAAAACTCAATTTTCAAGTTATGAGTGACTTGGTATCGCCTATACCCTCCTGTAAAAATAAAAAAGGCGAAAGTAATTTGGTCTTCCATGGTGTATTGTACAACTTACGTACTTGCTATTTTTAGTTAAAGGTTTATGCATAGCTTTTTTCAATAAATAGAAAATAAAGTAGGGAGAATGCCAAAAAAAATTAGATCTCACCCAACTTTCCTATTGTGTTATGAAGTTATTAATATTGTTTAGGATGAAGATTAGTTGAAATGTGATTGTTGGCTGTTGCATGTTCATTTGCATACAAGGTTAGTTTTCATTTCTATGTGACAAGTGGTGGTTGAAGAAATGTCTTAACTTCAATTTGTCAAGTTCTAATGTTGTCTGGCCTATCAACATTCAGATATTATTTATTTTCAGTTCTGGTTCTTACTTTCTTCTCAATGCCTACTGTGGTAAGGAGTCCTATTGATGAACAAAATCCTTTTTTTGATAAGTAAATGAACAAAGTCATTTATGTTGAATCATATCATTTTTGTTGTATACATTAACAGAAAATTTAGGGGCAAGGATGCCTTATTTAGTAGAAATGTGATCGGGCAAATTAATGTCTAGATTTTAGTGCAAGCTTCATCGACTCTCTTGTCATTTATATTCTTTGGTTAAACCAACATATGAGCAAGTCAATATGATCATAAGCATATTGCTTGAATTGTTACACTTTGAGAGAACACCAGAGATCCTACTATTGTAGAGTTCACATACTTCAGCGTTAGTTGATCTATTTCCCAACAAAGAAAAAAAGCCACAGTTGAGAATCTAGCCTTTTAGATAATTCTTTTTGCTGGACAAGCAATAGTGGGTTTTTTTCTAACAGAACTAAAAAAAGGGAGAAATTTTGCAGAAATATTCTGAGTAGTATGCAATTGTTACATTTAAAAATTGTTGCAATAGTTGAAATGGTAAAAATACTTGAAATAACTCACACAAATGGTGTTCTTTCACTATTTAAAATGATATAACTACTGATTGAGTTTTTGGTTTTGCACTATTATAACTGGGAGTTCCCATCATTGGAATAGAATTAGAGGAAATTTTGATTATTGGTGAGTTATTTTATGAGTAGTTATGTCTTTTTTTGTAACTATTGTACTATTTGTTGTATTGTTCATAGATATAGCTCTTATTAGGATCATCGAGATGGGAAAAGGGAAAGAACGCACATCTCCCTTAAAACCTCCTACCTCGAGTCCATTAATCTAGATATTGCAATATTGTTTCAAATTCAATATCTATATTTTAAATTAATGTGTATTTTAAGTACAAGAACCTTGGGTTCATTATCATTAATTTTTTTTATGTTAGGACATACCAATACCACTTTATTCAAACTTCATAAACTACATACACAGTTACCATGTATTAGTGCCACGTGCGTGGTTACACCTTTTGTGCCTCATCCAGTACCAACCCATGTCCAAGCCACAATCTAGTGATGCGAAGTAATTAAGGGATTTATTTAGCATTAGTCTTGTTTCGATGTGATTATTACTTTTTAAAAAAAATTTTGTTGTTGTACATCATAGCAAAACTAACCATTACATGATGGACCTAAGCCTCCGATGATGCCCACCATTATAGATCCGATAGAAGTTCAATCGCTACCTAGTTCCTCTTTTCCGCATTTTGTGCCTCATCTAGATGCCAACCCATATCCATGGAATAGCAAGGTGATGCGTACGACTTGACCATTTTTTACTTTAGGTTTTAACAACGAAGTGCAATGATTAATTTATGTTTTATGTCTTATTTATTGCAAATAAATATTGCATGCCCATTTCAAAATGCAATTAGTCCTCTCTCGACGCTCAATGCTACAAGCTCAAGAGTTGTGCAATACATTAAAGATGCCACACAAAGGAACCTAAAGTGATGTGAAATTCATCTTTGAGTAATATCAGTGAAACAAAGAATGATGATGACGGTTTCAGGACACCTTAAATAGTAGAAATTGATGGGATGATAACATTTATGAGCCAAAGTAGGGATGCAGTTTACTTATTTGGAAGAATTAATCACTTATTATAATTGATACACTAAGTAATGTGGTTTTGGGATAATGACACAAAAAAGTGAGAGAGGAGGAGATGGAAGTATTAGATATGTCATGCTTGTTTGTTCTAGTGATAGCAAGGCACGGAATAAGATATCGAATGTTGTCAAGTCACTTTCGATAGGAAAGTCAGATTGTAAGGTAAAGATGAATGTCTTAAAATCAATGGGATGTTGTGGTTGACAATAGTTCATAACACTCGCAATCATGGCCTAAGTCCACAAAAATCCTGATTTTTTCGATCAATAGAAATGTTAGTGACTTGGTAAAGAGAGTCTTAAATACAAATGATCTAACTAGTATCCGAATGAATAAGACTTTCAACTCTCTTGTCATTGATGTAGGTGGATTAGAGAACCTGCTATTCTTGGAGAAAGATTATTACAATTATACTGGCAAGGCATGACACTTAAGACTTGGAAAAGGTGGTATTGGAGTGCTTCATGAGTATTTTGTAGGATGCAGTATAAGAATGATAGCTTATTTGCACTAATGAATTTAGATGATGACAACAAGTTGCAGAATGTTGTTTTAAGTAGATGCACGAAGTACGATAGCTTACAAATATTTTTGTGATGCTGTAATATTTAACGCCACATACTTAACAAATATATATGGTATGCCCTTTGCAGCGTTCATAGATGTAAACCATCATGGCCAATCAATTCTGTTTGGAGCAACTTTGATTTTATTGAGAACAAAGAGACCTTTACATGCTTATTTCAGACCTAGTTGTTGTGTATGAAGGGTAAAGCTTCGAATGCTATTATCATAGATCAAGATAGAGTAATGAAAAATACAATTGCTATTATTTTTCCAAATAGTCGGCATAAATTTTGCTTGTAGCACATATTAAAAAAAGTGCCTAAGAAACTTGATTCCCACTGTGCATACAAAACTGGGTTGAAAACTCAATTGATGAAGTGCGTTCATGACACATGCAAGATATACCTAATGATAGACACATGCAAAAACTTATTTGGCCCACCAATCATTAATACATCCAAAACTCTTGTCAATTAGGTATATCAAGTATAACAGTTGACCAAATCCAGATTTAATTTATTTCATGCTGACTTTTACTGTATTTGCATTTATTTGATTGACTCTATAATTTTTTGTGCATAAATTATAGCCTCATTTTGGGGGGGGGGGGGTCAACTTTGAAAACTTATGGAATACTGTCAAGACAACCAATGTTGGGATTAAAAAAAGTGTACACAGTTATAACTATTTAGTAGTTACTATATTTGCACCTAGGGGTGAAAGTCGGCCAGTCCGGATCGGAAAAACCGACCGGACCGGACCGGTACTGGTCCTGGTCGGTCCCAGTCCTGATTTTAGTGGACCGAAGTCATTCGGTTTAGTCCATGGTCCAGGGGTTTTTCACCCCGGACCGGATCCGAATGATTTTTTTTTTTAATTTATACATATAATATATTGATTATATAATAATTGTATATAATTAATTATATAATTTTCATCTAACCTAATTCTATCACTAACTTGCCATTAAGTAATTATTAACTAATACTATTATTTATACTAAATATAATAAATATTAACTAATACTAATATTTATACTAAATTACTAATACTAATAGAGTAAATTAATATTAGAGTCTAGACTCTAATATGGTATAAAAATAAAATAAATACTAATAGTCTAATATAGAGTATAGTTATAGAACTTAAACTTATACTTATACTAATATGGACTATAGTTATAACATATACTAAAAACTTAGTTTATAACATATACTTAAACTTTTATTTATCAAAAAAAAAAAGTTATAACATATACTAAAAACTAAGTGGGTAGTCTATAAATAATATTACTAATAGTCTAATATATATAAGTTTATAACTATACTATATTACTAATAGTCTAACCTATAACTATATTATAACTATAATTTTCATCTAACCTAATTATATCACTAACTCGCCATTAAGTAATTACTAATATACTATACTAAATATAATATAGTAATGATAGTCTAATATTAGTATAACTATACTAATTATAATAACTAATCACTTAACTTAAATATACTATATTATATAGTTATTATATAACTATACTATATTACTAATAAGTAATCACTATAAGTTTATAACTATATATATTTAGTATTAAAGTATTGTTATATTCTTTAATGTATTTACTATTAATTACTAATACTATTAAGTCTTAAGAGTTATGGTATAAATTACAATATATGTATAATTTTATACTAATACAAATATTTATACTAAATTACTAATACTAATAATCTAGACTCTAATATGGTATAAAAATAAAATAAATACTAATAGTTTAATATAGAGTATAGACTATAGTTATACAACTTATACTAATAATTAATATAGTTATAACTTATACTAAATTACTATATTATTTAATGTATAACTATTAACTATAATATATAATACTAGTATAACTGATCAAAAAAATATATAGTACTAGTATATATATTAACGTATTAACATATTATAAAAGTTATAGTATAAATTATAATATATCATATATTTGTAAATTTATAATAGTATTAGTATAGTTAGCTTAATATGTAATATGTTAGTATTAAATCACTATAACTACATAAAGTATTAGTAATAAGAGTATTACTATTATTTAATATAGTATTACATATAATATTACTATCATTACATATATTTATTAGTTATAGTATTAGTACTAATATAGTTATTAGTACTAATAGACTAATAGTATTAGTTATTAGTATTACATATAGTTACATATATTACTATTATTACTATTACTATTACAAATAGTTACATATATAGTTATCACTATTACTATTATTACATATAGTTGTTAGTTGTAGTATTATTACTAATAGACTAATAGTAGTAGTGTATTACTAATATGTATATAATAGTATACTATATTGTGATATATATTAAATATATTACAATATAATTACATAAGTATTAAACAAAATGTCATTGAAAAAAAAAAACCCCATAGGGTGGACCGAACAGACCGGACCGGACCGGTCCTTAGGAAATTCAGTCCAGTCCAGGGTGGGAAAACCCTGGACTGAATAGGTCCGGTCCGGTCCGTAAAACCTCGCCGGACCGGATCAAATTCACCCCTATTTGCACCGTTTATAACTTTTATACATCCACTTTATTATGTTACAGATGCAACCTAGGAATGAATGACACATAGCCGAAGAGCGTCGATGGCACACAACTAAAGTTGTAATACCCAGCTTCTTTGTTAGCCTAGCCCATGTGCCCTTGTTAGAAAAAATTACTTAAGTGAAACATTAGGACTATTGCCTTTAATTTTTCTTATGCACATCAACCCCTTCTTTTTCTTCTTCCTCTATTTTTCATTTCAAGTTCAGCCTCACTCTTCATTACCTATTTTCACGTTACGCACAGCTTGCATTTTCTCTCGCTTTCTCTCATAAATCTCAATTAAGATACATTATTCAACCCTTCGAATTTGTAACGTAGCTCCCTTAATTTTCGGCCATCGCTTTATTTCTCAAGTTAATGGTTTTTCTCTTATAAAAACTCTCGAAGCCTTCCAAGAAAATTTCAAAATTTTTTACCCTCTCAGAATAATCCATCTTTTGAGTTTTCCTACAACTTGATTGATTTATGTAATCTCATTTTCTTATATTTATAATACTTTGTTCTCAGTGGTGTGTGGATTTTTTTTTATAATATCACTGTGCTACACTTTCTTCAAATTTCCTATGTGGTTTCACTAATTTTTCATTGGTCCATTTATAATTAAATGAAAATAATAGAATTACTTATCAAAAAAAAAATTTTCATTGGTCCATAATGTTTGTATTTGGGTTTTTCCTTACTTTATATTATTTGTAGGTAATATCATTTTGCCTATCCACTTACATTGCTTCTTTATTTGTTATATGTTATTGTCTTAATTTTGATCAAAATTCAATTTTGATGAAAATCATTGTTGCGCAAATTTTGGTCTAGGGGACTTTGGGGATAGATTTTTATAAAGCAACGAGGTAAGTTTTATAGTGCAAAATTTGTGCTCTAAAACACATGCGTTTTCTTATATATCATAATACTATTAAGACACTAGTATTCTGTTTAAATGAAGAGGGTTAAAGGAAAACCCAGTTATAAGTCATGTTCTAAATATTGTTTTTATTTTTGGTTGATGTTTGGTTAGTATTATTTTGGAATTGTTTTCATGTTCAGTCAAATGTTACGTTGAGATGGATTTTAATGAGAGTTTGTATTTACATTTGGCTTCTATCATTTAGGTCCTGATTAATAAGACTGCTTTTTGTCAAGTGGTAATTCGGGTAACGAGGTAAGTAGGTTTAATTAATTTGACATTTTTATTTGAAGATTCTGGACTCTTCATTTTTATTAAAGCATGTATTGTTTAGAAATTATTTTGCATTGCATAAAAATATTAGAACATCTCAAAATAAAATATTATATCATAAAATGTGTGACTTGAGCCAAAACTTTTATGTAAGTAGACCTGACATATTTATAGAAACTTTATGTGCATTATAATTATGTGAAATGTTATATGGGTTATATGATAGTACGGTATCGTTACTAATTTTGTTTAGGATGATAACTACACTGAAGGACAATGAGAAAGTGTAGATCCTAAATGGAAAGGGAAAAGGGGAAGGATAATCACACCGAATGATATTTAAGAAAATGTAGCTCCCAAATGAAAATGAGTTTATGGGAAGGATATCTATCTTTGAAGGGGTAGTTTCCTATGGAGAAATTTTTAGAAGTATATTTATATGGTACAAGAATTTTATTTTACGATGTTACCATGATTTCAGTAATTAGTTATTTTTGCTTATCAATTTATTTTTATGAGATTTATAAGTTACACCTGGCTTAATCAATCCTACTTACCTAACCGTGGACTTACCTTCCACCTTTAAAATTTTATTTTGCAGATGTCAAGGAGGAGCAAGATAAAAAGGGGGCTTAGATGACACGTAGGGTTAGAACAAGAGTGTTGGAATAAGTGTAGTTTATGGAATAATTTAAATTTTAGTTGGCGTTATTCTTATATACGAACAGTTCGAGATAATTTAATGTTTTGAACACAATTTACATAAGTTTTTAGTTTTTGTTTCTTATTATTGTTTATGTTGCTGTTAGATGGGTAATTTTCACAACAAATTGATAATTATGTTAGATGGGTAATTGAGTATAATGCAGTATATGTATTTGTTAACAATGTTTTCAAAAATAGTTTGTTTTTGTAATATTCTTTTATGTAATAAGTATTTGGGGGATGATTTTTTATTTATTTTTTTGTGGTAATTTTGATTTATTTCAGATACTGTAAAACCTTTGTGTATTCTTGGGTTTGTTTCTAGGATTGTTTGTTGTGTGCCTGCTATCTCAAGATAAGATGTGAACTCAAGGGGTAAGGACGTAAAAACAGAGTTTACACGCCTCTTAGTCCTTGGATCAATCACTTGATTTGGCAGAGCCTTCCATGTTGGCACCCACCTAAGCCCAAGATTCAGTGGGATGGTGGATAACCAGGGCATATACCGGTTACTAAGAGTCTCGATAGATGCTTTTAGTTCATTCATAATAACCGACAATGTAGGTGATTGAGTTGGAAACATTAACATGGAGCTAAACCTCTCAGAAAATGCCGGTTACTAAGAGTCTCGATAGATGCTTTTGGACAACTTTATAAGAGAGGCCAGGCCAAACCAAACCATGACAAGTATAGCTTATAGTTGTGGAGAGAGAATAAAAAATGAATGAAAAAAGTTAAGACTATGGAAGGGGAGGAACTTCTTGTTGTCAAACTTGCTCAGGTAAATTAGCCACTCACTAACATCATCATTTCATAAAATTTAGTTGCTCAATCATACCCAACTATGAAAATAGTAAGCATAAATGCATAAAAACAACTCAAATAATGCATCAACTTCTCTTATACTTAGCCAAATCTATTTATCATCACAATTGACCTGAAATTGTTTAGATTAAAATATATATATATTAAGTTATTGAACACAAACATACGAGATCATGTTTTATCAAATAAAGCTTACATACCATAACAGTTACATATAATTAACCTAACTCGTCCAACTGTAAATATTACACATAAAAATAGATCATGTCAAATGTTGACATTTTTATTTTAACATGTATATGTGGATTAAGCAACAAAATTAATTTACCTTTGTATTGTACTTTGGACACCCGAAAAGGGTTTGTCCAGGATGTTTTGGTGTACAAGATTTTTTTAGTGTGGCTTTAAGACTGCATATTTTACACCAGGACTTAACTCAAGGTACTATGAACCAACAATGACGAAAAAAATGACAATGACATTCCAATTGTTGCAAATGGTATGTAAAATCTGTTGTACAAAATAAAACTCGGGTGCTCTTACCTGCAACTCAAAATAAAGGAAGTAGGTTGAGCTATTTAATTCAAGTTCAATCCTTGATAAGAAAAACCTAGTCAATGAGGAGATTTCTGGCATGCTTTTGTACAAACACATTATGTAGAACAACTAAGGGCATACTTTAAAAAGCAATGGAATCAAAATGTTCTTTTCTTGTAATAAAAATGATATAGAATGTGTACACTTTCATAAACAAAATCTATCCTAAATGGAGAGCCACAACATGCAAGTTTTGCTAAAAATGAAGGAGGTATCATTGCAACATATGATTGCAACGAAATATAGAGATGAAACTTTACAAGTTCTTCAAAGCAAAAGTTGACATCATATAAACATAATGGGTTCTGCCATCAACAATAAACATTCACCCAATTCTATGAACAACATACTGAGTTTCAGTCACCTTTTTGTTAAATTTTCATCATGATCAGTTTCTCCTGATATAATCATTAATCATATCATTAATTAAACCAACTTTGATAGTTGGATACATCGAATGATGAAATAAGTAGAGAAACTGTAACACCTTGTTCCCATAAGATAGAGATGTCACTAACGTACATAATAAAATGCACAGTAAAGAGATTCATATCTTGTAATACCTCATTTATTGAAAACATTAATTAAACTGAACATAACTGTTTTTTAAAACAAAAAATTGAAAACGTAAAAATAAAACATAAACTAACCTTAAGCGTGACTTTTTATTCAAAAATCATAAAAGAAACTAAGTCCTTGCATTAGATCTACTCCTAATCCTCCAGCTTTACGTCCTTACGATCATCATCTGTGACAATTAAACATAGAAGAGAACAAAGAACAAACAAACAAGCAAAAATGAGTCAAATACTCAATAAATAGTACATCATACCGTAAACTATAACTTAACAAGACTTAATTTTTGGAAAAACTCTTCAAACAAACATATATGATTCACAGATTCTCATAGCATGTCAATTTATCATCAACATGAGCGAAAACATACATAATCATGGCGAACATATAAACATGAATGCATAAATTACTTGTTTATCTTGTCTTTCACTTATTATATGGTGAACCATGCTTGAGTCCTTGGCACCCCATAACTTGTCATATCATGAAATGAAACACACTTGAGTCTGTGTTTCACTTAACATAAGGCGAACCACGCTTGAGTCCGTGGTACCGCATAACATAACTTGTGGTGAACACGCATAGGTCCGTATCACCCTTAACATAACTTGTGATGAACACGCTTAGGTTTGTGTCATCCTTAACATAGATTGTGATGAACACACTTAGATCCGTGTCATCCTTAACATAACTTGGAGTGAAACACGATTAGGTCCGTGTTTCACTTAACGTACGGTGAACCACGCTTATGTCTGTGGCACCGTCTTAATATAACTTGTGGTGAGTACGCTTAGGTCCATGTCACCCTTAAAACATCTTATCTTTCTTAATGCATGAGAACTTATTTAATATCATGAACTTTTCTAGCATGGCATATACTTGTAAATGGCATAGCATAACATGGCATATTCTTGTACATGGCATAATATGATCTAAACATAAACATTTCATGGCATACATGATCTGAGTTCTATATGAACTTTACCTAACATACTTGATCTAAATACTTCATGATACTACATAGCATATAAGATTTAACACTATATGAACATGGCATACATGATCTAGATACTACATGAACATGGCATACATAAATTGGCTATTTTATTACATGGCATACTTGACTTAAATTACTACATGAAAATTTCATGGCTTCCATGTGATTTTAGAATCATTCACTCCATCATCAACGAATTCATTCATACGAACATGATGACATAATTCATCGAAGATCATGAAAGGAATCTAACCTTGACTTAGCTCGTAACGTAGCGTAGACAAACATCATATTTTCATATACAATTAGAAAATTACAATACATATGCAATTATATGATCATGCTAATTACCTCTTAGCGGTACTTCCACAATCTCACGTGGTAGCTCGTAACCTATACGAAACACTAATCGTTACTAACTTTTTTAGAAAAACATGTCGTAGCATTCTAAATACTTAAAATCCTACCATAGAGATAATTTAATAAATATTCAAATATAAAAAGATTAGATAAAATAATATTATTCCAAAACTCATATCATAATACTTAATATTTTGTGTAAACATATAACTTAATAATTTTATAAAAATCTAGTTAAAGGTTAATTGGAATATTAACTAAAATAATAGGCTAAAAAAATAATATAAAAGAATACATTAAAAGTATACTAATATGCTTAAAATCCCTTAAATATTTTATGATAAAAACAAGTCTATGATTACTATATTTATTTAAGTAAAACAGCCCACTCAAATACACTAAAACAATTTCTCGTAAAACACCATCAACTCACATTAAAGAGTATGCTAATTTATAAAATCAACCTACTTTAAATAATAAATATTTTCTGAAAAATAAATAGTAAAATAAGCCCACTCAAATTAAAAAAGTCCAGTTAAAAATTAAGTCTAATAGGTTTATTAAAAATAAAAATAAAAACTAGCCCAGCACCCTAAAAAGGAAACCACTTGATCGAATGGCTTAAAGCCCAAAGGCCATTGTAATAAAAAGAATTTGGTTCAGGAGGGTATAGGCTAATGGTCAAAGGGCTTACATGTGATTATGGAAGCATTGAAGGGGCTTTTTTGGAAAGTCTGGAACAAAACAATTAAAATGAAGGAAAAAACTTACTGGAGTGGCTCACATCACTGAGAACTGAAAATACAAAGACAGGCAGAGAGAGATCCTATCGGGAACTCACCAAAAACAGTGTGGGGTGCCTAATCAATAGTTTCTGGGCAATCGGAAAAGTGCTATGACCTCCTTTGTGTGGTCGATGGTGGCTGGCCACAACACCCAGTGGCTCTGGTCAGTAACAACAGAGGGAAAAAAACAACGGGAAAGGCTTAAACGGCGTCAACGTACGTCGAGGTGGGAGGAAAGCTCACTGTCGACAGCCTCTGTGGTGGATTCCAGAGAAGTGGCGGCTGTTTGGTTGCAGGAGGTGGGTTCTTGGCTTGTAGAGGCTGCTACGGTGTTTATGAATTTAAGGTTTCTTGTGTTTAATTCTGAGGGTCCGTGGAATTTTATAGAGGAGGGAGAGGGAGATGCCATGAGTCTTGAGGATAAATTGGATAAAGTTTGATTTTGAAGCGTTGGTTCTAATCTAGGAATCTATTCAAATTGAAAATTAAAAATAACTATAATAATAAGGAGACTTCCAAATGAAATACAACTCTTCTAAATCTGATCCACTGTTAAATTACGGAAGTAATAAAAATAAAAATAGATAAAAAAAAATGAAATAAAACAAAATAATGAAAATAATTAAATAAATAAAAAATAAAAATAAAAAACATACTTTTGGGTTTGGGATGTTGCAGAAACACTACCAACTCAAGGATTTCTTTCAGTGTTTCGGTTTCTCCTTTTTGGAGTTCTCTATCTCTTCCTGCAACATTTCATGAATTGCATAATTAACCTACTACTTCCTTATGTAAAACTAGTTTTTTCAGCAGAAAGGTCTAAAAGGAAAAGGATTTATAGATTTACATATCATTTTTAGTAGAGTCAGTGGACGTAAATAAGCAACCCCTTAGACACTCCTTGAAAATGCATTGGGAAAAAAAAGCAGCTTCATTTCAGACAACTAAAAACATAGTTAGCATGATTATTAGACGACTAGAAACACAGTTAGCAAGTTTCCACAACACAGTAGTTGTGGGAAATTCTATTAGAATCATTTAAAAGACCTGCCTTTCTTCAAATAGTCAATGGTTTAACACACTTGATATTCTAATATTGGCATAGCCTAAAATAAATCAAAGAGCGATGTTTATCCAATCAAAACTCAAAATTCCAACCTTAAATTCCTCAATAAGTAGAGACATTTCAAAGCAAATCTTGATATGATGACAATTTCTCATGTCGAGGAGCAACAAGAGAGCAACAAAAGAGATTGAGATATACCTTGCAAACTTTTAGTAGAGGCTGCAAGAATTATGATTTGAAAATCCGAACTGATTTCCCCAATGAGGTTCTAACCCATTCTGCCATCAAGAAAACTTACAACACTGTCAATGGTACTAGAAAAAATTACCACTCCAAATCAAATAATAATTCTGTTGGGAGGTAATAATTACTTTAGATGCTTTGTCTGGAAATATAGTTACAACAAAATTACCCTTCCCTTTGCTTTGTGTGCAGTGGTGGTTGATTACAGAACTAAATAGCAGACAAGGTGACTTACTAATTTAAGCAATATTGTTAAGAGATACGCATCAACCGACAAAATCATATATTAAAAAAAAAAAAAAAAAAAGGACGAAGAACCCTGCTTCATGGGTTGTCCTGCCTTTAGCCAAGTGAGACTCCGCATGCATTGACCGTCATCTAGAGAGAGAAAAAAAAAAAAAACTAGGGTTAGGGGTAAGGAAATCGAAATGGAGGTAACAAATTCAAAATCACTCAATTCTTAAGGTTAGGGTGTCATTTGGTGAAGGAGAGTGGGTTAGGGTCTTAGTGTTAGGGTTAATAGAGATGGAGAGACTGTAAGCAGGGAGGTCAATGGGCTTTGGGCAAAGAGAAGATGAAGGAGAAGGGAGGTAACGGTGACTGCAGAGGGGACACACGGTTTTGTCATCGAGGAGGAGGTCGAAGGAGGATGAAGGAGAAGCATGTCAAATATCCTGATACGTTTGTCATCAAAACGGTGTGTTTTGAGTTTAAATGAAACATACCGCTTCATTAAACATGTGTATATCTAGCCTAGTTCTTAAAATTTTTAATCTCCTTACCAAAACAAACGAAAGCACGTACCACTTAAATGTTTCGTTGCATAGATGAAATTACGTGCATTTATGCTTCTCAATATATAATCCTAAAAGTTTTATTAGTATTATCTTCGTATTAAAAAATAGAAGAAAACAAAAACAAAAAGACAATGACTATTCCGCACAACTACTAGTTCTCCCCGTAATCTATATATACGAGGAGATATATAAATAGGTGGAAGGAGTTTAGACCCACGACTGAAGCCTTGAAAGTTGTAGGTTACAGTCCATTATTATACTCTTAATTTGGATGAACAATTAATATTTAATGGGCTAGGCCTAGTACCACTGGACTGAACAATTAATGTATTCAATGAATCCAGTCCATGCCATTTTCTGCAATCACTAATTATAACACTATCTGAATAATGGGGATGTTTTGGTATTATTTGGCACTTTACAGTCTCTACGCTGGCAGCTAGCGTTTTGTTAAGTTTTTTCTCCGACTGAGAGGCTTTCTATAATTTTCTGAACCAAAACGTACGATTATTGGTAGGTGGATTTGGTGGTTGCCACAGTAAAAGAGAATTATTGGTCGGTGTATTTGGGACCGGAGTTGCTACGGCGAAAACAACCTGGGTCTCATCACTTCTTAATTTGTCTTGGCCGGTGAAACACAGTACGGTTGACGACCAAATTGGTGTTAATTTCTTTTTGACAATTCAGTTTGGTTAGGTAGTTTGAAAGAAATCAAATATGATATTATATAAAAGTTAAATAAAATATTATTATAATATAATAATATTGTTATACCGACCAAACTATAAAAGCTTAATACCGATGTTTAAGGTTAATTAAACCTTGGATTTATGTTTTTTGTCGTCTAGCTATCTATTCTGATCCAACACCGAAAGTTGAACGATAATTAAAGGAGACTTGAATTAGTCAATGTTTAGGCTTAAACCTCTTACTTAGTTTCATGATCTGTCATGATAAAAACCAGGTCTAGTTGGGTGGGAAACCTACCGTACGAGAAGCCAGAAGGTGGAAAATCATTTCATCGCTTTAATACCACAAATTTATTATAACAATGTCACACATGGTAATTTACATTAAATCTCGTGTCAATTGCGTTTATTCTATTGACTTATTTAATTTCTACCCGAAACTTTTACATATCTTTCACCCGCAAAAAATAAATGAAATAACAAACATACTCTTACATCTTTTCATATGGTTGAGAGAGTTTGAAGGCCCCATTTAGTTCTTAACTAGACTCATTGTAGTTCACTTTTAACTATTTTCTATCATCCAAACACCAACTTAGGCTGCATCGTAAATAAGTTCAGCGATTTAAACTGTATATAGATATAACCTGTCCTGACCAGTGGTAGTTTTTTTGCAATGGCATCATTATGCTTGCAAACCGAAGGGCGGAAATAGAAAAGTTATGTTTTGTCCATTTTACCTCTACATGCTACAAGTGCAGTTTTGAAAAAAATTTTGCCCATGAAGGATTTGACATTGACAGTTCATTCTTGGTATGTCAGATGAATAGTTGAATTTAATGATAAAATTAATTTATTTTACAACTTCCTATATATATATATTTAAACTCAACTTAATATTTAAATACATCTAAACACATATCAAGTCGATCTCACAAAACTCAATCAACCATCTCAACTCCTTACTATTTATAATAAATTTAATTTAATTCAATTCAATTTAACTTAACTCATTATGCAATCACAAACTATAAGTTCTATGAGTAGTAAAAAATAGTGAAAATCTTAAAAATAGTGAAGGCCATTTATAACACTCACTTCCCGTGAGCCCGTAATGTCACAATATCTTTTCATAATTAATTGAAACTAGACAATAAATATGTAGAAATAAATAAAATATTTTTGTATTGCATAAAAATATTATTAAATGGAAAAGTATTAAAAAAACTAAAGAGTTTTTATTCCAAAAAAGAAAATTAGAAAAGAAAAGAAAATGAAGTAATTAACTTCTAACTTCATAAAAATAAGCTAAAGACATTTGAGACTAGGTAAAATTATATTTCCCCATCTAAGTCTAGCCCATTTGCTCATCCTGATTGTCTTCCTCACTTGAGTCGTTAAAAATAAGAAACAAAACTCATATGAGGTGAAAACTTCATATCCTAAATATAACAAACATAAGATTTCTTAAAAAATTTACATGCGTGATTGAATTGAAATTTTGATCCATTCTTACTCATGGATACCTTATAAAACTCAACTTCTTTTATCTTATCTTAATTAACCAACACATATTATCCCCATGTGAAAGGTTAAACATTGGTTCAACGGCCAATGGCCACAAGAGGAACAACTAAACACATCATAACATATGTGGTAGATCTCGCCTAAGTCTATAGTTTGCACATCCACCCATAATCTACATTGGTTCCATGCATTACCATGGACATATTATATCTTAATACTCTTAGGCTTATTTTATATTTATTAGGGATGTAACAGGTCCAGTTTTATATATTTTTTTATAACCTAATTGGTATACACTGATTTTGAAAATTTTACAACTGATATTGAACCGATTCACTACCGAAATCAAAACTTTTAGTTTTTTCGGTTTCGATATGGTCCAATCCGATTTTTCTTGTTTTGTGAATTATTTATGTTAGTAATAATATGATGTTTACCTATACTAAACTATTAGTCTATTTATATTAAAGTATAAGTACATTATTTTATAATAATTAACACATAATAGTATGGTATTGAGTTTAATTATAGTCTATATAAGTTCTAGATTTTTTATATGACTATATATGATTAAATGTGTAAAAATGTATTTACCAAAAGAATATATATTATAATTTATTATGCAAAAAAATGTATTTTTCATTGATATATATATATACCAAAATTAATTTTATATTAATAACTTAATATTAATTTTGATGTTGAAGATTAAAATTTTATGTTATATTAACTTTATATTATAAGATTAGAATTTCTATGCTATACTAAAAACTATATGATTAATTTTATGTTATATCACATGTTATTTTAATTTTATATTGTAAGATTAATAGACTTGAATAATAAGATTAGAAGTTCATGTTATATTAATTAGCAATTTACCATATAATAGATATAATATAATATAAAAAATTATAAATATATATACCAGTCCGGTACAGTTTATACCAATTTAATATTAAAATATGAAAACCAATACCTCACCTATTTAGAACCAATTTTAGCTCTTAAAAACCGGTACCGTACCAAACTGCTTACAAATCGAATTGAATCCACCGGTTCAGTCTGATCCGATTCAGTTTAACCAGTTTACATAATTTATGCCGAGTGAGTTGCATGATTTATATAAGAGAAATGTTTAGGGTTCCCAATTTTGGGAACCCCAAGCATTTCTACCAAGACTTTTTTTTTTTTTAATGAGTGATTAAGTAAGTAATTTTTTGATGATCTTATTTTTTTAATGAGTGATTAAGTAAGTAATTTTTTGATGATCTTATGATTTATTTATTTTTTAAATGTATAAGGAGATTAAAAAAGTGCATGCAGAAAAGACAAAACTAAAAAAAAAAAAGGAGCCTTTTCGATGGAAAGTGTTTGGAGCAACTCTAGGTGGCTTTAGCATTGCCTTTAATATAGTAAAATGACTAGCAATAAAATATAGAAATAAAACATCATCATATGGTATGTTGGATGACTTGCTTTATGTATCTCATCTTAGGGGTGGGCAGCGGGGGGCCCGCCCCGCTGACCCGCTGCTTCCCCACCCAGCCCCTGTGTGGCGGCACGGATTACACCGCCCGACAACACGGGGGCGGGGTTTACCCTGCCCGTATATAGGGCCCTGGGCGGGGCCGGGGGCGGGATGTGGTGGACCCCGCCCCGCCCCACATATATATATATATATAATTATATATATTATATTAAAAAAAAAACCCCTCAGGTGTCCAAAACGGCGTCGTTTTGGCACCTGAGGTTTTTTTTTCTTTAAAACGGCAAACCCAAAACGGCACCTCCCCGTCGATACACTCTGCCCAAGCCTGAGATTCCAGAAACTAAACTAAACCAAACCCCCCCCCCCCCCCCCCC